>JARK01001339.1:3578628-3591194 GCA_000688135.1 Ancylostoma ceylanicum | reverse complement strand
CCCGTCCACTTTCTGCGTCCGCCACTGCTTGATTTATCCAGATACAGTACTCAGAAGATTTCAAGCGACTCTCTGATAGAATAAATCAAAAAACGCCATCTGGAAGGTAAGATGTGCAGTGCTGCGTCTAGAGTTGCTTAAAGTCTTGACTTAACCTCATACATTAAAATGTAAGGAGCTTGAATGTGGAGAAAAGCATGGGTTGAGGTTTTCAGAATGGGATCTAGAGGCATTGAGAAAGTGAACTACTGTTCATTTCTGCTGTGATTTTCGTTTTCTCTTTGTCAAAAATGCAATAGATTGAAGAAAATACATATACTGAGGTGAAGTTCAGAAAATAACTAAAGCCGAGAAATTTCCTGGGGGGGGGGTGTAAACTCTTACAAGAAATACAAGTAAAATCTTTAGCAAAACAAAATTATTTAATGAATGAATGAATTTGGAGAAGAAAAGAGGAAGTATGAAGGAAGGAAAGAAAGAAAGAAGAAAGGAAAGGAGACATGACTGAAAAGAAAAGAGAAATGAAATCAAAATGATGGTCGAATTATGTACTCACCTTGACGAGTCGTTCGAGGAGGTTCCAGAAAGAGGAGGAGATCCGGCGTAACTCAAAGATTCGTTGCCAGAATCTCTGAAATAAAGGAATATTAAGGAATGAAGGGATATACTGCTATTCAAAAAAGAGAATGATTTATTGCAAATTACCTGTCTTCAGAGATGTGATGCATCCTCTTGGCGAGACTGTGCATCTCTAAAGAAGCCTGCTTCTGCTGCGTAGAAGACGAAGGCTGCATGAGGTGAAAGGCGACCTCAGGAGTGGGAAAAACTCCATTAAAATACGGTTGGAACATCTGGGCGAGTAGCGCCGGCGGATACATGGCCGAACTGGGTGGCAGCTGACGCTGAATGCCCATTCCAGGAAGGGAGAATGCTGGGCGTTGAGACGCCTGCAGGGAGGCCGAGGCGGTAGATGCCGCGGGAATCCGAAGAGGGCTGGGCTCGGCGTGCTCTTGTGGCGGTTGCATAGCGCGCAGTAGGTTGCTGAAGGAATGCGACGACCCTTGCGTTTCGGTTACGCAACGGAGGGCGTGGCTATTAAGCGCAGCAGCTGATGTGGGGTGTTAGCACCAGAGGAGTTGACCTCGACCACAAAGGACGGAGTTGACCTCCCCAGATTGTTGTGAACTGTGACATCGCGGGCGAACCGAGTGCCAAAGAGATTTCCGTTTGATCAGTTGGTCAGCAAAACCACTGGATATCCATATAAAGTACTAAACGGATTTCGTTAAAATAGGGAACTTTCGAAAATATTTAAATGACAGCTTCAAACTTTTTCAACCGAAATAGCTCGTAGATGTATCGCCACTTCTGCTCAACAACCACAACACTTCTTTATCATACTTCTTTGCTAACTACTTTTGTTCCCCACTACATATCTATATAATTAATTTCTTTGTGCAACAAAATTCCAGCAGAAAAGATCGCCAATGTGTTGTTTAGAACTAAGGAACCGTTCCAGTAGAAAAATTTTGTCACTCAGGGGGAAGAATATCGTTCCGCTCTCGCTTCACCTTTTTCGAGACGAACCATTTGTAAAAGACCCTCATTGGCGCTCCTCAGTAGTGAGGAAGACCGATCAAAATGGAATAAGCTCAAGAAATAAGGTGAAAACCAAGCAGGAAACCCTGAAAAGTCACAGAAATGGGATTGAATAGGTGCGAAGTTATAAAGAATTAAATACAATTTATTTTTTCCTTATTCTTTGTGATTTTTCTTTTCTTTAATGTGAAGGATGCCCTATTGTCACAATAGGCAACTCCACATAAATTTGAAATATCCTCAAACAGTCAAACGAAAACGTAACGTCTTCGTAGAAAAGTCCAAGTGAGTCAAAAATTTCAAAATTGTATAATACACTATCTTTTGCAATTGAATCTACTTGTTTACGAAAACTAGCATACATCGACCGAGCGTTCCCGAAAGTTTTTTTGTTACCATCGTACATATACCACCCCCTTGAAGGGTAGTATTGTGCTGCCTCGGCACCATACACAAAAAATAAATATTGGGCTGGTCCAAAAGTCTTGCACCACATTTATTTTTCGACCCAGAATTTTTCGCTCTTGAATTGGAATTATTTAGCAATACAATGTGGTAGAATGTTCACTTCCTTCATATAAACATAAAAATTGACAGACCAGGTTCCATTCATGAGCAATTATGATTGCTTGGAAAAGTGTAAAATTTGGTGCAAAACTTTCAGGCCAACCTTATAGAAGAGCAATAATTCACAACAGCTTACAATTTGCAAACATAGCAGCGTAGAATTCATTGGACATATTCTGATTCGAGTACTAGGTCTCGTTCAAATCAAAAATTCGGGTGTTCCAATATGACAGAGCAATGCGGCTGGAGCTAAAATACGGAGATATGGAGGGCTTTCTCTTTTTCAGTGTCAGGTGGTGAACTTTTTTTGGATTATTTTGAAACTATTCATCAAAGTGATGAGCTATTCGGGATATTACAAAATTGGTTTTGAGCCGGCGCAGTTGCTTGCAGTCTAGCCTTCATGGCAGCATTCTAAGACATTAAGCTGATTTGGTCCACTGTGGAATAAGTTAGGGATCATCTAGAGCTTATCGCCTCAAGAACGTGCTCTTCTTTTTGTTTTTTTTTTCTTAAGGCTATGAATTTTGTCGTGGTATTTTCGATTGCACGTGAAGTTCTTGTTATTTTTTTTTCTTTTCTTGTTAAAAAACTTCTCCGAGGTGGAGAACTATTGGATATAATTTCGAGGCGATTTATAATTCCGCGTTAATCCAAGATCACCTGTTTTCAGGACCACAATTAGACCCACGTTGTCGTACCAGGCTGATGGCAAGCGCTGGTGCCGCCGCCACCGGCTTCAACGATACCGCGAGCCATGTCGTACATTCTTTCCGTCGTTCCGTTGGCGATTGAGAAAATACCTGCGGCATGGCACTTATAATCGCACGTGAACCGGGCAAGAGGTCAATCCATCCGAAAGGCACTGATGTGACCCACGCAACAGCAGTGATGGCGTGTGAGTGTGAGGTCGAGGAAGTGAGTCGACCCTCTCCATCAGCCTGTCCCCATTAGGGAGTAGTGAGGTCACAAGCGAACTCTGCCAACGATAACAGATGTTGCTGTGAGGGGGACTGTTCCCAAAATCTTCATTTTCCTAGCAATCTCGGAAAAGCTCAGTTCCGAGTGCCTAATTTCAAATCCTGCGAGCCCCTGGCGTCCAGGGGTCAAACATTACCATTCCTAATAAATTCACTGTCTAACAATACCAAAAGCTGGTGAAATTAAGACATAAACCTCAGCGTGACCAAAAATCAAACCAAATGTTGATAAATGAATGGGTTACACCTGTACATCAGCAACCTCCGCGTTTTCCGCAGACTTATGGCTTTTCTTACCTAATTTTCAATTTTTCGGATGACTTTTTACTTGTTTTTTTTACGGTTTTGAAATGCTGTAAGAGTTTCGTTGCAAGAATGCTTGATTCATGGTGTCTTCGCTGTCGCTACTCATCCGACTATTGTCATAGGCGGGGCTCCTTTTCATAGAAAAGGTGCTGTACAACATCGTCGGTATTCTTTGAAAATGACGTGAAAGCTCGTTTTCTTCATCTTTTTGCTGCAACCTCCTTATATTCAAAAATAAATGGTTGTAAATATGCATTTTGAAATCAACTCCTTGAAACGCGTGGATCTGGATTTCATCTAAACTTCTGTACAAAGTGTGAGTAATGGGACTAGGAAATTTAAGCGGAATTTGCCCGGAATTCAAGCGGAAACGAGAAGGTTTACCCGGCACCGCTTGCATCATTGAGATCACTCAGGGTGAATGTGCTAACCCTACGCAAAGTTAGCTATCGTTATCATGGGCGTGAGCTGTCTTACCATTGGTCATCGGAATGATGCATCCTGGGTCCAGGGTAAACGTGCCAACAACAAACAAATTTACCAATTTATTTTTCGTTGACGCGGGCATCAATGCGTTTACCCTGGATAATCCCAATAATGCATCCAGGGCCTGTATTCACCGCAAGACAAGATACACAACTTATGGAACCGCTCAGGCCACGAGTAATGCGAAGTGTAATACATTCGGGATCTGTCAGAAATCTGGAGAAATTCAGCGAAATACGGAGTTTACTTCAGGGGAATTTCCAGAACTTCTAGAGTGCAAAAAGGAAACGCTGCTATTGAATCTTATCTAAATATGTAGTTTTTTTTTTGAAAAAGTGTATCGAAAGCAAGAAAATCCAATGAAGGGCTCAACCTTCTTCATGCTTGAGAATGTACACAAAATATTTATTGACTTGATATCCACACACGCACTCAAAGTGGGAAATCACAGAAATACTGGAAAAAGATCTGTTAATATTGGCAGAAATATTTGTCACAATCTCTATAAGTGGCCTAACAACAACCCGAAATATAAGAAGAGAATNCATATAAGTGTCGAAATGGGAGCAGCTTAGAACAAGGGCAGCGCAAGAACCTTCTGACGCTGTCATCGGCCACCCAACACTGTTAAATAGGTTACGTTGAACGACTGTTGGATAGGTTGTTAGACAACTGCTGAATCTTTGTATTGGTGCTGCCAATTAGCTCGGGTATCTCTTGACACCCTCCCGTATTTTCTTGATAACGAGTAAGAAAAGCAAGAAAATCTAGTCTCTTAACGCTCGTGGATGTACACAAAATACATATTTATTGACTTGATATCCACACACGCACTCAAAGTGGAAAATCACAGAAATACTGGAAAAAAGATCTGTTAATATTGGCAGAAATATTTGTCACAATCTCTATAAGTGGCCTAACAACAACCCGAAATATAAGAAGAGAATACAGTAACAGTGAGGTATTTGCCTATGAAAAATACATTGAACTTTGAGATCCACAAATATAAATAGCTGTCTGCTTTAAGTAGGATGAAATGCCCAGTAGGAGGGGAAGGGGGTCGCATTCAAAGTAAAAGACATTGAAATTGGAGCGATCACAGCCTTTTGGGTACTGAACCGGTGGACATCTTAGGAAACGCGACTGTTGCCTATGCTGTGCCCATAAGCCTCGAGAATTTGGAGAAAAAATTAACAAAATGGGATGCAGCACCCATTCTCCACACTTTGAATTTTCTCGACCGGACTTCAAGAAGCGAAACGGCTCACATCATACAACAGACAATGCCAAAATGGAAACTCGCTCATTTATAAAATTCTTAGTTAGTGCTTAGGTTATCAAAGACATCTGCAAATCCTTTCTTGATTGACATGATCAGAAAAGGCTAAGACTCGAAGGTCCGTGCAAAGGAGTTTAAGTGGGGTCCGATAAAAAAAGGTCGAGTTTAAGCAGAAAGACGACGGAGACCGATGCTAGTTAAAATCTATTCGGTATAGCACGGATGTTTGTCAGAATACACTAAACTTGCTCAGCTTGTGACGGAGCTCGGGGAGCTTGAGCTTTCATCGACAGTCTACACTGGACGATCCGTTCGCAGCAGCGGAGGGAGATCACGGCAAGGCACGCGTACAGCAGGAGGACTGCGTCTGAAATCAGGTATGATTAGGAGTACATGTAGCTGCAATGTGATTGCTTGGACCACAAATCGCAGCTGCTGCTCTGGCTTATTTGATTTCATTGGCTCATTTAAATTATAATTGATAAAATATTAAATCTTTTGCATTCATGTGCGACGTTTATACTTCGCCATTCCTTCTTTGATTGCACATTTTTCCTATAATTCTTGATGATAGGAAGAGTGTTTATAAAGGAATTATTGCGAAGCCATGATCTTGCATTGCAAGGACGCTCTCCTCGTTTTCTAAATAAGCAATTCCTGCCTGGAAGCATCGAAAAAGAAGATTCCTGGCCATAAAAAAACGGAAATCCGAGAGTTGCCCTATGTGACCTTCCAATGTGCTGATAAAAAGAGCTATAAAGAGCTATTGAGGACACATATCCTTTGCAACGTGTACTGAGAGGACGACACAGCCAACAGGACTGTTCGAGAGGGGCTCAAGATGACAGCAATGGGCGTGGCTTACCTTGGATGGACGAGTTACCCTACCATTCTCCTTCTATAGACCCTGCTCTATCTCCCATCAACGTTCGTGCGTTCCTCTCCACAAAACCATTTTGTTTGAGAAAAAGCACAAACTAGGTCTGTGCATTGCATGAACTTCAGTCCTCGTTAATTCGGTAATCCATCACGTTACTGGAAAGTGGCCGTTACGCGTTAATGCGTAACTTTGTCACGCTAATAACACACAGCCCTGCTACAAACCTGCCTGACAAGTTGTTCACCTACTCCTGAATTCCACGAAAGAATTTTGGAATTACTTGTACATATACTACTTCTACGAGAAAAGCTCCATTTTGCAAGAATCTCCCTCATTCCCGAACAAATCTCACCTATCGTATACATTTCATTCCCTCTTCTTTGCTTTGTTGTCGCAGCCTCGACATATCTCAGCCTCTCGAATTACAGTGCAAAGCGTGAGAACTGCGAGGATATTTTCCGCTCCGATTACTTCCCCTTCCTGGAAAATGTTTTCTCCTTCCCTCCTTCATGCACACCTTTTTTACTTTTCCTTCCTGCCACCTTGCACTTTCTCAGTTCCTCGGGACCGTTTTTCTGTTGCACTGCTGCTAAACCACTCCGTTTTTACACTTCTTCATCGTCGATTGCGCTAGCTTTGTTAGCATAAGTATAACTAGTAGTAAGTATGTATGTATAAGTATTGCAGATCTGATTGAGTAATGTCCGACATTGAATTGTCGTGCCAATCGTAAATCCATGCTTTAGCATAGTTTAACATTACTCCGATTTATACAAACCCTCTATCCTAGGCTGGTATACTTAGATAGGGAAATCCAAGAAACTTTATCGGCCAGCACTTTCAAATCAAAATTTCTACAAAATAGACTTAAAAATTGTGACTGCTAATCTACTCAGGACTTTCTCACCAGGGTGGGCCCACCGTTATCGCCCGGTTATCCCCCGACTACGGTTTGTGCCCCACTTACTCATCCGCTTGCCCTAGAGCATGTACTGAAACATCCTCTCTTCGGGGTTCAGCACAGTCCTTCTCGAAAAGATAGACTGATTGCGCGACTGTGCCATCGCTGCGGAACCCGAACGAGGGTTGCAGAGAGAGAGGGCATGCTCTTAGCGAGAGAGTCGAGTTGGTCTCGCCGCGATTCTGCAGCCGCGACGCTAAGAAACCGCACGCGCAATCCTTCTATCTTTTTGAGAATGACTGTATGTCCAGTTTTCACTGTTTGATGCGCCTTCGAGTGTAAATAAGCAAGTAGATAAACAAGTAAATAAATAAATAAACAACGACACACTGGAAACAAACACACATACCGAGCACAAGAGCAAATAAGATCCATTCAAAGAGCGTCTCCTTTGGCATTTCTCCGATCAAGACGTACAGCACAATTGAGAATACGATCATGGTTNCGGACTTACGAAGCACGCAGCGCGACCGCGCCGCCCGCGCTGGAATCCTCGCCGCGGTATCAAACTATAGGATTTCCTTGATGTTTAGTTACTTTTCTTCATAGTCAACATCAAATTCGATGAAAAACTATCAAGAAAACTCTGATTTGCCTTTACGACGGTAATTCTAGCATGATTATCGGGCGCTAACCACCTGCGCGCGACAGGCCCGGTTGAACAGTGTATAGAAAACAGCTCTTCCCGAACTTCAGTCAAGGTAGACTGTCCCGCTTTAATCTAGGTCGATCAATAAGGTGCTAATGTGAGCCAGGGCACCTTATTGAACCGTGTTGGGCTCCTATTCTCCAGGTTGAAAAAAGGCACAACGGTCTGACGCTACGCGCGCGGGTAGTGAGTGGCCCTTCTAGCGTGAACGGTGCGGCCGCGCTGCGTGCTTCACTTGTCCGCAGAAAATGCACAGTCTTCGATGCTCAGTGTATAGTGTGTTGTATGCGGGACAATGGAGAGAAAAGATAATTAATCTTCACTTCCTGTATCATGATGAAATCTACTGTGCAGAACTTCGGTGGTCAGAAAAAAAAGCTTCACTTTCAGCCAAGCTGCACTATAAAAGCCAAGCAGTTCTTCAAATAAGCCACACTTTCAAAACCACACATAAAGCAAAACGCAAACTACGCAAACCTGTTGAACAGTGATAGATCCTCTATGCTTCGCGATCTAAAATGCACAATCATTTCTCGATTTCTCGACTCTCGATCTTTCGCCGTTCGCTTTCGAGTATGAACTCGAATGCGATGCGCGTGGTGTGTGGTTGAGTGTGTGTGGATGTGTAAAGGTGCGCAAGTGCATTTGAAAGAAAAAAATCACGTGCAAGACAGGAAAGAGTGAGAAAGATCAAATTGATTGTGTAGTTAGAAAAGACAGTGAAGATATGCTATCCGCGTGCTCAACCATAGGAGCTATTTTATATGGCTAAAACTATAATACTACGAAAGAACAGCTGAGCACTGGCTGAAGATGCGGTTAACATGACAGCGAAATGAAAGAACCAGTTGAACCAAGGAAAGCACGAGAAACTTAGACAGTGGAGTGGTTCGCGACCGAAACAGCGCCGTCTCACTTACCGTTTCGATTTGCCTGTGCTGCTGAAACAAGTAAAGCTCTAGCATGTATAACATAGGAAAAACAGAAATTTCACATTTCTCTCCTAGCTACTTGAACGAAAACTGTTTAAGTAGAGCTATTCAGACAATATAAATAGCAAGAAAAGCTGCGTTATGGAAAGGAATTCAATGATGAAAAATGTGAGAACGAAATCAGAAAAGGAGGAAAAACACTTGGGGAAATGGATTAGTGACTGGCTATAGAATATACCACAAGTACAACAATTGCCTTCACTAGATAGCGTAATGCAAAATTCCTAAACTTTCATGAGTCGAATCCTAGTACATACAGTCCTCGTCGAAAAGATAGACGGATTACCCGTGCGGTTTTTTAGCGTCGCGGCTGCAGAATAGCGGCAGGACCTACTCGACCCTCTCACTTGAGGCATGCTCTCCCCGCATCCCTCGTTTAGGCCCCGCCGCGATGGTGCAGTCGCGCAATCCGTTTATCTTTTTGAAAAGGACTATATGTACTAGGCCTAGATACATCACTGGCATTACCCAGGGCACAAACACTGATGCTTGCGGTTCCGGGTAGATCTGTGTGGCCCAAAAATATTTACCCTGGGTAATCCCAATTATGCACGCGGCCCCTAAGTAAATACTATAGTGTATATGTAGGAATTATTCATTGTATAAAAATAAAAAGAAAAACAACTTAGTAAACAGCTGACCGAGACTTGTCTTTCCGTTTTCCGACGGCTTGCCCTCTAGGTGTCACTGGCACTGACTCGAGGTTAGAGATGAGTAGGTTGATTGATTGCCGAACTTCATCCATGAACAGCGTTTCCATGTCTTTTACGACAAATTTTGGCATGATTTTCCGCATCTGGGATTGAATTATTTTCAGAAGATTCAAAATTACCAGAAATGTTCTAATTGGATTTGAGTGTTAAATTCAGCGGATAAAAGCGTGATCAGAAAAAATTCCCAGAAAACAGTAAATTCCAATAAATAAAGAATTCCAACAAAATAGAATACGTAGGGACGTGGAGACAATGTGAGGACAAATATGGACAGAACCAACCTTTTGGATATCCTTACAGGCGTCTTCCCTCGTCGCTACTTCTCGCCTGATTGCCGCCGCTTGTTCGTCAGGGTTGTCCAACTGCAAAATGATAGAATTACACTCTCCATTAAGTAACATATGACAGTTAGAGTTTCCTGGAGATGAAATATTCGTTCGTGTTGAACAGGAACATGAAAAAAGAAGGAAGATGTGCTCAATTAAGTAGTGCGAGAGCTGGTACTTGCCTTCAAAAGCGTTGGTTAATCTGAACTTGGAGAAAAATGCCATCTTTAGTTAAAGAACTAATGTTAAAATTTCAGGCTGTACTCGAGAAGTTCTTCTTCTTCAACTTACTTCATTCAGGCTAGTAATAATGGCACATAGAAGGTTACAAAAGCTTTTCAAGAAACATACAAAGAGGTTACGCATATTTCACAAGGAAGAAAAGGTTGCGTGCAACATAAAAAAGATGATAGAGGGAAAAGAATGAAGGAGACCATCAAAAATGCTCCGCGTAGGTCGAAAAAAAAATCTGAGTACTTTGTTATCAGTGTCGGACATGGAAAATGGGCGGAAGAGTGGGGAAGGGAGGGGAAGAATGGGGAAAAAGTGGGGTCTCCGCCACCTTGGGGGCCTAACAAAAATAGCAAAAATGGTAATTGTAACATTAAATAATTGAGAATAGCTATGCAAAAAATAATAATGAAATTGAAGAAAAAATAAACTAAACAAAGTTTTCGTCCGTTTTGTAAAGTGACTCCAAAAATTGGGCGACCCATTTTCGTAAACCGCAATACTTCCACTTAACGTACGGCACTCCTCAGATTAAACAGGAATGTGGAGAAGAATATTACTTATTTAATCTGTGAAACAGTAATTTTGCCCATGCTAGCCGTGCTATCTTCTGAGAACGCTAACTATCATTACTCGGCGATGTGTAGAACTGGGACTAGTTCTCGTTTGTGTGCGTAAATTTGGAGGAAAGATTGCTTTTTAGGTTTGTGCAGTGCTCATAACATCTTAACATCACAGAAGTACACCTTTGACAAAAAGGCACAAGAAATTATGATATATTCTATGTAAATTATAGCCTCACTTTTATCGCCGATTACTAGATGGCGAAATAAGGATTGGGGACCAGTTCTCGCAGGACTACGTGCATTGACAACACAACATCCAGTGGCTCTTGAAGCACATGTACTACTGGCAAAACTTTTACATTAACTAGAGGAGAAAGGCCATAAAAATTGCACAAAACCATAGTTAATTCAATGAACAAAACCATGATCTTGTACTGATCAGAACTCTAATATCACCCTTGACCAGAAGCTGCTGACACATACACAGGGTGGGGACCAGTTCTCGCAAGACTATGTGTATCAAAAAAAAAACTTTAACTCTTGAGGTACGTTAACTGGAGGAGATTTAACAATGGAAAGATCGTGTAAAATTATGTTGCTAGCTAGCGACACATAAGTTGGGGCTAGTTCTCGTCCAGCAATCAATCAAGGGAAAGGAGCAATACGATGTAGCTTTAAAGACTGCACCTGTAATGCGTTGAAGATGATTTGATGTTCGAATTTCTTCACACCCAACACTTGCTGGAACATGTCGTACAGCTGCTCTTTGCCAAGTATCACATCAGCATTCGGTTGACTTGGCGCATTTCGGGCACGACCCCTTGAATGGAGTACGAGTACAGGAAAAATCGATATTGTACTGTGAACTCATCAAAATAATTTTACCTCACGTTCCTTCCCTGCGCCTCTTCGTCCCCTTTCGTGATAGTATCAAATTTTGCCATCCATGAGTTCAACACGGTATCCTTGGACAGCCCTTCGATATCCGGTAATGAGCGGATACGTTTCTCGACGTTACACCGGAACACCTAAAAAAGAACATTAAACAAAATAATAATGAATAAAAAAATTATAACTGCATAAAATAGAAATAGTGCGGTTAGGAATGAGCTCACCTCTCGGAAGTCATGCATTGAAAAGCCGCCTGCGGCGACAACTTTCTGGACCCGTTCTGATTTGAGAAAAACCTGAAAATTTTTTGCGTCATCTGTAAAATATTTATAAAATAATATGAGAAAAGGACAGCAGAAACGAGTTCATAATGAACAAAATGGAAAATGAACCTAGTTTGTATAAAGGCAAAAATGTATACATATTTGAACTATATGTATAAAGAGGAATTTCCCGATCTAATCCAGAATTCCAAAAAATTTCTCCTAGAAATATGACAGGAATTTTTGAAATTCTTAGCATGTACATAGGCATGAGGAACATGCGATTAGCCAAGTATTTTGAGAACATGAATTTTCGAGGAATGACGCTATTCAGAAATCAGACATTTTCTGGATGGAGGATGTCCACGGCTTTTGTGGATTCACAAATGAACAACGCAGATAATTTTGTAAACACATTACTAATTAATAAACGAAAATATGTCATGAACAGTTTCGAACTTCAGCTCTTCCTCACCTCACAGTAACTGTGCATAGCTTTCGCGAAGGCTTCGTCCGTCGGTATATTTGTCTCCCCTTTGAGGAACGCTTGAAACCTGCAAAGTGAGGAAATTTCTTGATAATTACACTTTTCTAGTTCTATATTCACATTTCTACTGTTTTGTTCTTATTTACAATTATTGAAGTGTCACGAAATTTCTCTGACTTGAAAATTTCTTTTTCCGTTTTTTCTTGCTCTTCTCACTGAACATTTTCTGAAAGCTTTTTACGGCCGACTTACTGGTGGGAATGAACATCACATTAGATTCAATTGCCACCATTTGTTATTATACCTGTCATGAAAAGCTATGTATGTACATATTTGTTGCTCCGTCCACCTTTACAAGTGACTAATGAGTGGGGGGAAGGGGGGGGGGGG
>JARK01001339.1:3537559-3568383 GCA_000688135.1 Ancylostoma ceylanicum | reverse complement strand
GTTTTCTAAGCTCGGGAGGGGGGGGGGGGAAGAGAATGTTATTGGAATTCACAAACTGTAAGGAGGTGGCCACCGACGTCACAATGCGTCGAGTCTGGAGGACCAACCTAGAATTAAGGAGCAACAGGATGCGGCGCGGTTGCGTCGCGGCGTACGTCTTGACCTCCTCCTCTAGACTGTGGAGAGAAATCGAACTGAATCCTAGACGTCAGTGACTTACGTTGAACTCCAAATGGTTGTAGACAAGGTGTGGGACCGCGGTGCGGGAACTCTGGTTGTCTGCTGCACCGAGTCAGCGGGCCTGTTGGGCAGAGACGCGGAGGAGAACCGGAACGACGTGATTTCCCGCTGCGTCGGGAGGTGCAGCAGACAACCAGAGAGATCGTTCCGCCCCCTGTCTAAGGCCGTTTGGAGTTCACTGTAGATCGGGATGTTTATCGATTTTCGGCGGATCATCGCTGCCACGGGTGCTGTGTGAGCCGTGAATAATCGATATCCATCAAGATCGATGTCCCATTTGCGAGCAAGGGCTGCTATGCTCCACGTGGAGTATATAGTGGCATGCTGAGATATACCCAAGCGACGGGAGCGACATTTGGCGAATGAAGCGACAACGCGATGGCAAGAGAAGGGTACGGGGCACTTTCCTCCAAAGCGTTCCTGCTCCTCGTAAAGTGCTTGCTACGTTTCTTCCCTAAAAATTATGTTGCTATAGATCTCTTGATGCCTTGGATAGCGACACCGAGCGAGGATAAACTATGAACAGGTGAGTATTAATGGCGACCTTTGTAGGGGTGTATCATGACCGGAAATTTATGCATGTTCACATTTCCTACGATGTGACGGAAATGTGAGAAAAATGAATCATAGCAGAGCAATGGTTTCGAAATCGGTGACCGTGTCCGTTGGCTTTTATAGCCGAGAAAGGCCTTCGCCGATCAATTAGTATCGTTTTCATGTAAGGAATTAGAATCGAACGAAGAAGGTAAGTGACTCATTTGGTCAGAATTACGATGACTTAAACCCGTTCAGTTGCTCTCATTCTTTAAAAAGACCCATATCGAAAGTGTTACCCAATAGGGCTACCGTAACATCCACCAGCAGTACTAGCAAATAAAGGGAAATACAGAACCCCCATATTCTACAGTAGACCTACCGATCGGGCGGGCGTCTGACTGTGACATGAGTCCTTCCGTCGATATGTACTGCTGCTATTGTTCCGTTTCAGGGAGTTCGTCTGACTGACGGAATCGGACGGGGCAGGCGACGCGGAACGCGGTGAGAGTTGGCCGAGTAATGAACGCTTCTTGATCGAGTAGGTCAGCTGAAAATAATATGTATTATTTGGGGGCGAAAAAAAGCAAAATTGCGACATTGTAGCCTGTGACCGCAGGGTGGACCATAGTGGGTTTTAGACTCATAATTTATTTAATAAAAAAAAGAAGTATGTAGCTGTATCATACATAGTATGAAAAACTAAGTATAAATGAATTTCACACTACATAAACCTCATTAGACAAATGAATATGTCAATTTAATAAGGCAATAAGTAAATGGAAAAGAAAAGAATCGGCGTTTGCTAATTTATTTCTGTTCTTTTCTTTTTTTTTTCGGTTTTTCTCTAGCATCTCTAGGTCGCTGTTTAGTGTTTTTTATGAGCTCATTTGCGTTTCTCGTGTTTTCTTTCTTTGTCTTGCTGATGTACTTTTTAATCGCATGTAAAGTGTAATAAAATAAAACAAACAAAATTATTAAAAAGTATGAAAATGCGCCAGTATAGGAACGAAATGCCGCTTCCGAGCACAAATACACTCTTCATAAAACTTTTTTGACGCATCATGTGATAGTATCTTCAGCGTCCGATACATGTGAGTACGGCTATGGAAAAGATGCGTATCGATTGCCACTTCCTGCCGCTTATCATCGTTTCCAGACGCTTCCCGTCACAGCGGCGAATGGCTGACTGTGGGCAGGACCGGGGGGAAGGCGTCGTTGAGATAACCAGGTGTAAACGTGTTAACACATCAGATTTACCCATCGTTAGCATGGGCTTCCATGCTTTCACCTTGGGTAATCTCAATGATGCATGTTGGTTCAAGATTAAAAATTTTTGGAGGTAGAATCTCTCTGAGTGAGCTCTTCGAATACTTTTGTGCAGTGGAGACGCCGCTGTTTGCTATCACGCCGACGCCTTCCCCCCACTCACCGAGAATGGGTTCTGCGTTCTGCCATTAGGGTAACCCCTATAAAATTTGCGGCTACCCAGAGAGGTGAAATGTACAGCCAGGACAGAATCGAGATCATTTATGGCTTCATAGATTCTCCATCTTTGAGGTCTCGAGCCTGGATGCATCATTGGAAGGATGAGTAACCTCATACCCATGGTCAGCAGCTGGGTATAGACAATTTCATGAGTAGTTGAAAATGCTGAATGGCGCCAGGTAAAGGGCAAACTTGGCTAAATTTCCATCACAATAATCGCCATTACCCCAACTCTTGGGCTCATTGTAGCTCACTTTTAGTGACTAACTCCTTGAATTTCCAAAACCTCCCCAAAAGGGATTTTCGAGAAAAATTTGATACAACTGTATGCTATTTAATTTGAAAAACCAGATTGAAATTCTTCAGAAAAATCTTTCATGGATTCTGGTTCCTTACTGGCAAAACTAGCGGCTATGAGAACCAAAAAATGCCTCACGAGATTGCTGCAACCCTATCCAGAAAGCATCGGCAATCATCATAGACGGATGTACCCTCGTCTGCATGCGCTATTACCTCTATGCTGTCGAATATTCATGAACATTCTGTTCAGTGATGCAGAAGATTTCTGTGGGCGAAAAAAAGGTGGGCGCCGACGAGGAAGAAACGCTGACCGCGTTGCTATGCCATTTAATAATCCAAAAAAGGTAAATTCGTCCTTTTTAAGCCGCGCTGCAGAGAAAACTACATACTTTTTAGTGGATCTTTGACCTTTCGCTAGATTCACAGAATCCATAGGAGGGAACGCTTGCCCCTGGAAAAGAAGAAAGCAGTCATGAGCCCCGGAAGGTCCCAGGAAATTGAGGTAAATAAGAGGGTTGGATTGATTTACACATAGCTGGAGTAGTGATTTTATGCTGCGAATCATCCAAGATGTAAGGCCGGGACATAATTGAGATCGCTTGTGGCTTCATGGAATCTGCCTCGGAGTCGGTTAGGAAGGGAGTTCGTTCTACCATTTGGTTCCAAGATGTTTTCGCAACCTACGCGCCCTCTTTCGGGATAAATTTTTACCAGATGTATGCCAGAAAAACTGCCAAAAATGCAGTTTCTCTCTCCCCCCCTCTCCCCCGCGATTATTTCACCTACCAGTAGGTTATTCCAAAAAAAAAAGATTTCAAAAGGTGTCTAGCTCCTGCCGCCTGCCTCCAACTCGCTAGCATCTTCCTGAATTCTGAGATTCCTCCGAAGATAATCCCCTGGTAACGCAGAGCAGAGCAGCAGCAGTGCACAGCTCTCACTAATGGGTTGTGAGGACACGCATCTTGACGGGCTTCTCAGCCTGCGCCGCGTCTCGCTCCACTCACGTTTTTCTTCCATTTTTTCGCCGGAAAAAGGGAGCCTACAAGAAAAATTAGCATCTCATGCTTAGCTAGTCATGCTAATCAAGAAGCCGTCCAGAAAGAAAAAAAGCTATTCTGAAAATGGAGTCATTTTTTACCAAAAGAAAAAGGCATCGCCAGTGGAGTTTTTTCCAGAAAAAAATCGTTTAGGTATGTATACTGCATTAATGAGTTACTACTTGTAAAGAAATGTCACAAGGGCGTATTTAAGCTAAGACGGTCCAGAAAAGAGCAATGTCTGAGAAAATCCGTGAGAATAACGGAAAAATTTCATCACTCGTGGGAAAAACATAATATTCGCACGCTCATCACCGCTCATGCGTCTAGATAAATCCAGATCAACAATCATAAGGTAGAAGAACGTCCAAAAAATGAATTTTACATGAATTCACAATGTAGGAAAATTTCGCTGGACTACCTGAAAATTTTTGGCTCTAGGTCATTGCTACACGCCAATACGCCATTTTTTTGGGAAAAAGTGTCGGATTTTCCCATCAGTGGAAAAAGGAGTGTTTTTGATAGAATGAATCGTGATAGGATGATGCGCTGGCTTCTTGCCGCAAGCCTGCGCTCCGGAAAGCCACAGCCATTAACAAAATTACCTATAAACGTGGAAAGGCATGGTAGAGGATGTAAGAGCGTTCGAAAAAAAATCAAGCGAGGAGGACGGCGAAACCTCTCCGTTGTGCCTTATAGGGACTATCCAGGGTAAAAGTTGTAGTGCCTGTATTGACGGTGGGTAAATTAGGGGATGCTAACAAGTTTACCCTGGATAATCTAAATCACGCGTGGCATCCCATAAACCATTTATTTCAGAGACAATTTTCATACAACAATAAAACCAGTTCCACCTAACAACCTGGAGATAGCAGCAGTATACAAAGCATATCTTGAAATTTTCATAAAGTTGCGATCTGGGCGTTTTTGACCTCATTGATAGACATATCCATGCAGTTTTTCTTATCCCAGATTATACACCCAAATGACGCCCAAATGGCATTACTGGGGAGCCTCTTTCCCTTTCTCCTTCTCTTTATATCAGTTACTCCCTGTAAGAAAGATGAAAGAAAAAGTCAAATAGAGGAAACAGCAAATACTACATATCACTCTCCATGTTTATGAAAGAGGCGAAAAGCCATTATCATTTTTTCAAAGAAGTAAAATGGGCTCATCTGGAAAGACGACTAGTCAAATTAAACAATATGGTGAAGATGAAAATAAAAAAAAAAAACAGGTGGACAAACAAGTAAATAAAAAATAAGCAAAATCCAGAAAACAAAAAAGGAAGGACTGGTATGAAACCAACCAGGTTACCCACATCAGGTTCCTCATTTACGAAATCGTCGTCATCATCCTCACTACTACTGGCGCCTAGCATCTGAAAATAGGTGCACTAATGACAACGATCTCTTTTGCTGGTCCGGCAACGGAGGGAACCATGCAAACGCGAGGAGTAGAGCGGTGCCCGAAAATTGGGGGACAACCGACGTCTGCGATTGTCCTATCAAATGGACTGACCAATGGTAGAGCTTGGCCGCGCCACCTTTTCCTGGTAGGATATTCACCATCAATACACGACAAAATATGCAGTTTCTTGCTGATATTCTAGCGGTAAATACTTTATAAATGAATGAAGAGATGAAATCGTGACAGAACCTGACCTACAGTATTCACAGAAGGTCGAAAAAGACGGAAACGTTTCAAAGAAAGAGCGTGTTCAGATGATCAAACTCTACAAAACGAAGAAGAGTGGAAGAAATGGGCAGATGATTGAAAAAAAAAACAAATATAAGAATACCGCGGGCTTTCAATGGCTTTTCGTCCTAGACATCCTTTCTTATACTTGTTTTTCTTTCTTGAAAAAAATTTCGTCACTAAAGAATGCAAAGGGCGTTAGAAAAACGTGACGAGAAAAAATGAGGCAATTTTGCTATTTCTCTTTCGAAATATATAAAAACTTCTTGGAAAATTAAACACGAAAGGAGAAGAGGGGCCAAGAATCTGAAGTCCTTCGACAGAATCCATGCAAGAAAAGAGTAAAACGACGTTCAGTAAAGCTACTGCTGTACTCCTCGTAAAGTATTTTTTATTCTAAAAATCTGCACACCGCAATGCAATACAAATTCAATTTTGTGTGGGGTAAGTACCGCCACATTATTATGGATTAGGCTCACATACAGCAACACAACCCTTCTCAGGTTCTCAGTCGCTAACTTTGCTGCTAAACGACCCATCACTACTCAATACCCACATTGCTCCTTACTCACGGCCTAAAACTATGTTCAGAACTCAGGTTCGACTCTCTTTGAATCTTGCCATTACTTTTTAAGTTAGTAGAATGTTAGTAGTTATAGCTGTGTTCAGAACTAATTCCTTCACAGTTAGAAGCGATTCGACGTATGTTCGTTTGAAAAATACGACTAGGTTCGTCAGGTATTAGGTTTACTCAGTTCATGGTTTTTTCTTCTGATGGTGATGCCTTCTCTGATTATCACATCCCATACAAATCACTTATCCTCACTCTCATCTTGAATAGTACAGTGTTAAGCATTTCTGAAGCTTGTTAGGGAACTACTGATGAATAGGTCTGTGAACCGGGATCGCAAAGGAAAGCCACACTTCCGGTCTAGTTCAAGCCCCAAAACCGGTTAGGGTGAAAACAATAGGATATTTGAGTGCTCTTCTCGTCATTCTCTATAGTCATTTACTCCAGAATCTTGAGTTAGGCTGAGTCTTCACGTTCCTCCTCCTCATCTAGATGCGAGAACTCTGTTCATGGATAGTTTTAACATCTTTCTTAACGCATCGCATCGGATAAATAAATAAACAAGTTGATGAATGCTATTCTGTCCTCGTGAAGTTCTATTTCTTGTAAGATTGAGGCAATATCTGTGCTTATTGTTATTTCTCTTTGAATGCCGGCAGCTGAGCTGCTCCCGTATAATTTGGAAAGTGAGGAGCTCTTATTCAGCAAGCAAGAAAGTGTCCTGTCTAGACAACGTAAAACAATTTCTGAAATGTCAATGACTTATTAGTCCTTCATTGTGCTGCAAAGGTAGAGTGCAAGTAGTCTGATTACTGCAGTCGGTCAACGTGAACTATGATAAGTCAGCAATAATCAAGGAGTGCCTAAGGCGGTGCATAGAGTGCAAGGGCCGTTGGAGCATGAGCAGTGGGCATGACAAGGGTAGAAATTGTGCTTATTGTTAGAACCGAGTAAAAATTGAATAACCCAATTGATTCAATAGCCAATTTAAAACCCGATTCAAGAAATTCGAGTGTTGAAGCGACAAAAGGCCGTTAATCTCGCCTCATAACTTCTCAGTAGCTGTTCTTCTCATTCTTTCCTGATCCTGAATTGCAGTTCATTCTAAATCAAATTTCCGAATTCGAACATATCTAATACATTAGGTTGGCCTAAATGTAGTAGAAATTAGTGGTGCATGTTCCCAGGCACAAGCATTCGAAAGGGCAGATTTTCAGAAGAAGTTAACGAATGTGGAGAATCAGTGAGTACAAGTCCATTCCAAGAGGCTTCTCATTTGTGGTTTTTGGACGGAAATCCTGGAGGTCTCAAGGGTTTTTCTTGCCAGGATGTTTGCTTCATGAGCTGGGCTATAACTGTACAACCTACATCCAAACACTTTACGTCACGCTCTTTCCAATGGAGCAGTGGGCCCAGTCGGCTGGGCACCCAAGACCGCACGTATTATTTATCTATTACACACGTCATGCATTTACCTTCAGCGATGCATTAGGGAACGTTAACCAACCCGTTAACCATTCGTTTCCTCGGTTATTTTTTGTGAGCTACTCGTTGAATATTTATCAAGAAAAATTATCCATCTAATATTGCGTCAATGTGATCACACAGCAGCTACTCTAAACGGTCGTAGACAAGTGCCGGGACCGCAGCGCGGGCACTCTGGTTGTCTGCTGCACCGAGGCAGCAGGCCTGCTGGGCACAGACACGGAGGAAAACCGCGCCGCGGTCCAGGACCTTGTCTACGACCGTTTGGACTTCACTGCAAGTGCAGAGTTGTTGATACTGTAAGCATATGCTATTCAATCCTGAACATGAAGCCGATCACCACCATCGGTGCTATCACCTGCCGAATTTCAAGCCGCTTGTCCTCAAGAAATCGCCTCTTACCGGAAAAATTGTGATGCTATTCGACTCTCAAGGAGAAATCGGTTTGCACTGGGAACAAATGGCTATCTCACACCAGAATGATATATGACTAATTGCAGAATTTTCAAAAAAAATTGAGAAATGAATAATGGTGGTGCTATTTGCCTCTCAGGAAGCTACTATACTTATGACTAAATAAAAACCGAATAATTTTGTTAATTTCATAAACAATTCATGGAACAATCTGGACATTTGGACCTTTGAAAATGAGAAAACCAAACGGCTTTCCTTGTCTATAAACAACATAGTGTTGGTCTCCAATATAAGAACATTTGAATTTCCGATATATTCGAAATATTCGACTCTCGAAAGCGAAAATATTCAATTTCGAATAAATGCAAAATTCGAGTGTTCCAACATTAGAGACATGTATGAAAGCGAAAAGAAATGTTCCACACATCAAGGGCAGAAGAATTTACTTGTGCACGTATAGAAAGTATTTCCTTAATGGTGCAGGCGACAGGTAAAACAGCTGATTTGAGCGAAAAATTTCTGAGCGGCAGAAATTTACCCACACGAACTGTTTCCTTCTCAATAACACGAGAAAAATGCACAAACCCTCGGTACTTTAACACACTTTCATGCAAAAGATCTTCCCCTTTCTTTGCTCAAAATCCGATATTGCCGTGGAGCAACCGAATCCTCTATAACTACATTACAGCTGTACCTGCTAAGAACAAAAATTCAAAAGGTAACAGAAACAGAAATGTTGCCATAGATTATTGCCATAGAAACAGCCAAAATGTACTTTCATCGGGATAACCATATTGAAAAAACTAATCCAAACCAGCTACTAATATTGCTTTCTGGTTTTGTTAAACATGGAAATATGAGGATGACCGAGGATATCCAATCAGTGATTGTTCCTCAGCTCAATAAGCGAACATAAAAACTAACAATAAGATAAAATCACTCCAAAGGATAGCCGACGCTAAACTTAGATCGAATGAAACAATAAATTCCCCTCAATGGGCTCGAGCTATGGGCATTGAAGAAATGCATAAGCTTCATAATGAGCAGATAAGAACTTTAAAAAAAAAAACTAAAAAATAGGTGGAAAACTTGGAAAGATGAAATAACAAGAGGAAAGAAAAGAAAAGAGCAAATATGAGAAAGCAAATAGTGGCAAACAGTAAGCACTTCAAAGCTGAGATTCATGGAACGCTGACCCCGCAAACTAGCTAGCCCGATAGGTTATCCTAGAGAACACATAACGTAGGGAGACGCAGGACGCAAAAATTTTTGTCCCAACCTGGTTTCTTTTGGGCCTTGCGTTTATAGATCCTAGCCCAGGTGGTGCGCTCCATTAATGAAGATAGCTGTAGAGACAATTGTAGAGAAAAAAAGGTCATGAAAAATATGCGGTATTCACAGAGCTCAGCGAAGAAAACAGACACTAGGGGCCACTCAACACCCTAGCTTTTGGAAAGAGCACAAAGTACATATAATAGTCGAATAACACCAAAGGGAGGAGGCGGAAATGTTCAGAAATATGGGCCTGCTCCGAAAGTCTTGCACCAAAATTTGCAATATTTTTCGAACAATCATAGCACCAGCTTCGGACAATTACCACCGCGCGTAGCGTTAGGCCGTTTTGCCTTTTCGAACTTTTGGAAAACGGGCCAACATGGTTCAAAAGATACCTTAATTTAGTTTAGCATTTTACTGATGGTTTTAGATCAAATCTGAGCTATCCATCGTGGTAAAAGTGTGGTTTTTCTAAACTGTCCTACCAGGGCCTGACGCGCGCGGGTGGTAAGCGTCCGATAATCATCATAGCATTATTCATGGATGGAACCTGGTCTGCCTATTTTTATAGGTGAATAGTAGCAGAAAATTTTACCACATTCTATTGGCAAAGAGTTGTAATGTAAGACCAAGAAATTCTGGATCGAAAAACCAGTATTGGTGTAAAACTTTTGGACCAACCTAATACTATAACCTCTTCGTTCTAAGAAACTCCAAGTATAATATAATGAACTTACCTTCTTCTGTTGGTGGTAACGTATCTACACTAATTGTAAGTATGTGGGCGAAACAATGAGGCCATTACGAAGAAGACTGGATGAACACCGCATGGCACTGATGAACCCCGCTACCTACCCATCAGAGAGTTTCTCACGGCATCGTACCTTGAGACATAGAAACGATTGCGCTCCCAAGTTTAATGTAGTCGTTCTACATTGAAACTTGATCCGGACTTTGGAAAGAAAAATTATGGAAGCGATAGAAATAAATAGACATGGCGCGGAAATCAATAATAAAGAGGAACTTAGGGATGTGCTGCGATTTATCATCTGATCAGAAGTATAAGCCCTTCTTAGTTCCGGTCTTTCTGTGCTAGTCTCACTTTCTGAATAACATTGTAGGGGTGAGGTTATCATTTGCTTGACGTGTTGAGACTAAGTCATTCAAATGTAGGTAAACAACTACCATCTGGCCCCTCAAAGTCGGAAGACTTAGTTACTACCTGCATATCTGGTGTTGTTACTGTGTTTGTGTGATTGTTGAAACAACGCAAAAACGCCCGACTCCTGCACTGTGATAAGGTAGAGTCCATCTCAAAAGGATAGACTGATTGCCCGACTGCACCATCGCTGCGGAACCTGAACGAGGGATGTGGAGAGAGCATGCTCTAAGTGAAAGAGTCGAATAGGTCCCGCCGCGATTCTGCAGCTGCGACGCTGAGAAACCGCACGCAAAATCCGTCTATCTTTTTGAGAAGGACTGTAGCAATTTATTTGTAAGCTTAAGGTCTGACGAAGGCGTTAAAGCCGAAAGCTCACACATAAAGATATTCACGAGCCTTCACGACATCAACAGAAGAGAAATACATCATGAAGCTCAGAGGCAGAACTATCCTGAAACTCATTCCTGCAGAAATTTCAAAAGCAGCACAGTAGGAACAACCCGTATCGATCCGCTCCAAGCAAGCAAATAAATGTAAAAGCATTTGTCGTCGGATGTTTGTCGCATACGAAAACACCTGTACAGCGACAAATCGACGGCTGAAGCCAGACTATAATTGAAATCTGCCAGCATATGCAATAAAACTCCCGCTAAACACATGTAACACACCCCGACCAACAATAAAAACCTTGAAATTTCCAGGAAGCTCGACACCTGCATCCCGAAGACATCAGAAAATGCTACAAATCAATGTGCGAAAACGGGCGGAGCCACGGGTGTGACTAATTGAGGTAATTTTCAACTCATTCGAAATGAAATTCAGTGGGATATGGTAATTGAAATTCTGTGCAATTGCACCAAAACTAGCTGCATATGCCTCTGAGCGTTTAGGAATTGCTGTGAGCACGTCTTCTTACTGCTTTTCGTCGCGCGGCCACCTCATTAGATTCGTCCTTAGGCTGGCTAAATGCCGGAAAAACCCTCCCACCGCCAGTAATTACTGCTCGGCTAAGCGGAAAAAGAGCTTTGTGCAGTAGAGAAAACAAAAGAAGGAAGAATCCAGCAAAATGTCGATTAGGGCGTCAGTGCTTTCTTCAGCAAGAAAAAAATGTGCAATTTTGCACAAATTTCCTTGATGGGAGCACTAGATATGAAGATTACGGACATCATTCACCGCGTAGATAGCCAGATGGAGTGAAGAAACTAGGAAAGAAAAGGGTGAAAAAGGACAAATCGAAGAAAGGAGTTTAAAAAAGAGAAAATGAGCATAAAAATGAATAAAGCGAGATAAAACAATATAGTGGGTGGTAACTGGCTTATGAGATCAGGCACACAGAGGCCAAAGGAGCACCAGATTGGGGAAAATGTCACATAGATGGAAAAAGTATCCAAGCAGATAAAAAGCAGAGAAATGCGAAAATCCAGGTAAGCACAAAATGGGAAGTCATGTACATACATAGAAGCATTTGAGATAGTGGTTAAGAAATATGCGGATAAATTTGTCCTCATACCCTAGGAATTTCATCAGCCCTTGACATTCTTTTAAAGAATAAAACAGCCTATGTCCCATAAATTTATCAATTGTCAAGAATAATTCTGCTCATTAATCATTCAACAAGGCGGAACAATGGATGCATTCATTTGATTCGCATTAGAACGGGAGTTTCAGAATTAACAAACGACCAGACACCTATATTACCCTTTTATTCTCGGATGGTAAGAAAAAATCATTAATTTTCGCGGGAACTCAAACTAATTATGAGATTAATTTGATACGTAAGCAACATAAAAGGATGGGCTTACATTTATAGCCATACTAGACGACATACCCGGCTTCGCTCGGGAGTTCTACTACCCTGAGCATTTCACGCTGATGCGGATAATTAGGATACAAATGCATTCATTTGAAGTACTCATTATTCCGCTGGTCACCATGTTAAATAATCTCAGCAACCTTTTTTTGAGCCGCTCGAGAGTGATAAAGTCAATCAATCGATAATTTCGTGCAAAATATGTGTCATATTCGTGTTAGGCATATTGGAGAGCCCCACTTAACATGTTCTCACCCGTTCCTAAGCAAAAGTGAAAAAATCGATAAAATCAATAAGACGATACCCTCGTACAAAACAGTTGTCATCTTCGTACTCAGCACATAGGAGAACCCCAGTAGACATGTCTTTGCCCGTCCCTCATTGAAAGTTGAAAAAATCGATAAAATCAATAAATCGATACCGTCGCCCAGAATGGTTGTCATATTCATGATCAGCGTATTGACTAACCCCAATAGGCACGTTTTCGCCACTCCCTGGGCAAAAATAGCGAAAAATCAATAAAATCGATATAATCGATAAGCTAATCGATAATTCCCAGCATAAAGTAGCCTATAACCTCCGCCAGCCCATGGTAGACCTTCATGCAAAATTTGGTCCGGATCGGTTTACTCTCCGCGATTTCTATTCATTACATACATACATACATACACACATACATACAAACTTTCACTTTTATATATACAGATTATCGCCTCGTTTTGGCATTTAATTTTTCGTGTCGTTAATAATAAATGAGGCTCGGAAGCACAATTCTATTCCGTCCTGTTTTTGGACTATTTTCCATCAATCAATACTATAGATTATTATTAACCAAATTTGTGAATAATTTGCCACTACTTCTTTCTCGGCGGAGACCCCGCTTCCACATTACGCGACCGCTGCTGGTCTTGGTCTCCCCATAGAGTAGAGTATGATACCCTCGTCATCCGCAGTCAACGGCAGTTATCCCGATCGATGTATCGATTTTTGGTGGACAACTCTCGGCGCTTCTGTGGCCGAGCCGCCAATAATCGATTCGTATCGAATCCATCTCACCTGAAAACGGAGTGCTGTACTCCACGTTGAGTATTTTTCCTCTCGAAGCTTGACTCAAATGTTAACGATAATGTACTGAAGTGAAGCATGGCGGTCAATCAATAGGTACCGTAACTAATGCAATGGTGAAGGGTACTGTAACCAGTCGTACCGTGATATGCGTCAGGGGTGGAAATAGCCATGCTCGCCTCTAATGGTTAACTCCATTACTACCAATCAATGGCAGCTCCAACTCATAAAACGATCAATTTTAGATTGACGCCATAAATCCTTGGGATATTATTCCCGGATATACCATGATGCTCACAGCTTACAAGCTATGGGCTCATTTACATTCATAGATTCCATATGATCATTGGAGATTTTTTATCTTTCTAGGTGAAAGAGATCGGAGTGTATCTCTTTAGGAAGGATGTTTTCTAGCAGAGGCGAAGCTCCTACGCATACCATTTTGGAGATTCATGGAAATGCTATGTAATCCTTGGAGTTATGAAGCCGTAGCACTAACGATTTCTACTAGTGCATCTTTCCCTATTCATTCATTCATTTATCATGATAATTCACAAATTAAGCCTTTGTCTTTCACGTAGAAGGCAAAGGTGAGAGAAGTAACCATAGAGAAACCTTGATAGGCTCATAAAAGCAAAAAGAGTCCAGTGATGAACAAGACGAAAAAAGTTCCTCGGTAGATTTTCTGCGCTGCCGTTTTTCATACAAGTACCTCGACTTTAAAGGTGCTAGAAACCTAACTGTGGCTCCGAAGATAGCCAATTTAATATTTTTTGCATGCACTCCAATCTGACACAATGCAGAGAAGCGTCAGTAAGATATCCCTCTTTCGAAACGAAGCTTTCCAAAGGTATAACTTAGCGCTTTGTTGGACAACTCACACAAGCATGCGTGTGCTTCCTGGAGTCTATGCTACATGTCCATCAAAAACTGCTGACGATTGTTCTAGGAAACAGCAGCTGTAGCCTTTTCCACGCAGCACACCTCTGCTCAGAAATGGAATTTTCAATGAGCTCTGCCAGTTGGAAAAATGGAGGGACGAGTTTCAAAGCTGCCTGAGAAAATTCGGGCATGTAAAAGAAGTTTCCTACTATTATTCGACACTCGCAGTCAAAGAGCGTATTTAGCCGAAAGGTGAGTTCTAGCGAATACGTCCCATAATCCTTTGTTTGGGAAACATCATTCATTCTCGGCAAGCTTGACACCTTACTCAGACGAACTCCTTCTTTGTATGCATGCGAAAATTCAATAGGCAGAGAAGTGGCCGCTTAGAAGACATTTGAGTCGATCAGACTTTTTTTCTAGGATTTCTCGAATAGGATATTCTCTCGAATAGGATACATATTTCTCGACAATACGATGATATTTTAGATAACTTAGTGAGTTACACCAAGACTACATAATAAAATACAATATTAGGCAAACCAACACAATGTCAATATTGCGTTAAAACTGCGGAGAGAATAAAGTAATGAAAGAAAAAGTTCTGGCATTGCTATATTATTTACAAATTCTCAAAGTATTTTCATTTATTAGTCCAGTTTAATAGTTCATTTTCATTTTGTTGAGACTCCGTTTCGTGCACTATCCTTATACAAAGTAGTAATATAGTAAATCCAGTGGTGAAACAAAAGACAAGTTACAGTTCAGAAGAGAAGACTTCTGTATAATTTGACAATCCTCACAAAACCAATCATTTCAAAAGGATACTGCGACGATCAGAAAGTCGGAGAAGGAAAAATGTAAGCGGATCCGTATATTTCCAGGTATAAAGTTGCGGTGTGTAGCACCGCGAGGGAAAATGGGGCGTTACCAGGCTTCCGTGATTGGCGCATTGTTTGAATGATCCAGTCATGGTGGCCTGGTAACGCCTCTTTCCCCATCACTGTGATACAAAGCCTAACGCTGCGCATCCTGCTTCACACCGAAAATTTCACTAAGGCGGATAATGTCAATTGTACTCGGAAGAGACATAAAGTAAGAAAAAAAAACATTTGTAACATATATGTAACCAAGACCACCGATTTGTACCTCATTCCAGAAAAGAAAGGCGTGTCATAAGAAAGAGAAACTGATGGCTAGACGTAGGCAGCAACGTCGATTCTGTACATACACAAAGAAACAAAAAGCATCGGGAAGTTCCCTATTCTGCAAGTACACAAAGCACGAGGTTCGTTCTCGCCAGTTGAACAAAGCCAGATGTTGGAGGAGAACTTTTTCTCGGTCCGTGGAAGAACAGAAGACTGCGAAGAAGCTCTCAAAGGTCCGCAACCACAGAAATTCTCATGATTTTGCGAGAAATTGCACAACGAGCTATCTAAGTACAGGACACTCCTCAAGAGTATTAATATGTACCCTAGCTAAGCTGTTAGCGCTTAGTCGTTTTCACCTTCATGTCTAGGACGGCAGCAATCAAATCCAGAAGGGACCTTCTCGTGTGACAACATAATTTGTTCGCAATCCTTTCACCCTTTCCACGAACAGGACACTTTCATTAATTGAAATCTTGTAAAAACAGATGTTTTGCCCGAGTTCATTTGCGGTAAAGCAAGACTGGCATTCTAAACCGCACCGATCCTATTTGACTAGAGCAAAAGAAGATTTCAAGTGCTCACTGTACATTGACTACGGCACGCACGGCACAATCCAGGTAAAGGACACATGGATTGTCATCAACCTTTCCCCTACAACTTATTTTCCTTCCCCTTCTCTATGGAAGCAAGGAATCAATTTTTTCTTGAAGCTAGATTTAGAAACTAAAGAATGATCCATGTCCGTGGCGATGTGAGGAAAAGTAAGAAGAATGCCGATTACTAGTAATGGCAAATTTTCAGGAGAAAAAAGCTAAAAAAAAAACTTAATTTGGCCATATTCGAACGCTTTCTCCATTTCTTTCCTGCAAACTAAGCCTAGGCCCTAAAATTAGGATGGTTCAATGGATTTTGTTGAAAACCAGCTCCGATAGAGAAATACGTGCAGAATTCCTCATCTTCTCTCCGTGACCCTGATGTTGCACTCGAATGATGGGTCATCTCACACCGATGGGTACGATGACCGACGTCTAGCAGCTAGCTTTGGACAATATTCTATGTGGGTAGAAATGTCGTTGGGTGTCACGTCGAGGGTAAATTTACATATGTACGTTAGCGCACTCATTATGAGAGATCCCTATGATGCTGAATCTGGATGCATCACTCAGATTACCCAAAGTAAACGTGTTGACTTGCGTGACAACGATTGGTAAATTTGTGTGGTGCTGACACGTTTACCCTGGGTAATCTCAATCTTGATGGAACGGAATTTTCAATAAAACCAAGCAATATGAACGATCCAACGAATTGAAATTTGCACTTTGGGGCTGCATTCGTCATAGAGATTACCCAGAGTAAATGTGTTAATAGATCCTTCGTCTATTCATCGTTAATATGCGTGTCGAAAAGTTCACAATGGGTAATCTGAATGATCAACGATTCAATCAGGCTATAAAGGGTTACCACCGGGAACCTTCGAATGCTTCATGCACTTTTGGCTCTTCGCCAAATTATTTCAGACGACCTGCTCCTAACTTCAAGAAAAAATTGTTGAATTTTTTGCTCTTTCGAACTAGTTTGTGAGCCAATACATATATTGAACACCGTCAACAGCTCGGAAAGGGAAAACAGTAGGTGCTAGCTACTGCGGTTGGCGATCTGAAATGAATCAGAGATGCAGGAGCTCTCATGATGCTACCACAATTTTGGGGCACCCTATAATTAAGAGAATGATGCATGGCATATTGCATACGGCTCACGAAGCTTTTTGAAGCTTCTAGAAACAGATAACTATAAATAGTCGGTCCAGAAAACGTGCGGTATGGAACAAAAATGAGAAAGTTGCGTTATTTATGTGAAAAATGTTAAAAAAACCAAAGTATAAGCACGTAGCAATATATTTTTTTACACTCGTGCACTAATAAAAAAGGCTGTAGGCTTTCCAAACAAAACTGGAGAGCACATGATCCATGTGTAACAAGGATTAACGGATACGAGATTTTCCAAAACCTGGATAACGGTCCGGATAACGGATAGGCTAAAAACGGCCGGATAACGGCTAAGAGTTCCTCCTACGTATTTGACACCGCGCACTAAGCGAACTGAGAAAATCTCAATGAAAATTTTCCTGCCTGATCAAGACTGTGGAATGAATTTGAAAGAAAAAAACGTGAGAGCCCTGCAAAGAAACAGGTCTTAAGAAGATGATGAAAAAGATTTAGCCCGAAAGCCTTTTCCGGTGTGTTCTTTCGTTGATCAGTGGGGACTTCCTGATGCCTTTGTTTGTGAGCATTCAGCGTAACGCTTTCTTCGGACATTAACAATAACAATGTTGCCGTCTAAGTTGTTGATGTTAAGGTATAAAGAAAGCGTAAGGCCGAAAATCACTTCTAGGCACAAAGAGAGGAAAGGTCAATACATTATTCAAGCCTACCTACATACTATGTAGTAAATATCTGATCAGGTGATCAATTCATTGTTAACATTAAGGTCAAAAGGAGTAATTTCATGTCGAAAGGCTACAAACAGAGACATCCAGGAGGCATCCATGATCAACTAAAGAATGAATATCTCATAAAACTCAGGGACAGACCAACTCAGTACTTCTTGGATTTGACTTTTTTCCAAATCGCACAACAATGGTGCTGAAAGGGTGCAGAGCACGTAATTGCACAAAGTTCGCCAGCGTGCTGCATTCCTGCGCAAAAAAGCTGCAAAAACAGCAATTCTTCCTGGTAAAGGGGGTGTAACCCAGAAAGGTTAGTACAAACCCAAAGGACATAATATCGGGTGGAAAAAGGAATTCACATAGACAACAGACACACTCACGTACTCACGGCACACGCTAATCGTTACCATTAAAATGCCGGAAAAATCGATGCAGCAGCACAACACACTCACACACGTGGGCAGAGAGCACAAGCACATCGAGCTCTCGGAGCAGCATAGCTTAAGAGCCGAGTCAAAAGCGGCTCGTCCGACCGAATAATAGCCAGTTTTGGTCGTTGAGCAGCGGTGACATCCGCTAGTCTCGAGGACCTCACGCGAAGGAGGTGATTCGAGGAAGCGATTCTTAACAATGGCAGCTGAACGTAGCCTTTTCCGAAGGAGTGTAGAAGGAAAAATTTAAAAAAAGATCCCCAATCTGCTCGTAAAAATCGACAGTAGAACTCTCACTCCTTCATCAAAGCCTACTCGAAGGAAACAAGATGTAGATAGGAGAGTAGTTCGAATCACATCAAAGATGAACAAAGGTATCTCGTGAAAATCGGAAGCCGACTGTTGGAAGCTGGAAGAACCACGAAGTATGAGAAGCATGGAGCTACAAAATTGCTAAACCACTGTGGCCTACCACAAATTTTCAAAGGTAACTTATTTTAGAAGGTAATTTTAGAAGGCAGGCCACAAGAAACAGACCCGGTTATTACAACATGTTCCCAGCTATGGGCTTGAAATGCCGACCACTGGAGATTTTCAGAATAAGAAAACGAATGCCCGTTCATCTTTCTCCCCCTGACCAATGAGGGAACCCTAATGAGGAATTGGTCGCCGACAATTGGCGAATAAAAATAGGCTTGAGAAATTATTGGCCCCGAAGGGCGCTAAGGGATCAGGAAGTTGCTTCAGCATTTTCGGGTATGAATGCCAAACGCCTAAGCGGAAAACGTATCGAACAACACAGATAGAAGACCCTGAAAACCTCTAAACTTAAGCACTGGTGAGTAGATCTCGATCCAATGAGAGGTGAAGGTGACACATAAAGAAAGCTGAGTACTATAAGTGACCGCTGTTTTAGAAAAAAGGGACAAAACATATGGATTTCTTCTTTACAATTCGGCAACAACAAAAAAAAAACGGTGAGAAACCAGAAATTCCAAATTTGCGGGAGAGGCGGACAATGCTGTTAGATTGGAAGTGAGGAGAAAGGTAAAAAATCATAGGTGAGATAGAGTAATGGAAAAAAGTATATGTAGAGGTAGACAGCGCAGCTTTGGAAAACTTAGTTACCCGACTAGGTATATGTGGATTCAATCCAGAGATTCTATCATCACTTGAACTCTCTTTTCACAAGTTTTTTGCGACTTTCTTTCATAGTAATTCTTTTTTATCAAATAAACACAAATAATGATTGCCCACGCACAAGTTTGCCTTTAAATATGTCATTTTTCTTGGAAAAACGGTCAAGTAGCTGCTAACTTCGTCTCGGATTTACGAAGCAGAGTGCGATCAACGGTCGTGTCGGTATTGCAGTAATGAAAAAATCTGTCACCTTCGTGGTACTGTCTATATCATCGCATGTGGTGGATGCGGCCAGCGGTATGTGGGAGAGACGGAACGACCACTGAAGAACAGGCTGGATGAGCATTGACGAGCACTTACTCATCTACAGTCATATCCTAGCAGTAGTTTCTCTAAGTACCGCACTACGATGCATACGCGAGAAACTGTTCCAGATTTTGAAGTCAAAGTATTTCATCGTCACCTCGAGAAACCTCTGGAGAGGAAAATTCTAGAGGCAAAAGAAATAAAAAGATGTAAGCCGGAGATCAGCAGCAAGGAAGGACTTGTGGTGACCTTGAAATTCATTGCTTTTTTAATTGCGGAAAGGCAGGAGAACCAGCGATAAATCGAGGAGCTGGGATTACCATATCATAGTCCTTTGAAAAGTTTTTGTGGTCCCGGGACGATTTCATCGCTGTTTCCTTTACCAGCGAACTTGGTGGGTGAAAGCGACGGTCACCATCACTTTCTTTTTCACATTGTGATGTGCGAATCATTAAGTTCAGTTAAGATAAGAAGAAGGCGTTAATCGCCGTGAGCTCATAAAATAAATCGTACACGAAGTTCTCATCTTGCACTGGAAACAAAATCCTCCTATATAATCATTATAAAATGTCATTTGATTCAATAATTCAGCATTTAACATTTATTGCATGTGCAACGCACATGAATTATGATGAAAAACACACATACGAGTAGGCTACAACAAATAGTAACTGTAAAATAATCGCCAAAATAGTAAAAGACCTGTAAGATTTCCAAGTGTAATGGTGATGATTGTAATATTTATAAATTTAGAATCTGCTAACATCAGAATCAGGTGAGCCTAAGTAGTTTAGCGTACTCAAGACCCGCTCTGTGTGTAATAAAATATTGCTCTCCAGAAAAAAAAACCCAAACAATTCTGCATGGTTCGCAAACGCAAATCCAAACGCACATGAAACAACAGTTATCGGTTCAAAAACAAAACTCGAGTTTTTTTAATAGCAAAAGGCAACTGAGTTGTACGAAAAAAATCATCGGTCATGTCTATGCAAACCATGGAACAAAAAAAAAAAGAGTGCACATACCAAACAAATTGCAAAAACATTTCGCCTGGTGAAGCTGCAGTGTTCATTACGCGTTCTTTGGACTACTTATCCATTTAAGCATTACTCTGATAAATAGCTATTGAAGCGGAGGAAAATTCATTCGCACCAATGGTACAGCAGAGGAAAAACGCATTTTCCAGCAAATAATTCTCAGTGCTCGCCAATTCACATTTGTTTAATCGCACAGAAAAAAAAGCACAATTCATCCTTTCACCGTTATTGCTATGGCGTGCAAACGTTGGAGGCGGACGGGAGCAGGTGAGAAAAAGTGGCAGTTTTCAGGAAAAAGGCCTTCCAATACAATTATTGGACAAATAAGGGTGAGGTAAATATTAGTGGATGGGCAGCTGCAGCCGATAATGAGCCTCTAATGCTTCGAATGGTTTCAAGCAGGATCAGACAGAAAGAATCTCACATTTCCATGCTCTTCTAGCCTGTTCACGAGTTCGAACTGCGGAACAAGTGAACATAAGGATATTTGCAATGCATTTGCAGGAGGAAAAAAACGGTCTAGAAGCTGAGGAGGGGAGTTCGGCGACCATTGGTAGTGCAAGAAAGCATGCTCTATAAGAGAACAGAAGTAGAAGAACGAAGAAAAATTCTAAGAAATCTGTCATAAGAATGTCAGAGAAGTTCATCAGTGTTCACTTTTTCCGGAATGAAACCTCGTGCGCAGCATTTCGAGATGTGAAACCTAAAATACGCGAAGGAAGCCAAGTCATAGTAACGCAATAGAAGGCAGGAATTTCAGAGCTCAAACGCTGCATAAATGGAAATATGCAGAAACTGTTCCTATTTTTTATGTAACTGGAAAAATGGCTGGCCATGACACTCAAGAAAAAATCTAAATCCTCCCGCCATCTCCTTTTTGGCTTCAAAATTATCCTGAAAACGGTAGAGCTGTGTACGCATAGTTCAGAGCACGTTAGAACATATTTCTTTCGTTTCCAGAAACATCCAGGATTTTCTGCAGATGTATAAGTAGATAAAGGTTTTATATGTCCAGATGTCCAAAAATGGCCAAATTTGACCGCGTTCGAAATTCATTCTACCAAAAGTTGTGGTGCAAATTCACGTCATTCACATCATACAAACATATCTATATCTTAAGAGGTTTCGGTAAAATTAGTTGGATAGCTTCTCTCTCCTGGCAAACGCTTTAGCCATTCCAGGAAATGTCTAAAGTTTCAAATTGCAAGGAAGGCAATCGTGAACAGAAGTCGTTGCAAGCATTAAAAACAGGAATCTTAGTAACAAATCCAGAATAAGAAGGCATCAGATGGAAGCTAGCGTGCATCATCAATTTAGGACCGAATAGTGCATTAGATGTATTCGAATTGGAAAATTCGATTTCGAATATTTTAACACTTCGAATTTTCGAAAAGGAAGAGGAAGTGCAACTCTTGGGAACTGATAGCAAGAAGATCAGGGATTCGGTTTTTTCGCCGTTCGAATTTTCTGGATCGTGTACTGAATTTATGATCAAATTATTCAGTTTGTTGGATTCTTATTCGGCCCTAAATATAGTGCAGTCGTGAATGAACGAGGATGAAAACAGCAGCATAATAGCAGCACAGTAGAACTACATACACCCACCATATACAGGTTGATCACCTCTGAGAATAAATTAAACGATCCTAAATTTCACCATCGAGAACGGGATCATAAATATCCCAATAAAGGCCCTTTTTCAATAGTATGACGGTATTACCAAGATCAAATGTGTCCCACCACGAAACGATCGGGCGCTATAAATTTATTTCATCGAAACGCATACTTTTATAGCCAACGGCTGCAAATTAACAGCACGGAGAACACCCAGTTTTGAAGAAATTCGTCTGTCCTCCAATGAAATTGCAGAAAATTGGCGCATAACGCTCGTAAACGTGCTTGTTTCCTATGCAAATTCCATAACACCACAGAAACGATGCCTAAAATCGATAAGCGGCAACACATCCCCCATCGCCAGGCTTCGTCGTCCGAGCAGTAGCAGCCGACGAGAAGGAGGCGGAGGAGTATCGGGAGGAGGAGGAGGAGGAGGAGGAGGAGCACAGGACGACTCGCTTCGTTGGCTGCGTGCCTGGATAGCCAGCCAGCCGGCGGCTCGGCTGGAGGATGATGTTATTTTGCGCTTGTTGCTGTGGTTGGCTTCAGTTTCGTCGGTGACTATTAGGGTCCGAGGCGGAGAAAACACCGAGATGGCGGAGAAGGAGAGCGTGAGGAGGAGCGGGTGACGAATTCGAACATCACTCATCAAAGCCGCTTGGGATGGTGGGTTCACGTTGCTGGGCAAGCCACCGAAGTGATAAATTATTCAGTCAAAAATTGCCCGCTCGCCATTTAACTAATTCCGAAAATCCTGCGAATTCCAGAAATTTTCTGGGTTTGGGGAAATCAATAATTTCAACTGCATACAAAGGAATTTCAAAAAAGATACAACTATCAGGAATTCTCCAAAATCGCTCAAAGGGCTTATAGCAATTCCTTGAGAATTTATTACAAATCCTAAAATTTTCTGGAACTATACTGTCACAAAACTTTTTTTAATATCCCGAGGAACCATGTTGTTGTTGTTCTTGTTGTTGTTGCAACAGGGAGATACCATCAAAAGGGAAAGGAAGCATTTTCGAATCCAAACATGGCCCGTTTCATCAGAGAATATAGCAGGGAAGGTATTAGAGAAACAGACAGCAAAGAAAAGTGCGCGGTACTCGGGAAGGCACCACAGAAAGGTAGACTATAGGCACAAAAACTAAACTAACATAGTCTCTGAAACAGAATATGCCAACGAGAACCCTTCAGATATACGGCGCAAGAGAAGAGCGTGTATTTTTTCATCCGAGATAAACCCGAGGGAACGTTACTTCTCTCGAAACTAAGAATTCTCCTATATAAATGATCAACCTCCATTTTATTGGGTTTTCAAGAGTAAGTGGTTTGAAATTGGTCTCCGAGTAATCGAATATTCAAGATGCCCAGCATCTAATTTATTCCACAATTTTCCAGTTGAATTATAATCAACAGATAGCCGCCTAGCTGTAGACAGGCACATGCACGTCTGGATTTTCATGATAGGATTCGTGCACAGTAATCTGCAGCTGGTCTTGCAACGATAAGCCTGAGGATACGTTGTGTAGCTGGATAAGAGTGGTGTGATGTCTCGACATTCTCTTCAGCCTCGCTGCACTCCCTTCGAAACTATGGCCTTGTTTCGTCGAATATTCGAACCTATTCGAGAAATATTCGGCCAAAGTTATCAATCGCGATATGGCCAAATACATATATGTACTAGTCCTGCTAGACATCTAACCAAATGAGAAATCCTATTTGCTGCGATGCAAACGCATATCTAACTATGAGTATTGCAGAGGGCAACAATGCCGACGTCGGGTAATTTTGGAAAAAAAAGGCAACGTAATTTTCCGGAGCAAAAATACTATTACCTTCATAGAGGGCATTTTCCAGAATCAGCGGAACTACAATCTACTGGTGCCTACTCTTCCCAAACATCATATACATTTGATTTTTGATCCAGATTTTTTCCCGGAACCTTGTGCAAATGCGAATTTGCTGGCTTCCATGCTTTCCTCGACATTTGCACTTTTGTTTCCCATCGTTAGTGCTGGTGGACGCCATTCTGGCAGAAATTAGGAGGACACTAAATAACTAGTGGAAGCCCATTCGAGGCAAGAACACTTATCCAGAAAAGAGGTGCTTATCTCCAAATAGGGGAAATCCTGGATATCTGGTGCAAAAACGCAGAAAAAGGCAAAATTATCAAAGAAGGAGTTTTTATTAGTGGTTTGCAGATAGGTTCTAACACCTACATATAGGCCTAGATCTTGGCTAATCTTTGGAACCAAGTTAAACCATGCTTATGTACGGAGCAGTTAATCTGAGGAGCAAGCTGATGAAATCAAGCTCTCGGCGTCATTGATCTCGACAGAGTACGAGCGAAGTCTCGAAAATCAATGCGTGATTATAGTCTTAAATAATATTCAGTGATATAGGAAACAATGCGGTGCATTCTGGAACAAACAACTATAAAAAAGTAATAGAATGTTGGAAGGTTTTGTCCTAGAAGGTTCCACAGCACTGGAAAGTGCTAGAAAATGGAAAGACGGAAGCAGAGATTCTTCATATAGCCCTGCTACTCAGGATAAACCATGATAGCCCAGAGGAAGGACCCGAAATAAGGTCCAGACAGCGGTGTCGCGTACTACAAATATTATCCGATCAGCTATTTAAATCTTCGGATGTCAGGTCATTCAGCGTCATCCTTAACACCCTTACCCTGTCTAGACGGAATATCACCTTTTCCGCTCTCTTTAAGCTGATAAAATTGTCAAAAATAGATTTAGCAAAGCTTATAATTTTAACATAAGAAGCTTGTACTCCAAAAAAGATCGATTAATCCAGGAAGCCAGAACAGAACTCCTCTTGTACAGCAAAATGCGCTTTTGAATGGCTATACAAAATTGATCAGATCTTGGAAGGCGGTGGGAAATCAAACAAATGTTAAAAAGAAGTTTTTTTTGTCAGATTTCAGGATAATATGACCATAAATGAGCAATTAGTCAAGAAACGACGTCTCACGCTGCTCATCCACAGGAATACTACTTCGGTACTTAATTTTGAGCCACATAAAGTCTCCTTTGGAACTATGCACAACTTGTAGTGAAGGAAGTCCACAAGATAGACTTATAAATAGATTTTCCGCGGCTCTTGTATTCCAGGAATACTCTCCACCACAACAGAATTAATTGGCCAAATAATCTAGTGGATAGCAAACGGTTAGGAAAGGAGGAGGAAACATACAGAGAAAACAAAGAATTCGGAAGCATAAAATGGAAATGAAAACCATGAAAAACCAAAAAAAATACCCGTTTTTGATAAGGGATACAAACGAAGGGATAAAGAAATCCACAAAAAGGAACGCTCTACGTACGTTTCTCACGATGAAACATCCAAAACTAGGATTGAAAAGTCCACAGCATCCAGATTACAGTCAGGTATTGTTGCAGAAAAAAATATTGCAGAAAAAATAGCAAAAATATTGCAGAAAAAACACGGTTAACTATGACTGATAACTGAAAATGACTGAACACTATTGGAAGAATCCAGGGAATAGGACAGTAATGTTGTTTGGGAAGCTCTGCAGCGTGAAGCAAGTGAGTGTTTTGGAGCGTTGCAGATCAAAACACTGCTGATCTCATTAGCAAAAAAGAAAAAAAAAACGGCAGGAAAAAATCATCCCACTGCTTTTTCTGGAAGTCTTTCTGTGGAACAAGCGCCGAGCAGCTCGTCCAAAACAACTATTTGGCGGCTGAGACGCGTATTAATTAAGGCTTGCGGAAGAGAGCACATGAATAACGACGAGAATAAAACGACGAGGAAAAATTTGTATAATTGACAGTCGCCCAATCATCGCTGCTCAATCGCAGTAGCGATCGCAGCTGCGATTGCTGCTGCCTCGGCGGGGCGATGGGAAAGACAGAGGTGTGAAAATGGTAACGTGAAGGCGATTGTGGACTGCTGGCGCCGGAGGCTGCCGAGCCACCACCACCGCCGCCGCCGTCTCGGAGATCAATAAGCAGTCGAAGCACGAGTAGATAAAGCAACGGCGCGCGACGCGACGTCAGATGCGACGTCGCCGCAGCGACGTCGCAGTCGCTCCGGCGACGACCGGCGACGCCGTCACCGTCACCAACCTGCCCTGGAATGTTGTCAATGACTTTTTGTTTGGATTCCGACCATGATTCGGGAATAAAAAGAGCCTCGTGGAAAATTCCAGAATTTTCGAGGAAGACGTCAACGCGGAGAAGAAAAAGTCACTGAAAATTCTAAACAAAGAGTGCTGTGCAACTGCGAATGTTCGTTAAGCCGGCGTCTATTGTTTGTTTGAACAAAGCCGGTTTTGCTGCGAACACACAGCTGAGCCAATGGCCACCCAAGATTACTGTAGATTACTGTAAACAGTTACTGTACAGACAGCATCGTGCGAAATTCTAGCGAATTTGTCATATTTTCAGAGACTTCTGTAATAACGTGAACAGCAACACAAACTAGGCATTGTGGAATTGGAAATATGAGCATGCATACTGTTTTTCTTGCGATTGACCGTAATTTTGTGATAGTACGAACTCCTACCGTAGAACATCTCAAATGAATGAGCGCCGCAATTTTGCCTGGCTCATTTCCATGCAATCAAGTTGTGGCTTTTTGAACAGAAATAAAGTTCCCATACGGTTTTGACGATGAGGAAGCTATGAAATGGCCTGATAGGTCTGTAGGCACATTTTCACCCGTGAAATTTGCTGCACTAACTGTAATTACACAGCATAACAAGCTGGTTCTGGCCCGAGAACACGAATGACATTCAATTTCCCCAGGAATGTGTAGATTGCTGGATAACTATATGCTAACTACCAGAGTGGGAGATCAAGAAATTTGGCTTTCGTGGAGGAACAAGAAAAAACTTTGAATTTGGTAATATCCAGGAAGTTGTTTTTGTATGACGGTCGAGGCTTCATGGGTACAAATCGACAAGTACCTCTGAGTACATTTCATATACTGACGGGCAGGGAGTGGTTGGCTCTTCCAGACTTCAACAAAAGCTTGAGAAGTCCAGGAGGTCGTGATCAAAAGGAAAAAGGTATGAGCATTCCCGGACTACCACCCTACCATGCAATTTGTCTCAATTTTTAAAGCCGATTTAGCCTATATGTTGGTGAGGGGACGAAAACGGTAAGTAAGCGACAATCCCTTGTAAAATTTCTCTTATTCCCATACCACTGATAATTTTACTGCCTGAATTACCGTTGAATTTGTGGGACTACAATTTTATTATTTGAATTACGTTAGGATTTGTACAATTTTGCGCGGATGAAAAAAAGTGTATGAGAGAACTGACAAGACTCAGTCGAGGTGGAAGAGTTATCCTGAAACCCATCCTGGAATCGAGAAGCATCGTGACTCTTACATCTTTGTGGCTGGAATTCATGGTACTTTAACCAGAGACACCGTAACGCAAGGAGATGCACGAGATGAAAGCTGAGGGGGCATGCATTAATGAGATTACCCGGGGTAAACGCGTTAACATCTCCCCTCTCTCCACCTTTAACATGGGTGGCAACACATTTACCTCGGGTAATTTTAATGATGCATAGATCTGCCGGCTGGCTAACCCAATTGCGCTGCGGCTTATCCAGGTATACAGAGTCTTTACAGCTTAGTAAGAAAAAGCAGTTGATATTCTAATCTGACTTGAGATCAAGGAATGTATGAAGGAGAAATGATTTCAGTAACGCAGCAGTCAAATCAAATGTCCTAAGATTTCACACTAACCGGTTTCGGGGCTTGAACTAAAAAAATCCTGATCATGAAATCATGAAACCGAATCCTATCCCCTAGGAAAGAGCCCAAATGCGTGGCGAGGCCAGAATTTCCAAATATCTCTCCCTAAAAATAAGGAAAAACACCTCGAAACTCCTGCAAGATCTAGAGGAAATAGCATTTGGGGGAAGTATCGCCTTTCCACTGCCATAAAAGAACAGGCGATGGAGAAGCGCAGATGTTTTTCAGGCATTCACTGAACGGGGGTGGAGACAATTTCCGTTACTCCTGCTAAACGACGTTAGACAAGTTCATCGCACGAAATCCGCTGACGTAGTCAACATTTCCAAAGCGCTTCACAACACGAGAACAATTCTCCCCTGCTAGTACTGTAACACAGGGAACTGTAGTGCAATTGCACTACTCCGCTCGAGACAAGCTTTGCGTGTCCGACGAACGACGAAAAAAAAAAAGCGCACCAGCTCGAATTTCTCGCGTCTGAGTGAAATTGAAGGGTGGATGGCAGTGGGGCAGTAATAGCGAAAAATGCTCGAATTTCATCGTGGCTGTCGTTCTTGTGGCCACGAAGTCGATTCAGGCAATTGCACTCACTCAGCTACACGAAGGACAAATCTCATGTATACATAGATGACATGTGTCAAACTGGGTCCCGGCCGATAAAAAATATGATTTGCGCTGGTCTATTTTTACAGCGCTATTCACAGGAGACCCTAGCAATTGTCTCAGATGTTTGATGAGCCTCAAAAGGGCAAGGGTTTACGAGTCCGAAAAAGACATGCTTTTAAGGCTGTTCTTAATTTAGGAACAAGCGGAGGACACATGAGATCCGCAATTCGTTCGAAAGATGGAGTAATTTTAGGATGAGCAGTTGATGAAAATGTCGCCATATGAAAGCGAGTTTATGAATGAATGAATGAATGAATGAATGAATGAATGAATGAATGAATGAATGAATGGATGAATGAATGAACGAACGATTGAATGAATGAAAGAATGAATGAATGAATGAATGAATGAATGAATGAATGAATGAATGAATGAATGAATGAATGGGATGAATGAATGAATGAATGAATGAATGAATGAATGAATGAATGAATGAATGAATGAATGAATGAATGAATTGTGGATGAATGAATGAATGAATGAATGAATGAATGAATGAATGAATGAATGAATGAATGAATGAATGAATGAATTGGAATGAATGAATGAATGAATGAATGAATGAATGAATGAATGAATGAATGAATGAATGAATGAATGAATGAATAATGAACGGATGAATGAATGAATGAATGAATGAATGAATGAATGAATGAATGAATGAATGAATGAATGAGACGAATGAATGAATGAATGAATGAATGAATGAATGAATGAATGAATGAATGAATGAATGAATGAATGAATGAATGTGAATGAATGAATGCGTGAATGAATGAATGAATGAATGAATGAATGAATGAATGAATGAATGAATGAATGAATGAATGAATGAATGAATGAATGAATGAATGAATGAATGAATGAATGAATGAATGAATGAATGAATGAATGAATCAAGTGAATTAATGAATGAATGAATGAATGAATGAATGAATGAATGAATGAATGAATGAATGAATGATCCTATTGATCCTTCCTATGGTTCTATTCTCCAGAAAAAGGGCGAGTACGAGCAAGAATGACGACGAGTTCACGTATCATATCTAGGCATCAATGGCGAAAGCGAACTTCAAAGAGCAAACTTTGGCGAAAAAAAAAACTCCAATTTGAACGGTGAACAATAAAGGTTCTGAGTAAATACCGGAATGTCAATTTGAGATCCGTTGCTGTGGTAATTGTTCCTTTTTTTCAAAGCTCTCAACAGTAATTTGTTTGAAGCACTGGGAACAAATCACAAAATGTAACTGGATAACAATTTTAATATGGAAATATAGTCAATAAATGTAGTGGAGAAATAAATGGAAACTTCAAAAGCTTTCGAGGTAACTTTTTAAACGAGGTAAAGAAATTTCGCTCAACCTATATGAATGTAACTCCTAATGAGAAATGCGCTTTCACGGCTACCACCATCCGCACATTCCAAAACCACGCATCCACAACTACGTCTCGGTTGTTATTTACCCTCCCGTTTCTTTGAATACCTAAGTAGATCACTGTGGGAACATTGCATGAGTGAAAAACCGATGCGGCATGGAAGCAGCTTAAGCGGCGAAGGAGAACTCCTCTCGGCGCTCATCACTATTTCGCCATCCAATCGCCAGGACATGGAAGATTAGCGGGCAGCTCATAGGAGTTGACTGACTAATGACTGGATATTATACGAAGGATGGGATGCCAGTAGCCACGCAAATGCGGGAGATTCGTTAGGAATCCAGAAAACAGGCTTCATGCACTTTATCCGGACAAGAAACGAACATGTATCCACCATCTGAGCCCCATTTCTTCTGCTGTTTACGACATTTTCAGGAGAGCCTTGGCGTGAAGGCCAATTACTTAATTATTAGAGGAAGCGCAGAAGCATAAGAGAAGAATAACAAAATGTAAATTTTAAAAATCAGCGGAAAATTTCCGTTTCAATTATTTTATTTTAATTTATTTATTCTATTTTCATGATTTTTCTGATTTTTCAATCATTTGTTATCTTATTATTATTGTTTAAAGAGTTTCATGTTCTCGAAATGAAACCATGGCGGAAATCAAAGTGAAAAGAAGAAAATCTTCTTTTTTATGGGAAAGGAAGACGAACCTTCAATTTTATGGAGGAATAACCACGCGAAAATGTAGGGGTTATGCAGATTTCAGGGTAAAGAAAAAAGTGGGCGGTGCCACTGTGGTGCGATTGGTGTTCCTGCACAATTTTTCCTTGCCCAATGGTGTCAACTCACTTAGATAAAGAAACGGCTACAGCATTTCCCCTCATGACCCCTGTACCTGTAACACAGTGGCGGACGTAGAAAGTGGGCGGGAGGGGGGAGGGG
>JARK01001339.1:3514799-3536810 GCA_000688135.1 Ancylostoma ceylanicum | reverse complement strand
GGGGGGGGGAAGGGGGCAAGACTGCGTCCGCCACTGCTGTACCACGTTTGAAGTTACTGAGAACGCAAAGCGTGGGAGGATCCACAGCATGACAGGGTTTACCCGACCAGGCAACCTTAGTTACCCGATCTGGTAAACTCAGTCACAACTCAGTGAATTTATCTCCTCTTTAACTTTGTTCCCAAAGGTCTTTCGCAACTTTTCCTCACTATATTCATTTGTTGTCGAACAGAGACGAAGAGTGGTCGCCTAGGTACCCTTTTTTTCCAGTTAAAATACGCCATTTCAATTCAATTTTTGTACATTCATTAAAAAACATTGAGACCTTATCAAGGTTCTCACAGATGCGAATACAATAAAGGCGTTCGGATCAATGGGTCCTAGTTCATTATACATAGCTCTAGCAATTGAATCATATAAAAGAACCGCTTCTCAGTTTTTCTTATCCACGGAACCAAAAAGTGCACTTTCCAGAAAAAACAACACCTGCTAGAGACATTGCAGTTAGTAGAGCTGCAACGTTCATTACTCGTTTATTGGACTAGTTATTCGTTAGAGCATTACTCCCTGCTTCACTGTGTGGATCAGAAGCTTCGAGGGCTACGTATCGACACCACTGTATATAGGAACCAATCTGGAACTAAACTCCAGAAACTCCCTCATGATTTATTCATTTGCTCCCTCAGAAAGCTAAAAGTGCATATACTCAAAACCCTTCCAACAAGGACCATAGGTAAGGACATAGGTAGCATAAAAAGTTGCACTTTCGCCACGCTAGGGCCTTCCGGCACGCTGGAGTCTTGGAATTTTTTTCTTTTCTAGAATCACTGCTTCCTGGAGTTGGTATAAAATCCATGGCTGTGGTTTTTGGCTAGATAAGATTTCCCTGCAATTTTCAGTTTTTACGATACCGCGGCGAGTTTTACAGAGAATTTACCAACAATTTCTTGAGTTGTCCCTCATATTTACAGTTTTTATACTTTTCTACAATTAGAAACGAGTTTCAGAGTTCTCCTTGAGATCGCAGAGGGTCGGCTCCATCTGTTAATTGTCATTGGTCATTGAGATTACCTAGGGTAAACGTGTGCACCACCGAGCCAATGTTGGCTAGCTTTGGCCAATCCTCGGCGGAGAATTGAATTTTAAATGAAACTAAAATAAATTAATACTATACAGATCAAAAATTTCTTAAGCCCCGCCCCCTTTTTACCATTTTGCCAATGGCTATCACACAATCAACCCTATCCAGGAGCGCATTCATCACAGACTCCTTGGCGCTACCAGAATCCTATTTATTCTCGGAGTATTTCCGTTCTATTCTTGAAGGAGCTCGCTTCGAGCAATCAACTGTGCGCACGGATGGCAACGAGGGGTACCATAAACATGCCACACAAACAACAAACATCGCCTTGGATCCTCATTAGGCGAAAGCAAAAGCAAATATCAGGACGATAGCAAGGCAATGTGGTGGAGACGTCGGCAAAAACAAAGAAGAATGGAATGGGGAAGTCATTGCGGCGAGGAGTAGTGATCGCGGGGAAATCCAGGGAATTCGGAAATAACGGTGCAGTTGTCAACCTAGCAGTCAAACCTGGAAAATGCTTTGATCCACAGCTACAGTGTGTTTCATAATTGTGGAACCCCCCTTCACCAAATTTTCCACTTCCGGTTTTTCCGCAGAGTCTGGAATTTTCTCCATAGCACCATTATGATCAGTGTTGAGTACCAGGTTTATTTGAGATGCGGAATACAATGGTACTAGGGAGTAAATTCCATGATCAGCGAAAAAGTGGGAAAATCGGGGGGGGGGTCATACAATTAAAACGCACTGTACTTATGGTTGTTCGCATTTTTTCTGTGAAATAATCGGCTAGTCGAATATCGGCACACTCGAATTATTCGATTATTTCAATGACCATGCAATCACGATGGATCAACCCAGTAGTTTGAAACTAGAGTTAATCCAATATTCGTTCGAAACCAATCGCTCATGTACCAAAGTACGGTCTTTGTCGGAGAGGTAGACGGATTATGCGTGCAGTTCCGTAGCGTCGCGGTTGCAGAATCGCGGCAGGACCTACACGACCCTTTTACTTGGAGCATGCTCTCTCCACATCCCTCGTACAGGTCCCGCCGCGATTCTGCGGTCAAGGAACCTGTCTATCTTTTCGGAGTGTGGCGCGTTATACCTGGAAACGGCAGTACGACCTAGCTCTGCGATTGATCTATTGTATGAATTGACCAATCACGGAGCTTGGCCACGCCTCCCTCCATACCCATCTTTTCGAGAAGGACTGTACAGGAAACTAGAATGCTCTAGACTAATGCGCACGCTATTTACTTGCTTAGACATGTTAGGGCAGGAAGAGTGAGGATCGGACAGGAAAGATCATGGTGGCAATAATGAAATCTGTGGATGCGCAGACAGTTACAATGCCAAGGCGCATGTGATATTGAACGTGCTTTGAGCCTCGAGCACTAGATTCTCCTGTACACATACTCAGGATAAATTCAGCTAATCACACATCTTTAACGCAGCGACAGAAGCATGAATACAAACAACCTGCAGAAGGCTTCTTCAGAGCCAGGCTTGTTTTTCAGGAAAGAAATGAATGCTCACTGATGAACTCCTTCAAACTACACGTGATATGTTGCAAGACTGCTCTGTACGAAGTCGAAAACAGAAACTGTACCATAAATGACTCTCCTCGCCAGATGAAAGATGAAGAATGAGGGAAACTCTCTAGGGAGAGATAATGATTCGAAGAATGCGCATTTCCTAACGACACTGTTAAAGGACTAACGGGCGTTTTTCTCCTAGCAATTTTCCAAGTCAGTTTAATGAGGAGTTTGCAGGCAGTAGAATTCTCTGAAGAAGTGCTCATGTCTTCAGTTGCTGAAAACCAATACCTCAAATTTACTTAAATCTTTCCATCTACTCTAATAAAGTGCAGATCTATGTACAGTGAGCGTCGATATCGGTGACCCATTCACGGCCTTGACAAGCACGCCGCGCAACCGCGCCGCCCGCGCCAGAATCGATATCGTTTTCCGTCGATATGCTACGAAACATGAAAAAAGTGAAAAGGCCACCAAATTGGGGAAAAAGCGGCTAGAAATTGCACTCCGACGGCTGAAGACAACGATTCCGGCGCGTGCGGCGCGATTGCGCTGCGGCCTTGTAGAGGCCGTGGATGGGTCACCGCCATCGACACGCACTGTATAAAACACAGCAAAATTTACAACAATTTTTATTCCGAAATTTGAGTGACCCATACTGGCGCCAAATTCAAACGCTGGGATGGATATATGCAGGAGAGAAATTCAATCCCGGTAAATTGGACTGTATCTCCACTAATGGGAGGTGAAATCCCACAAGGAATTCCCAGAATAGGATTTAAGATCTTAGATTGCCTTGTTGAAGCCATTAGAAGAAACTCATAAATACACCGATAATTAATTTTTGATGAGTTTTAGTATGTATTTATCAAAAATGGTGGCTGAATTCACGTTGAAAAAAAGAAATTTTAGAAAATCAATAAAAGCTCAGGAATCAAAGAGTAGGGGGTCACTGTCTCAGCTGACCGCAAACTCTACGTACATCCATTCTTTACTCCGACGTCACTTTTGCCAGATTTCAGCAGGCCATCACGGATGTCCCAAAAAGTTTCTAGGAATTTCGCACACGGAAAAGGCTTCTTCTTCGCATTACTTAGCGTTTCAATGCTAATTTCCTTCCACGAAAATCACATACTCGCCCAATTTCCTACAGTAAACCTGCAGTTTCCGTGCAAAAGTTGCGTTCAAGCACAAAGTAAAACCAAGTTCGTGAGAAAGTAGCGCGACAAGTAAACCATTCTACAGAATGTAACCAGACAAGGTGTGTTTCATCGTGAGGGAAGAAGGGGTGTAACCAGGCGACTCTGATTGGCTCAGTCGAGCCGCCCGTCACATCCTTCTATTCAAACTCTTGCGGAGCTAATCCGAAGTAGACCATGTATCACGGGACTGACGCCGTCCGAGTTGAAACAGCTGGGCGTGACGGGCGGCCTAGGTGCACCAATCATAGCCACCTGGCTACGCCCCTTTTTTCCTCATGATGATACGCATCCGTCTCAGAGTGATACATTCTGCACAAAGTGTACATAACGAGTACTCCCAAAAAATTGATATTACGACTCAATAATGATGTCGAAATTAGGATTTATACTCGCCAGCGATGTAACTGTGAATGGAAAAAAATGTTTAAGGTTTTCCTGGCCCTGGGTCGGACAGGTGAATATCTTCTAAAAGAATACAGGGATAGCTGATTCCAGCTTCCCTTCTGAAACCATACCCAGTGTTTTTTGAACATTCGTCCTTGATAAAGACGTCAGTCAACGGTCCCTACTCGGTCTCTACCTTTGCGGCTTACCTATTCAGGCTCTGAAGATGGCGATTTGCCGAAAAATCAGGAAATAAATCAGTTGTCAACCTCATGTAAGGCTTAGGCAAAAATCAACGCCTTGGGAAAAAGCCAAGGTTTATCTTGACTCGGACATTTCGAACACTATAATCTACAATATTAATCATCTCTCTTTCTATCTTCCCTCCCTCCCCTCCCCCCTCTCTCCGCGGCCGCTTTATCCCTTCCAGTGATGAGATTCATGGACACCCCTAGAAGGCTGTGATCTTCCCGCACATCTACGTAGTGTACATAGACGAACCTTCCTGGTTAGAGTATGTAGATATGGTTTATTGAACGACACAACGTAGTCAGCAGCTACAAATGATAGCAGAGACATCAGGATATGCGATATTTTGCTGGGCAAATTCGTCCACTAAAAATAGCAGGAAAATAAAAATCTCTCCGGAAGCCCTCATGAATCCCATCACAGGAACAATGATCAGACAGTATTGATATTTAATAGCGATCGGGTTGAAAGTTCTTGCGAATGGTTAACATGTACATCGGAGCTGCATATGGTGTGATCCATCATCGTTGCTACTAGGAGTGCAGGATTAGAAAGGCAGCGCACATACTCATCAACAACCTAGAGTTCATCCATTCCTAGTTGTTTTTGTCGAGACCAGGATGAACAAAACAGTAGTGATGTCAGCTATTCCGCCAAATAGAACAAATCCTATAAGCGCTCACGGTAGTAAATGACCTGCAGAAAAACTTCGTGGTTACCACAATGCATCAGGGAATAAGGTTAATGAGACCAGAAAAAAAGTGAACTCAGGCTACCTTCATAGGATCACATTCTTCTTATTCGTGGACATTTGAGGTGGGAATCAAACTGATACCTAAGCCTAGATGCATCATTGAAATAACCTGAGGTAAACTCACTAACGCCCGTGGTAACGATGGGTAAATTTGTGTGATGCTGCAACGTTTACCCTGGGTAATCTCAATGAGAAATGCGGCCTCTAGAGCATGTTTTAGGCTGTCCCATAAATATTGGCCGCTTTGAAGCTGAGCTATGCAAGGTGCATAGCTGTAAAAATAAAATAAATGAAAGAATGACAAGGTGGCCCTAGATTGTGAATGGTGTACGCCTTGTGCTTGCGGATCGTTAAGGGATTGTTTACCTAGCTCCTAAATTGGTGGGTTTAGGAAGTTTGAAATTTTCTCGGCTGCGGCCATTATTTTCGGGACAACCTAATGGTTTGATTTTTTTGATAATCCTTCATTCAACATCCTGACCACATTGTTAGCTTGTAAGAGAACGAATCCGCTCCTAATTTCGTAGATAGCCCAATTTCAAGTCACTAGATCACCAGCTGGATGGAAATCCACAAAAAAGTAGAAATATTAGTCTCATTAACCATCACATAACCCGGATGTGCTGAAATACCAGAATATTTCATGAGAATGCAGCTTTTTGTAAGGCTAAAATGAGAGGCATGTTCACGACGTCCCCAGCGAATTGTCATTTATGCAGTTGTCCAGAAAATTCAAACTTTTGCAGGACGCGACTCTGCAACAAGAGGGCGTGTTTTCAGTGGCAGGAAAAAACCTGCAGAAGTTTTGGGGCAACTCAGCACGTTCGCATTTGTTTGGAGCACAATAAACAAAAGGGGATTCGAACAAGTGAAACAATGTATTTTCGCTCAGTTCCGCTGTAGGGAGGCGAGCAATTTCCTGCACTTTAACGTTTAGCATTTAACTTTTAGTTAGTTACACGTGGTTATCCGACCAATTACAGGAGCAGGGGGAGAGAAGAAGGGGACGCAAATTTTGCTTCAGAAAATAGTTTAAGATATTTTCGAATTGTTGGAATCGCGGCATTACACGGAAATTTTTGTTAATTTTCGCATATTTAGAACAAACCCTCTGGACTAAAAAGTTAACCCTCGCCGAAAAAGTCGAAACAATTAACGAGTAGAGTGCTGACCGAATAAAAGTCGAATACATTTAAATGATTTGAGTAATAGTTTGAAGTTCCGTCCAAAAAAAACGTTCTGAAAACCCAAAGCTCCACATTTTCGCATAACCAAAGGGCAGAGCTCTTCCTACCCCGAGAATTCGAATTCGTCGACTGATTCGAAATCGAATATCCGAATATTGAATGCATGTATCTCAGACATTATTCGATCAACACACAAGTGACGAATATCTTGCTCCTGGAGCTCACTTTCAGAAACTCATCCAGAATTTCCCGGAAAAAATAACTCACAGGACAACTGCCCCAGATAGCAGTAATTTGCAAGAACAAAGCACCCATGTACATCAGAACGCTCGTCTTAATGTTGGGGAGAGGATGAAACCAACGGAATTGCCATAGCAGGCAGCTGAGAAGGCTAAGAAACACGAAGAATGACCGCGTAGAGGTGGGGCTACGCGTGTCTGCCGTGGTCCCCAAGAGACGCTCCGAGATCGGTGCCACCAAAAATCGCTGCTCTTCACTAGGAAATAGAAATCTACTTTCACTAGAGTCTCAGAAGCTAAGCCAAGGCTCTTACCCACCCTCTCCGCCCATCCTTGTGGTCGGCAAGACTAACTCTAGCATTCTGTACTCTAGTATTTTGAGGTTTGAATGCAGTAATTCCATTAAGAAGCGATTTCCGGGAGAGGAAAATTGAGGAACGACGGGGCAGGCTATGCCTTATCATATCCATGAGTAAAGTTCTCACAATTCAGTCCCGGTCAGAAATACAGATCTCAAACTTTCATCAATTAATCTCAAGACGACGGCCTGCTCAACATTTGGCCGTCACTGTACATCTCATTCTCTGACATTCAATTGTACTCTACCCTGGGGCCACATGGATCATTGAGATTACCCAGGGTAAACGTATCATTACCACATAAATTTGCCTATAGTTAGCATGAACGTCAACGCGTTTACACAGAGCAACATCGACGATGATATCCAGGATCTGGTTAATTGTAACCCATCAGACAGACTACTGGACTTTTTTCTGGAGAATAGAGACAAATTCTCCTAGGTATGCGGGATAAGCCCGTGAAAATTACCACTTAAATTACCACAATTAGCGGACATAAAAGGTGGGGAGGGGTTGACGCAGGAAGTGGGCGTGAAGGGGGGAGGGCGTGGGAAAAAAGTGGGGCTTCCGCCACTTCGGAGACCAACAGGAGGAACAAAATAATAAATCCACAAAAAAAAGAAAAATTAACGATTAATATTAAAAAATTACAATAAAAATAAAAAATTCGGGGTAAACTAATGGAAACGTTTCAGTTATCTTATGAAGTATGGAAATGCGAAAATTCGATGCCCTATTCTCTGCGGGAGCGCCACCCCCCATGCCCATTCCTTCTGTCCCCGCCACTGCAATTAATGGACCTAGCACGAGAAGTTGGTCCAATGGATCTTCTGGAGTGGGATTCATGGAACCATACCATGCAAATAATTTATGGACGGCTAGAGTAATTAGTTATCCCTTAAAGGCAGCACCCACGGAAAATTTCGCTGTGAACATTCCGAATGTTTTGAAAAACCCAGAACTTGGGGAATACTTTCGCGGTATAAGCTGCGTTGAAAGTGTCCTTTTACTTACTTCCAATGGAATCTCCTAGGATTAGCTGGACCTGTTTATCAGCTGATTGTACGTGTTTTCTCGGTTGCATTCGGTTGCAGTAGAGCACCGAAATCTTCTTGGGGCGCGGGAAAGATCGATTTCCAGCTGATCTATTTGCCGAATCATCGCCCTTCCCTAGTGAATTTTATCGCATTGCCTCGGGAACTGATCCAATTTCGCTAATTTCTCATTTTTTATGCTCATGATAACTGCAATCTTTTTGCACTAGCATTTTATGGTTGTTTTACTAGTATTACTGATAGTTCTCAACGAAATTTCAGTTTTCTCTCATTCCTTTTCGGTTAGAGAACTCTATGGTGTTTTGGCTCTTGAGGGGCCTTTTTCTGATCGGTGTGAATTTCCCAATTGTTATTTCTCTTGCGACGATGCGGAGAGGCCGCAATTCACAAAAAACAACCGATTTTGGTAAAATCCGCCTGGTGAAAAAGACGGCCATATCGATCTTTTGCTATCGGTCCTCATCCAACGGTTCGCGCAACTCGACCACCCCTTTTGGGGGGGTGGTCGAGAAAAAAAAAGAAACCTAATTGTGAACTTGAAAAAGTAGTATTTTTGATCCTAGTGAACAGTTTCGCCTTCAAGAAAGTGATGAGCACCCTCCGTACCTTCAACATATGCTGAGATCTTGATGTCGAAAATTTCCGTGGGTGCTGCCTTTAAACTACACAATACCGAGAGAGCCAATACACGAAAATTGGTCCGGTGACCAGATTTCGCTTAGTTATGCGTTCAAAAATCAAGCCCTAACAAACTCCATAAAAATCCATGCACTTTAGCCACCGCTTCTAAAATATTCGCAACAAAGGACAATGGCGAAACTTTTTCCCTGCCATGCCCCGCCCACAGAGGAAGCCAGCCATTTTCGATTCGACGGAAAGCTCTCGGTCTTGGACACCCGACACTGGCCAGAAATTATTGCCAATACAGCAGCCACCCAAAAGAAAACGTCCTGAAATCTCGTGTCATTGCTGTGTTTGCATAAACGCATCGATTTCAACGCAATATGAAACTGCTTGTCGTTTAGGGAAGTGTTCACCGGGAATGGAATGCCTATGGCCTGAGCACAAAGTACAAAATGACCATATTTTGCAGCGAGCGGAGAGAAATTTGGGGGCGGCGTTTGTGCACAAACGACGAGGAAAAAACTGAGTTTGCAGCGGATAATCATGTTAGGGTGTCGACAGCCGGCTAAATTTGCACGAGACAGATGGGAGTTCGCATGAAAATTGAAGAAATGGGCGTGGTTTTGGGCAAGGTATATGGAAAGACAGGGGTTGCGTTGCTTAGGCCGCTTCACTTGGAGACGTTCTAGGAACATTTCAGGCACAATCAAAGGTTTCACCGAGGTTTTTTCAAAGGCTTCATTGAAGTTTCAACTCCTTTTCGAAAAAAAAAACAGGGGGTAGGCAAAAAGTGCGGAAACTAACCATATAGCTTGAAAAGGTTTTTCTTCATTAAAGTTGCGGAAAAAAATATAAATTCAACATAAAACGAACCGTTTTTCCGTACAAAACTAAAAATTAAAATTTCATGATTTGAAGAGAGAATTTAACGCTGGAAATTTATTGATTTATTTTTATTTATTTCATAACATGGAATGCAATCAATGCACAGCGAGAAAACGCTAGGCAACAAAATAACGCACTGTCTTCACAGTGTTCAATTTGAGAAATAGAGAGAGACATCCAAATAAACTTCCTGGTTGAGGGCTCCTTCCAGAAGAATTAAATCTGATGAAAGACTGTGCAATATCCCAGAACAGGGTGAAGGGCGTTATACCTGGAATGGGCGGCGCCGACGGATCCTGTGATTGGGTAATAGGGTGGATTGGGTTGACCATTCGCAGAGCGCAGTCGCACATCCCTTTCCAGAGCATGAATGCATGATTGCGATTACCTGGGGTAAAAGTATTGACGTCCGTGTTATGGATGAATGTGTGATGTTGACGCGCCTACCCTGGCTAATCTCAATGATGAATGCGTTTCCAGGAATAACTCTCTTCACCCCCCCCCCCTCCCGAATAAAATTGTCAGTGGTTTTTCTTGAAGGAATTACTTATTAAAATCAGTAAAGTTTCTCCAACAGCATCAGAGCTCACATGTCAAGCAGACAGTAACGTTTTGGCTCAATACGAAAAAAGTACTCTTAACCGCACTGCGTGTGGTTTTGCTCGAAAATCCTGGAAATTCAGACAACTGAAAATCTGGATGTCTGGGTATCATCGTTAATACAGGGGTCAACACGTCTACTCTAGGTAATCTCAATGGCGCATATAGGCCCAGGAGAGCTTCTACATCTCAAAGGCATATTTTGCCCAAATAAAATTATACATCTCCAGAAAATGGCGTCATTTCTCTCGCACCAAATTAAAATGTTCTCATTGAACCTCAGAATTTTCTTCTCTTCCTCTTCGTAGTACTTCCTCGAAAAATTCTATGTAATAGCGAATAAACTTCTTTTCAATACTATCAGGCCTACTTCAGTAGAGATCCATCCGAACCAACTTGTCTTCGGACGCTTCGCCCCCGAGCTCTTTCAAAAGAAACCTCGTCACCAATTTCTCGAAGAAAAAACTAAACAAAGAAGACCCTCCCATTCCATCGTGGGCTCAAGCCCAGCAATGGTTCCGGGAACTGAAGCGTGAAGGGCTGAACAAGCACATGTGGCCAAACACGGTCACAATGTGTCACACTCCACACAATATGATTAGCATTTGACGGCGGCACTGCTTGCCGCAGGCGAAGGAAATCGAGCCGGGCCCGACGGCACAAGGTGCAGGTTGGGCAGCAAGCCATTAAAATGAGAGGAAACCGCGAACTTTCGAGAATTTTCTCTTGAAAGTTATCGAATTTTGCTGGACAAGAAGACGATGTCGCGCTGCCAGCACTCATGGTTATAGAACTCGTCGGGACGAAATGTCATAGTTAACGATCGACGCTGCAGCTGCAGACTGCGGCACCGCATAAGTGCATGGTTTCGACGAAATTATGAAAAATGACTAAATTTAACAGCAGCACAGCTCATTCAGGCATTCGTACTGGTTCGGGCGGCAGACGGGATGTTAGGCACGGAAAACCAGCACAAATGCAGACCACTACGTACATTGTAAAATGTGAGAAATTCCCGAAATTTCTGGCATTTAGTTGAAGATTTGTACAACTTTCGCCCAAGCAGAACATAATGAACCATACTAGATGAACGAAAATCTAGTCTGATTTCTTAGTTCCAATGACTTTCCCCTAGTTTGAGGGTAGATTATATCCTAAGTGGTTTACAAATCGTGGACATCGTGAATCCTGTCCTCGTATTTGTGAATATTCTAAGAGAAGTTCCACACCTCGCATCGAATGGTGTCTTGTGATCAAGAACTAGGTACTAATGAGACCAACGAGAAAAATGTGAGGCCTACAAGATGGGTGAAAGGGAAGGTTTCCGTCCCCACAGTCATCAAAACGTAGGACATGTTTCAAATAGACAAACTGCATATTTATGGTAATTTAAAGAGTACTACATATGTGTTACCAATTCGAATCGGTCGAAGTATGCACGAAAATTCAGCCTCATTCAAGCTTTCGTCCTGAGCGTAGCGGTCTTCGTTCCTTTACTTTGCTCATGGATAAATATTGCACCTGGACGAGTAATTCGGAGGGTTCCCGGAGAAAAGAAAAAGCATCGGGAATAAAACAGCGCCCGCTTCATCCACCCCCTCTTTCGCATGATCGTGTATATGTACGAGCACCTGTGAGAAAGATTTTGAGTGGTTAGACAGGTGCTCATGCAGGCATCGTTCTTCTTTTTCTGCGATACTGATTTAACATTTCTTCCTGGATCACACTATAGCAAACATAATAGCGTATGTCATGTCAAGGGTTAAAAATTTGATTCAGAAAATAAGGGAGTACAATCTAGAAGGGTACTGAGTAGACAAGTCTTCTCCTTACTGCATATATACAGTGCATATAATAAATATGTATACCAGGGAAAAGTAACCAAGAATTTAAAGAAAAAAAAAACTAAAAAATAGTGATATCTGCTTTCAACACATTAATAGCAGAAGCCATTGCCATCGTTCAACTAGGCTTGTCCGAAAACCCCACAAAATCACATTTCACTTTGAGAAATGGAAAAAATGGACGTTACCCACGTTTGGTCCAATCTTGCACCGTACGATAATTACATATATGCGGACACCCTTAGTGGAAAAAAGAATTGCCCTCTATGTCTCGGAAATGTCGTCTAGTGTGTTTACTCACATCGCACTGTCGATATATATGTACAAAGCGCTCTCGAGCGGGAATTTTAAAACTTTGGTCCAAAAGCGAGCTTGCAGTAGATAGGATAGGTCGTTTGCATTCCGGATTTGAATATGTGCATGGAAAGACAATTCTAATGAGGTGGGATCCGCTGCTGTTAGGGTTGCGCCTGGGAACGGAATTTCAAAATTATTAGGTTGGTCCGAACGTTTTGCACCACATTTAACACCTTTTCAAACAAATATGACATTAATGTTCACGAATGGAGCATGGTCCGCCAATTCTTATAACAGAGAAGTTGTAGAACATTCTGACACATTCTCCTGTCAAGTAATTTTATGTAGCTCAGACCAAAAAATTCTGGATCGAAAAATAAATGATGGTGGAAGAATCTGAGACCAACCTAATTTGTAGTTCCAGGAAGGGGGTGATGCTCACAATACACCTTATTCTCAATTCTATTCAGTTCAAGGAGAATCCTTTAGATGGATCGTCTGCCTAACAATATATATCCGCATACACCTAGAAATGAGTCACAAGCTATGTATATCTTCCTGGATAGCAGCTGGGCGGATCAGTAGCTCCATAAATTTATACGGAGCTCAGCAAAACTTAAATTCTTGACGTAAATTCAGGCATTTCCGATTCCAAACTAAGGTGATTGTACCTAATGTCACATTTGTACTTGGCTTAATACGCAAATGCACGAAGCCTCACCCACACACACACATTGGCCCGCCACATGATGTCGTTGCCGGATCGGGTTACGCACGTATGTGCCCTCATTGGCAATGCACGGGTTCGCTTCGGTTGGTTGTCTCATTCCGGGGGTTACGCAATATTTGACGCGTTCCCGGATAACTCCTCGAGCGCTTCATCAAGGGAAGAGTAATGATTAAGGCTCAGGTGACCCAGTATTATATGCTTTTTTCTGGAAGCATTGAATGGAAGAAATCCATCTAAAATGCTACTATAGCAATATCTCTTTCCTTTTCTTCTGGATGAAAGAAGAGCGACGAACGAGGCTAATAAATCAGTAAGCGCTCAGCTTTGCATGCGTGCACCATTTTACCGAACTAACGTCGATGATGGCCATTTATTACGTCTTACATGTGGTGAATCTCCTCGAGCACCATTAGCAACCATGGCTATGAGAAATGGAAATCCAAGTGGCACGGGAACCGCAGCCAGCGTCAGGATTCATGGATTTCCCGAGAAAAAAACTGCCCTTCTCACCCGGCTGAGTGTCTAAACCAACCAAAAACAGTGAAGTTCTGTCCAAGAGGCTCCTCGCATTTGCACTACTATACCAAACAATGTTATGTAGGACAATTTCCCTAATTCAGCTTCAAACCTCCCCCCATTCAGACCATCAGGAATCACCCAAGCTCATCCACGAATCCCACCTAGGATCTTATCCCCAGCACTAGTTACATGCTCTCTGACTTTTCGCCTCAGCTGCTAAGAGAGTAATGAAATCGTGAGCAGTTTATGAGGAGATCGGTGCGCTTGGCCGGCCGGCAACGGCCAGGAAACCACATCCCTCGGGACCAACGGCGAAGTCTTGCGCTCATAATTCTGGGAACAAATGCTAGCCGGAAGACAAAATATGGCTTGACCAATTATCCAGCAAACAACTTGCTTCGGCAACTCGTATGAGGAGGAAGAGGGGTCGAGGGGGGATCCAACTTTGAGTATGCGCATGAGGACATGATCCTTATTTTGCCTACCCTACTAATTTAGGCCCTGCACTTTCTTGCACATTTTTTGAAATAGTCATTCGAGAAAAAGTATAGTAATTTCGAGTAATTTTCTCAACCTTGAGTACTACAGTAACTAATGACTAAAAAAGCAAATAGGATAATAGCATAACACTAGGAAAAAGTTTACCCTATTTATGTCCAAGAGAAACAAGAGATGAATCGGCAAGCCCATTTCCATCACAATAATAGTGAGTAAATAAACGAGTAAATAAATTAATAGATGACCGCAAACATAGAGAATGGATCCTCACGATTCCAACACGTCAAAAATCACTGTGTACATCCCTACAAAACCGATTTTCAACATGGATTGAAAAATCCCCCATTGAGCCTCGGAGTACTGTCCAGTTTCACTTTCATTTCTTCGGTTTTATTCATTCCTTCCTCGTCAAAGCTTTCGAGCCTTGACTTAGTTTGTTCAGCTCTATTTTTGCTTGAATTTGTGTCGCAAAGGGAAGCGCACCTTCAGTTCATGGAATAAAAAAATTCATCGATTATTTTTATAAGTGGACAAACACCAATAAGACCATTGCCCACAAAATTTTCAATATAAAATTTACGTAATACCTATTCAACAAGGACTAAAATATGTACCAGTATGTGGTGAGCCGGATTTCTAAAAAAATTGAATTCTATTTCGAACAATTGCGTGGTATCAAAACATGGAAGCTTATCAACGAGGTTTAAAAATTTGAAGTTTAAAAAAATATCGACGATATAAAAATATCGATGGCGTGGGATTATCTGTTAGGGTTCTTGTGCAGCAAGGATACAAACAATTCGGAAAAAAGATGAGCATTGGATTATGTAGGTCAGAATACCACCACTGATCCGACCGCTTCGCTGGTATAATGCTTCCGTTTCACTGGGGAATTCTAAGAGCAAGCATGGTCAGAGGCATTTTCGTGGTTGTTTCAATTACCAATCGTCTCAGCTAATAAAAGAAATTATATTGTCTCAAGTGACAAGGTTGCGATTTGCTACAGCATGTAGAAAAAAATGAAGACTTCCAAAAATATCATTGCATCAACCAATTTGGAGGACCCGTCCAGCTGTAGAGGGGAGGGAAATTGAGTTAGCTGTTCAGGTAGAAATTTCAGCTTCTAATAAGCCTGAGAGCGCTCAGCAGCTGTTTTTGTTTTCGGTGTTTTTAATGGAGAAAAGGGAGGTAGAGAACCCTGAGTGTGGCAAAATGTGAACTTCTGCATAGAGTTATATTCATATGCGGCTTGTGCTTTCGTTTCATGAGCTAGGACGAAAAAACGCTATAGGATCCTCCAATACAGATGGAATTCCAGAAATTCCATAAAGCAGAAAATCACAGAAAGAAGAGATTTCAATCATGTGGCTAGAAAAGGAAAGACATTTAGAAAATACGAAGCAGAGGAACTGCAACATAGTGAGTTTGTATCGAGACTGGCGCAAAGGGACCGCAGCAGAAAGCCGGACGGACCAGTCAAATGGCGCAGAATTACCGCGCAGATCACATTTCGATCCTTCGGCCAATCTGCTGCGGTCATTCTGCAAGTTTGCCTGGAAGCCTGTCAGACCAGGAAGAGGGCACCAATCTCGTCATCGGAGAGAACACGGGCACGAAGTAATCGGCCTTCCATTCATCAAAAAAAAAGAAGTGAAACTGGGGAAGAAAGATGAGTAAGCTCGTCTCGCATCCTCAACCTTTCTGACCAGTGGACATAACTAAGGGAGCAGTCTATTCAGTGAAGCAAGTCCATTTCACGCTTTTCCAGCATCTCAACTGTTTCTGCCATGTCCCTGGTCATAATGTACGTAATCTTAAAGGCAGACTCTCAGCTCAAGAATCATTTTGAGAAATGTGCAAAAATAATAGAATCTGTGTGAGGTGTCGAGGACAACAGTATAAATGAAAATTCTTAAAAAAATCAGAAACCTTGTGTTTTAAAGGGTTTCCCCGCCGTACGTCTTGAAACTCTTGGCGACTGTGGAAGATAACCAGTGCTCATCAGACCTGTAGTTGCTCGGTGGTTTCCTACATGAAAAGCATAAGATGGCGAAATATGCGTATGTGCATATACGAGGGTGGGTTGTAAAATTTCCGGAATGACAATAAAAACAAGCCAAATCGCATTTATCAGAAATTCTTCTTTTTTGGTCAATCACATAAAAGATCAATGCACTTGGTCCAAACTCTTTCAAGTTATCCGTTCTTTTCCTACATATAATCACATTCTCTGAAGTACACAAAATAACCGTCTACAGCTAAAATTCTCGAATTCGCTCGTCGGATTTGCTAACTATAAGCTCTTCCTAGACAGATAAAACTTGACTTCCAAGGACGAACAGGAGTACGCTGAAGCCAGTAAAGAAAAACTCTCTTGGACGTTTTGTCGTCATAAAATAAGTCGGAAAATAATTCAGCTCTATCAAGCGACTAGGAAACAACGTAAAATAAATTATGGCCCATCCTGTATATACCAAAAATAAGAGGTTATCGAACAGTTCGCCAGGAAATAATTTTCATCGGCTAGATGTTGAACAATGATGAAGTGTAGAGCCGTGGATGATCTTTAAGGTATCTTAAGAGCAAACAAGCATATTTCTGCGTATGGCGATTTTTATGGAATCAGTTTAATGATCTCTATGGACTCTGCTTGCTATATAAACGAGATTTTTCATCACATAACTTTGCACATCAATTTTTCCCCATTCCTGTGTTGCGCTGTTTCTTGAAATACCTCATTAACATTTACAGTACAGATAGGCGAACAGCACTAGGATAAATAGGCCCCCTTCGCTCGACTGTCACCACTTGTCGCTTTTTGCCTCAAAAAAAAAACTAGAATTTCCCTACCTCTGATGATGTCTTCGTTTGCAGCAGCCAGCACTAATGACCAGTTCGGCTTCTGTCACTACCAGACGGTGAGTCCACAGAATATTCAGAAATTGTCCGGATTCTCTCCATTTTTACCGAAAAAAATGCCGATTTTAGATGGAATATTGTCATTGCTGTGATGAACCTTCGTGTTTTTGACATATCCATCAAGTCGCTGTCACTGCCCGAAAATACATTTAGAAAAATGTGAACTTAAAAAGAGAGTACCGTAGTGGCAGCAAAATTGGAATGAAATTTCCAGGTGGTTTTGGAAGGTCAGGAGACCCAATTACCACATGCTCAAAATGGTTAAACTTGACTTTAGCGATTTATTCAGCAAAAAGGCACCAATTAGAGATGATTCAATAGAAATTAATCAACCAATTGGAAAATCAATAAAAATGTTAAAAAAAGAAAAAAGAAAATCGTCCGTTTCGTCCCCACCCTTAGACGGACATGGCATGAATAAAGGAACTGATAAGCCTTCCCCGGGACTCCTCAGTCCCAGGGAGCAAGCTCAGGATTTAGCCGAGATTATTTTGATTTTCTAACATATAAACAACTTTTCATCTGTATCGAAGGAACTTGTTAAGATTTTGAAGCAGAAAAAAGCTTTAGAGTCAGTTTTTGTTTCACTTTCAACTTCAATTCGGTTTTTTATTTTCATTTCAATTTTCAACGCGGTAGACAGCCCCGGTTTTAAATGTATGACAATCTCGCCCGGTTCACAAGGCCTTCTGGACAGAAACAGCTCCTGCTTCTGGAAAAATCTGTGGGGACAACATCCTCTCACTATTATCTCGTATTTCTTCGAAAACAACACTTCTATTAGAAAATCTTCATTACAACTGAACATATCAATATGTAACTCCAAACAAAGCCGCGCGCACACAGTATGTACTCATAAAAACCGTAATAGGTCAACATAGCTACAGAGTCTCTTATTAAGAAAAGAGAAAAATGAAGAAAAAACAAAGAAAAAAGATGACCGAAATTAGAGAAATTGGTGCTTATTGTACAATCACGAACGAGTTGCCACAACATGCGGACACACGTACGCACAAGGGGGTGCACCGGGGTGACTTCTATACAGTATGCAGCGAGCGGGTTACGGTAGCTCGTAGCTCTTTAACATCACTTTCAACAATTATTATTCGCGCGCGCGCGTCGGCTGTAACATCTACCGTATACAGAAAACGTAGCCCTGCGATTATGAACGGATGAGAGAGAGAGTGTGTGGGGATAACAGAGACAGAAACAGACAGACAGAGAGAGAGAGAATGACAGTGGCGGAAGCTCTTGGATACTACCGTATCACATCACATATCGATCGCGTCGTCGACATGAATGCTTATAAAAGGACGATTTGAGCGTGTGCAACTGACCATACCAACAGCCATACATATATGGATATATAGATATAACTCTATCGTAATCTAACGAACAACATACACAAATCAAAAACAAGAGCTTCCAAAGCAAAAAAAAACACAAAACTCGTACGGACGTAAGGTACTCTAGAGGACTAGACGTCTAGTAAATACACACTTCAAAAAAACATATCGTATTCATTTACGTTGTGTACAAAAAATTTGGGGTCAACCGGGTTGGAAACTTTAGAAAGGACACAATTATACAGATAGACAGTGGTGTCTCGGGTGGATGATGATGAAAATCGCTCGCGTAAAACTCTTACCGATGGAAAATAAACAACGGAGCGGCGTATGAACACCACCGAAATTATTTTTATGCTGCACATGGTGTTGTGTGGATGCTCAGGTGAGCCGGTTACGGTACATTCCGCGTTTAGCACTTTGCTGGTGGGCGACCGTGGCCGATTGGAGCGATCTTTGATGGAATGGCATGCTGCGCCTTGATCAAACCCATCGCAACAGCTTTCTCAACAGGAAGCTGAAAATTTCCACATCAGGGTATGTAGCCAGACCAATCAAGAGAAGGGCGGGAATATCGGGAAAAATCAATAATTTCTCAGAAATCACCAAAAAATGTGAACGTGCAAGCCATTCCGAGTAAAAAATACAGGTACCTGCTTGTGCGGAAACACTGGAATATGACACTTGATGCAAGACTGAGCTTCATTTGCCACCGAATTTTGACTGGTCCACTTGCGCTTGCATTGTTGGCACTGAAACGAATAGAAGTCAGTTATGTGACATTGAATTTACTTACAAAAGTACTATCAAAACTAAACGGAATGAAAGCAGCTGCTAGAGATTGTCTATAGCCCGCTTCAAAAATGACGATAGTTGAGTATTTGTGCCTACAAACTGCATTTCTCGCCTACCTCTCCGAATAAGGCACTATTTCTCGCGTTCTCTCTTGCTCTAATGTCTTCACAACTATGTTCCTTAATGAAGCACGCTACATATAGAAGATATCAAACCCCATACCTGAAACTCTCCATAGCACTTCTTTCGACCTTGATACGGCGTCAGCTCATCATACGGTGTGTTAAAGCGCTGAAACACCAATGCACTTTTATACAAACAGTACAGGATAAAAAACTGGTAGCCGTGCATTGCTCATGTGTATGTATGCTCACCATAGGACAGTCCGAAATGTAATGCCCTGTACGATAACAGATATGGCACTGGTACTTCGTAGGTGGGGCCTTCTTCGGAGAGCACAATAGCTCCTCGAAACCTGCGATTTCGTCCTTGCTGAAGCCGTCCTCCAATGCAAGAGGAACCGACGCACTCTCCTAAAAAATGACAGACTGGACTAGCAACAACTTCGAATTTAGGAGCTCTTCTGCAGAGAAAAATGCAAAATTAAGCAAAAGGAGGAGAGTTGCTAAAATTGCGACTTCTCTGAGACTTTCCAGAAATTGTGCGCTCTTTTGTAGCTATTTTGAAAACAAAAAAGGTATCCATCTTTGGTGAGGTCTGTGCCAGTTTGCTGAACAAAATGAACGTGACGAACAATACATCGCTGTTGATCCTACCGATTCTAATGTTCGGTAAGAGAAGCTGCAGCTGTGGCAGACAACTACCACAAGTAGGAGCGCTCCTCCCAAATGTTCCTCGAAAATGACGCTTTAGACTTTTCAAAGGCGAGGTTTTCAGAACTTTAGTGACTTTTGATAAGCAGCGTTGGACTCATTGCGGCGAGAAGGATCGGAACACGTTGAATTTCCCTCCGTGAAAAAGAGGTAGGATATTGTCCATGAGTGCTAAAAGAAACCAATCAGAGAAAAATCTACGATTTTCCTGTCCTCGTTGAGGTTAGCAACTCTACTGTCGCGATAGTTTTACTAAGAAATATCACATACAGGGCATTCAGCTCGGAGCAAACATCACGTTGCAGATACGCGCGCGAGCGGATCCATTCCAGCAGTTGAAATCTCTAGTTGAAAGGCTACGTGCTAGCGGTTTTTGGCAGTTCGTACTTAGCCTTTGTACTGGGTTCGCGACTGCACCAACTTTTACTCCGTTACAAATGCCTTATACACCGTTCACCTACGGAGCTTGGTAAATGACAATGTGAAATTTGCAATAGAAGCGGTCTGGCTTCCACCACTCGCTATTTACAGCCATGACTCTAGACCATGACTCTTCGGGCAGCTGCACAGGAGCATTTGTTACCAGTGCTACCAGGCAGTTCATTCAATATACTGGCAATCTGCTTGCGGGATCATGCATAAAATAACGGAACTTCTATATGTATATTGCCGAACCAATTCTTTTTCGATTCTACAGCACTATAGCGACACTACAATGCACATTTTTCCCGAATTTTCAGTGCATCCCTCTATCGACCCCCGCTCGACGATAAAACGCTCCCATATGGGCGATGTTTCGTGCCGTTAATGCAGTGACTAACCCAACTCGAGACTACCGAAAAAGGACGTCTCATGACGAGCGGTGACGCGAAAATATCTCGGGCATCGGCATGGATCACGTGAGACACACTAGAGTCTTACCGGCAAATTACAACCACCGTAGCCAGTCAACCCCGCGCTGACAAAGAAATAAAGGTCATATGGGAAAGCCTCGAGGAGAATGGCGGTACCCTTCCCAAATGACGTCATCTTAAATTACACGACCTCAGCATGAGACCATTCGAATTCCACCAAAGGTTAATCGCTCACGCTTTCCATCCCATCAGTAAACTGAACTTTTCATGCGGTGTAAACACTTTGGAAATAGCACAAATGAGCGGAAGTGACGCCTGCTAAGTGGCTGCACTTTAGGTGACGTACCGTAAGTTTTGGCCTATTAGGATCCGGCGAGGCTAAGCCGACTCCGAAATGAGGCGTTGTCTCTTCGGCGCTCACAACACCATCCGAAAATGCCCGTTGAATGTGTACTGGTAAGGAGAGTCCTGCAATCAATTATTAGTAGATACCCATCAATTTTCAATTAATAACCTTCGGGGAGACATTCTCCTCTCGAAAATCTAAGTTTAGTCGAACTTTTACATCCTCTTTAGAGCACATAATATCAAGAGAAATGCAGCCCTATGGCAACAAACCTATCCTACCCTTCTGAAAGATGCCACAAAACAGGCGAGAACTTTCCGTATAAGAGCGGAGTATGCATTGAATCTCTGAAGAAAAAAAAAAAAAGAAAAAGTATATAATGGATAGTGATTGTTTCCTATTCCCGAACTGAAAAACAGCACCAAAAACACATTGGACAGTGATTTACTCTATATCATTCACCGTTACAGTGCAATAAGAAATCGCTTCGCAAGTAAAAAAGGACATAACGGGCAACTAGAGAGAGAGAGGGAGAGTGAGAGAGACAGGGAGAGAGAGAGACGGAGAGAGAATGAGGGAGGGAGAGAGAATAATCAAGAAAGAGTGCAAAAAAGTGCGTTGAGTACGTCAAATAAATGCTATGTAATAAGAAACGCTAAAAATGGAGGGCTTTACTCCTGAAAGTAGACTAGATTTGGCTTTTACTCAATAAACATTTTTACAAGTTGTACGAAAATTGAAAGGGTAATAATAGGGTGAGGTCACTCGAGCATAGGTGGAATAGTTGTGAGAACGGGTCCGTGAAAGTGAAGGTTGGGGAGGAAAATGGCGGTTGGCTGAGTGAACGTCACCGTCGACCGGGGGGGGGGGGGG
>JARK01001339.1:3457613-3486943 GCA_000688135.1 Ancylostoma ceylanicum | reverse complement strand
TTCGTACCAAGTATTGATCTATCGATTTTATTGATTTTTCACCATTTTTGCCCAAGGGTCGGTGAGGACATGTCTACTGGGGTTATCGAATACGCTGAGTACGAATATGACAACCGTTTTGCGCCAAGTAATTGATTTATCGACTTTATTGATTTTTCGCAATTTTTGCCCAAGGGTTGGTGAGTACATGTCTACTGGGGTTATCGAATGCGCTGAGCACGGATATGACAACCGCTTCGCGTCAATCATTGATTTATCGATTTTATTGATTTTTCGCAATTTCTGCCCACGGGTCGGTGAAGACATGTCTACTGTGGTTATCGAATACGCTGAGCACGAATATGACAACCGTTTTGCGTCAATTATTGATTTATCGATTTTATTGATTTTTCGCAATTTTTGCTCACAGGTCGGTGAGGACATGTCTACTGGGGTTATCGAATACGCTGAGTACGAATATGACAACCGTTTTGCGCCAATTATAATTAATTGATTTTATTGATTTTTCGCAATTCTTGCCCACGGGTTGGTGAGGACATGTCTACTGGGGTTATCGAATACGCTGAGCACGAATATGACAATCATTTTGCACCAATTTGATTAATTTTTTATACCGGTTATTTTGTTTCCGTGCGGGGGTGACGAAAGGGCTACCGAGAATACTCAACATGATGGTCATCGAAATGTTCGTGGGCAGTTCGAGTGAATGTATTAGTATCAATAACTATCCGCATCAGTGTGAAAAGCCGGGGATAGAGAACTCCCGAGCGAAGCCGGGTATACCGTCTAGTAATATCCATAAAATTTATCCATGAACTAAATTAAATATTGCCTGAGCTCTTAATCCTATGTCTTCTTTTATTTTTCCACGGCCTTATATGTTTACCTCTGAAATCACGCGGCTCTATCAAAATTCAACATTTTACAAGGGAAAAGCAACAGAAAATCGAAAGTTAAGCATGTTCGCAAACTGAAGACACTTCCAGAAAAACCATACAACTATCCTGGATAGAATTTAGTGGAGAAAAAAAAAACAAAAATTTCCAGAGGGAATTGCTTCTGAAATTCTTCAGTGCTTGCAACAGACCGTCTGATTGTCACTGTTGCAAATGCACATGTGACAATATCCAAGAATTCATGGCGTTTCACATGGATTCGCGTCAGCACAGTAAATGCGCGTCGTTACCGGGTAAGACGTCAGACGCCTGACGTCGACGTGCCCGTGCACAACACGCCAAAAAAACTGCTGGATTACCCGGATTACCAGCGTCATGTGGACAATTCGGTCGGGTTTTTGAGGCTATAAGTAAATTTTTTGGAAAATTGTCATGGATACTAGTGATTGGCGCATATTGCGTTGTAGTATATATGTATAACCATATGTATTACACAAGGCGTACACTCATGCGGACTTTTCTTTTGTGCATTTACTATTATTAATTTTATTATTATTTATTTATTTTTATTACTTCTATCTGTTGTTATTATCATTATTATTATTCATTTTATTATTGTTGTTTATGCTTTTCCTGGAATTCTAAATCCTGGGCACGTAAATTTGTGGCCGTTCCAATAAATACCAGATGAATCATACTTGTTCATGTTTTGAGTGCCTAATTTGTTCAATTACGCCCTCCTACAGTGGTTTTGAGTTGCGAAACAATTCTGGAGGTAAGGAAGCTGAATGGGGGCGAAGCAACGACAAAATAATGGGGTATGGAGCGTTTTACCTTGAGGGGCTGTGCACCGTAGTGTGGCCGAGTTCTGTTATTGGTCAATTCGCCCACATGACCAATCGCACATCTCGAAGGCACCGCCCTTTCCAGGTACAACACCCCGGCGGCTCAAAAGTTGCTGTACAAGAGAGAGAGAGAGAGAGAGAGAGAGAGAGAGAGAGAGAGAGAGAGAGAGAGAGAGAGAGAGAGAGAGAGAGAGAGAGAGAGAGAGAGAGAGAGAGAGAGAGAGAGAGAGAGAGAGAGAGAGAGAGAGAGAGAGAGAGAGAGAGAGAGAGAGAGAGAGAGAGAGAGAGAGAGAGAGAGAGAGAGAGAGAGAGAGAGAGAGAGAGAGAGAGAGAGAGAGAGAGAGAGAGAGAGAGAGAGAGAGAGAGAGAGAGAGAGAGAGAGAGAGAGAGAGAGAGAGAGAGAGAGAGAGAGAGAGAGAGAGAGAGAGAGAGAGAGAGAGAGAGAGAGAGAGAGAGAGAGAGAGAGAGAGAGAGAGAGAGAGAGAGAGAGAGAGAGAGAGAGAGAGAGAGAGAGAGAGAGAGAGAGAGAGAGAGAGAGAGAGAGAGAGAGAGAGAGAGAGAGAGAGAGAGAGAGAGAGAGAGAGAGAGAGAGAGAGAGAGAGAGAGAGAGAGAGAGAGAGAGAGAGAGAGAGAGAGAGAGAGAGAGAGAGAGAGAGAGAGAGAGAGAGAGAGAGAGAGAGAGAGAGAGAGAGAGAGAGAGAGAGAGAGAGAGAGAGAGAGAGAGAGAGAGAGAGAGAGAGAGAGAGAGAGAGAGAGAGAGAGAGAGAGAGAGAGAGAGAGAGAGAGAGAGAGAGAGAGAGAGAGAGAGAGAGAGAGAGAGAGAGAGAGAGAGAGAGAGAGAGAGAGAGAGAGAGAGAGAGAGAGAGAGAGAGAGAGAGACAGAGAGAGACATTCCTGCAAGACCCGAGTTTCTCCCGAATGACAAGTACCCCGCGAAGTGCAGCAGCTCCAATTTTTGACCGAATGATCAGATAGCGATCACTGCAGTAAAATGACACTATTCATTAGTTCCAGTTACGTAGAGGCATTAGCGTGTGATGGATTGACAATGACAATTTGTTCCTATTCTAGGAAATCTGGTACTTCTCCATCCTCTCCTTTAGTCGTGCTCTAGTAAGTACAAAAATATTACAAATTGTGATGTAATTGGACAAAATTTTGAACAGAAGTTGTACAAAAAAAAGCTGTACAAAAATACCCTCTCGAAAAGGCCTGGATACATCAAGTTTGTGAAAAAAATTAGATAGACTAGTTGTTTTCTACTTTTACTGCCTTTTTTATATTATCTTTTGACTTTTTCCTCAGATTAATCAATTAATTTTATTTTTGCTCGTTAACAAAATAAACTCCAGTGGTTTAAGCCCGCTCCCGCGTGCCGCAACACAGGATCAATCGATAATGGCATGGGTGATATCAGTGACGCGTGCGGATGCGCAGACTGTTAGAGTGTCAATACGTACTAGGCAGTGTAGCGCGTGCGACTGGGCCCGGAACAATGAATTGTCATTCCTTTCTAAGTACGCTGACGGTTAAGGGTGGATGGCATCAGATCACAAAGCATTAACTTAATGATAATGAGTCAAATAGGAAGAAACTCCCGGTTCGCGCGCGCCGAATCACAGAATCAATCGATAATCACAACAGCGATGGCAATGGAATATGCGGATGCGCAGACAGTCAGAGTGTGGAGGTGTAGACAATTTTGCGCGTGCGACTAGTCCCGAAACATTGAAGTCTCATTCCTCTTTTGGTATGCAGGAACTTGAGGGAGGAACGCAGCAGATAACAAGGCATAAAAATCTTGACAATGAACTAAGTAGGAAGAAACTCGAGGTCAAATGTAGATGAACTAGAGCTTGATTTTCAAATTTATTTTTTCTTCAAAATCTTGACAAAATAGGTCCCCAACCCCATTTTGTTCAAGTAACCCCCAATATAACATAGTCCAGCGGATATTTTGAACGGTACCGTCAAAAATCACATCATTTTATGCAGAAAAGTACAAATATCATGTTATATTCTACAGATAAGCAAAGGAGTAAACAAACAGTAAACAAATAACTTTAGATGGGCCCTTTTCTGCAGCTCCCTTGTCCCTCAAGGGCTGAGTCTGATATTCTTCAGGATCCCAAGCTCAAAATCACCTTCACCTTCAGCTTCTATCGCCACCATGTCCTCAGCCAAACACCTCGCCACCCGTACCACTCAGACTTGAACATATGTCCGCCCGCTCGAAAACACACTCCGACAAATGTTTTCCTAAAAACAATCACTTCTCACAGCTTCGACGCAGCAGAGAGCCCAATAAATCCCTCATTGGAGCGGAGAATCTTCGGGATTCCGATGTCCCCATCCCATTTGTCCGCCAAGCACCACCTAACTGCCCTCAGATGTGATGTGGTGGGCTCGATCGTCGCTGCCACACAGAGAATATATCCACAGATAAGGAAGTAAGTGAATCAGAATCATAATAGAGGCCTATGCTAATGGTGCAGCGAAGAAAATGAGGGGCTACTGAAGCAGTCGCCGTCGGTGTTAACCATAATTTTCACGCGGTCAGCTGTGTAATGCTAGCGCTTGCTCGTTGCTTTCTAATGTTTAATGTCTGGTGCATGTAATGTGCCTCAAGCTGCGCTGAATTTCTAGGGTGTTTCGAGCTGTTTTACCATGGGGTATAAGCTCTAGGCCAGCGAAACCCCGAAAATTAACAAGTTCTCATGATATGTTTAGACATGTTCTGGGCTGGTATTCATGGAACATTAACCGCAGAAAACAACAACTTTTGGTGTGATTGGTTAACCCATAGACTAGGTAAGGTTAAGAGACGCATGGGCCATGTGCATCTTTGAGGTTACCCATGGTAAATATGTCAATACCACGCAAATTTAGTAGTCGTTACCACGGGTTTCAACGCGCTCACCATGGGTAACCTGAATGATGCATCTAGGCTCAGGACGTAAAAGTTGGTTTCCAAGCTTGGTTTCGCTTGGTTATGCGCTCATGAATCCTAGCCCTGTTCCTGAATATTTGTTCAGGTGGAAACTGGCGTCTACACAGTGAAGCGTTAGTTTTCTTTACTTTATATCAGTCGGCCGCCGAAGTAATGATAGAGGACGATTCCATGGAGGGGTGGGAAGAGGGTGGTAAATCTGTCCCTCAGATTAGAAGATCATTCTAGGGATCTCCTTTCAGTTCTACCAATGCGCTTAGGCTTACGGTCTCATGTATAAGACTCTTAGGAAACCATGGAGACTAGGGAACAGTTACATAAGTCTAATCACAGCTATGAATAAAATCCGGAATGATCTGGGATTCCTGCACGATAAGAATATCCACGAGACGCTGATCACAGCGCTGTACATGATTCCTCGCAACCATGCAGGATAACCCTTTTTCAGAACCTGATTTTATGGAGAATACGGGCTGCCTATTGAGACATCTGCCACAATGAGCCGCTGGGCGCCAACGATCGATATTGTCAGATTTCTCAACAAGTATGTCCAATTCTCCCAGAAGAAAGAAGCTCAAAAATAGGTTCTTCTGGATCATTACTGGAATCATGTACATCAGAGTGATGAGCGTGTTCTGTAGATTTTTTCCTACAAAAATTCGAAAATGATACCTAGTTGTGATCCTGCCTTTGAGGTGTCAATGTTCAAAGTCTATGAAAAGCAAAAACCGTTCCACCAGCTTATCGAGGGCAAGATTACCTCACAGGATTAACCAATATTCTTTGGTCTATCCAGCTTAGAACTTCGCTGATTCATTTGGATTAATACCAGCACGATCTTATCCGGATAAGCGACATGACACAACTGATCAGGTGATTCGTCGCTCTCAAAGCAAAGAGTATGTATTCAATCAGTATATTGCTGATGTTATCTAACATGATAGCACGTATTACTACAAAGATCTGGAGATATCTAAGGGAGTTTGGGGGATATCAGCAACCGTCTCCTATAAACAGTAAGGATATTAAACTTGCACAAGACCTGAAGCAGCATAGAAATAGGGAGGTAACGTAAAAATTTGCGAAAGACTCATGAATCCCGTGGACAATCCTCACACAAAATCTTGAAGCCAATGGATATGATCGAAAGCTTTCTGACTTTTCGTGAAGTATAGCACCTTTCGTCGCCATCGCCAGCGATATGGTTTCAATGCCTATCGATTGGAGCGGTCCATCGCTGGCGTCGCTGCTGCACGGGCCGCAGGCAATCGATACGTATCGAAATATGTTAAAGTGAAACAATTCAGAAAAGTGGCAAAGCGTTTCATAAAAGCTTCAAATGTTTCCGTTTGTTTTCAGTAGAATGTATTGTTTCATTTCAATAGTATTGTTGTCACCATTTGCATTACAGTTGCATACATATACTTATTTGTACCCACATGGCCATTCCATGTAATGAAAAAGTCTACTTTTCTCCTCGCCTCTTCATACGTATTTCAACAAAAATTCCTTAAATCCGTGAATACACACGCATACCTGCATCCGTAGATACAAATGGTGCAACCGAATACAGATAGTTCTGTAGGTCATGCCGTACAGATATTCGCAACGCTTGCTCTCTCTCCGTCTCGCTATGCCCTCAGCTAAGGAAAAACAAGTCTATGGGTTAATTAGCTGTCAGGTGCAAGAGAAAGGCGCTTAATGAATTCGCACTTTTACAGCAGGGGAGCACATGCATACGAACGAAGTTCTAAAAAATCGTTATTATTCTCACAGCAAAACCACAGAAAACACGGCAGCAAGAACGCTGCTTGGAACATCTTCGATCATCACGGAAGCGGAAGGAAAACAAATTCCAAACTTCAAAGATGATCTCGAACGCAAACAAGCACTCCACTCGATGGAAATGTCAACACCACGTCATCGGCGTGTTCAAGGTAACGCTAAGCATGTTCATTGTGTTAAATGTCGGGGTCGTTAATGCGAATTTGCGAAATAGGGAGAGAAACAGACTGCGAGGTGGAGGCAGGCAGTACACTGTCAGATCAGCTGATCGTTAAAGATACAGCGCTGCAGAGAGAGCGTGTTTGCACTTTTTACATGGGCCGCCGGTGGCGGGGTTGCGTTCGAAGTAGTACATCAGTACTTGTTGTACATATTTTTGATAACTTTGAAATAAGTAATAACCTGAAGTTGAACTCATTCGTAATGGGTTATAGAATTTTGCTCGATCGAGTTCTGTTACAATCAAAACAACGCAAGACGAAATGGGAAAGATTTCCAGAATGTAATGACAGTGGTTGACTCGTGACAAATACGGCGCAGATGATGGGAAGCTTTGCACCTAATCGCAGCCATGCCTTCCTTCACTACCGATGAGTTCCGCTAAAGTTCCTATTACCGCGATAACGGGTGATAAATTGAATAGGAATGAGTGTGAGCAATGCCATTTTCCACTGGAACGAATTTGTCCCGCTGTAGCGAGAAAAACACTTGTTTTCCGCAATTATATTTCGAGAAATGAGCAAACACCACAGAATTAACGTTATTTTCCCAGGATTTCAACGGCCAATTTTAGCCATTGCTCACAGGAATTGTATGCTCATGTGGAGCTCCATGAATTCGTCGAGCTACAAACCTGAATATTCCATGCAGATTTTACAACCTTGCACCGGTAACAAGAATTCATTCTAATTTATGTTACGAATTAAGGCGAATTGGTATTACTGTGCTTATCCCAATATGGAACTTGTAGTCACGGTAATTTCAAGAAAACTGTGCTATAAGCAGCAGAAGAAAAGCCCTACAAATTACGAATTTGCTAAGAATTCTCTAATCAGCTAATTTTACTTACGCCTTTCAAGTTCACTTACCAGAAAAGCACGCATTCAACAACTTAGAGCGATTTGGGAACAAGATATTACAAAATTTTAGACAAATAAACGCTATAGCAATAATCCTCAGGGAAAAGCATGGAAAGAATTCAATTGCTCTGTTCTATTCCGGCATCACTGAAACCTATCTTTGGTTTATCTGTGTCATCCACTCTTATTCTTCAAGAATTAAGTTTGATTACCCAAGCTTGAGAGATTTATTTAACATTCTGCTATTAGTCTATTCTAACCAGTGGGGCCCTAAGAGTCGACGCGATGGATTGATGTGTTTCCTAATTCATTTTCATCGTGTTTTTTCTAGCTTAGGGCTTCCCCTCCCTTACTGAAGAGTACTAGGGGAAGTCCTGCATTTTCAATCTAACTTCCGTATGAGGGTATACATAGTCCAAAACGGAAGTTAGGCCTTTGATTTTCTTCTTTTTCCCTCTTGAATAGTAAGATTTAATTTGTTGATTCCACTATCCGCAACATTGTGTATCCTATTCGGCAATGCCATCTGCTCAAATGAGGAAAGAAATGTGAGCAAATAACTGGAAGTATATGAGCTGTAACATTTCCTTTCACCAATTTTTACTTTCCTTCACTACTGATGAGTTCCGCTCTCAGAAGCTCATAAAGTAAAGGATAAAGTGGTCGTCGTTAATCAATCCCGATTGTGGGATGCGCCACGCATTCGGCTTCATCTGAGCATCATAGAGGCGTTGAATGCGCATGTGCCCTATACAGTGACTTGCAGGAGCATACGATGTACCAAGTCAGTGCTTCATCCTCCCAGATTCCTGTGGCATCAATTTACCCCTGAGGGATGGGTGGGTTGGTTGGCCGAGGCCGCGATCGAACCATCGACCGTGTGCGTACTCAGCGAGCTTCTTATCACTGCGCCACACGCGCACTGCAAAATCTCATATCCAAAATATGGTATATACAGTGGCGGTCAAAAGTATTTGAACAAGTGGTTTTCCGTACAACGCTTCTTTCAGGATAGCGCTAGGCAATTCAAATTTTCATATGAAGAGTAGATACCCATGTGGAGTAGAAGAAACTTGAAACCTCACCATTCCACCTCGGAATCTGTCATTCGCCACTACCCACAGTATCTCACCGAATGAGGACCATCGTCGCTGGATCACCACGAATTGGGTTCCTTGCAACATATTTAGCTCATATTCATCAAAAAAGGTATGTGCACCGATCACTGACTGACACTCACCATCTTACTTGGAGATAGGTTAGCAGGGGCCCTCGGAGGTTCTCTCTGTCTCCTAGCCTACTCTGTTAAGTCCCACATAGTAGAAGGAATGAAGCTAAGAAGTGGACAACATTATTTTACTCTTTCATACAGTAGCCTCCATTTAAAAGTAATTTCGGAAATACTAAGTGGTAAAATGCAGCTGGAACACAGAATGAAGTGCTCAAAAACGAGGTTAGCCGTAATTTCACAAGGAATGGTGCACACCATTGTGATCAGAGGCTCCTGAAGATTCTTTTAGTGTAACAGTCTCGAAATCGATTCTCAGCAGGGACATTATTTTCCAGACGTAGATATTGCCGAATACTGTCATCATGTAATATCGATTTAAAAAAAAAACTTGCAAGTTGGACACTGCCTAAATTTATAGATAGGTGAGTGTAAATTTATTGCCGGTATACGGTAGATTTTCGACGATAACGAAGCGTCCAATGAACCATCAAAACTGCCCCAACACCCAATAGGTGGAATAAGTACGATTTTGGTATCGACTGTACTACTTTGTGAGGACATCACTCACTCATCATAATGCGTTTTAAGAAAACGGAAATGAATACCTCAACTAAGCTATTTACCCCTTGTGTAGGACAAGCGACGTAAAACGGCCATGGAACCCCCATGTAATTCAATGTTTGCGCAGTATAGTGCGAATAATACCTGCTTATCTCGATGGTAATAACATCATGGCGTTCGGCGAATTTGTTTCGTCATACGAACAATGGAAAAAATAACTAGTAGGGAAAGGAGGAGAAGATGGAGGAAAATTTACATTCTGTACAACTTAATTCGATAATTTCACAAGTAATTGTCCTAATTATACATAAAAATATAAATAATACAGTGGGCGTCGATATTGGTGACCCGTCTGCGGCCTCGAAAAGCACGCAGCGCGACCGCGCCGCTCACGGTAGAATCGTCTCCGCGGTGGTGAATCTGGGTTTCCTTGATAGTTGTTCATCACATTTAATGGTAACCAAAAAGAAAACTAACTGACAAAGAAGCACTCATCGATTGCTGATCAAGACGTAACTGACTATCACAAAAACCCCATAACTTGACGTCCTGGAGAGGATTCCTGCTAGAGCGGCGCGGTCGCGCCGCGTGCTTTTCGAGGCCGCAGACGGGTCACCGCAATCGACGCCCACTGTATGTATAAAAAAATAAATAAAATAAAATTAGAAATAGAAACCAATCAAACAAAAAAATCAATAAAAAAATAAGATAGACAGATTGCGCGGCTGCACCATCGCGGCAGAACCTAAACGAGGTAGGAGGAAATAGCATGCTCCATGTGAGAGGGTCGAGTAGGTTCCGCCGCGATTTTGCAGCCGCGACGCTAGGAAACCGCACGCGCAATCCGTCTATCTTCTCGACAAGGACTGTGCCGATTGCACCTAGTTCGGAATATTTGTATTTTAGATTTATTTACTTATTTATTCACTTATTTATTTATTTATTCATCCGACGTGTGTGATGCGTCAGACGTGCGTCAAACGCAACCATGGGGGACAGATTTCTTGTGAACACTGATGAATGTGACGTGTACAGCAAAAGTAAAATTCACGTCAACTACAGAACATCATGACAGAAAAGGTGATGCGATGCAACTCGTCCCTGGACATCATGATAGGAGCCTAGTGGGCGGGGAATTGGGCGGCGCCAAGTGGTCGATGACCAATGGAAGGCAGTGTTAGCCGCCCAGCTCCCTCCGTGACATCCAACTTGGGGTATTATTAATGAGTAAACAATTAAGTAAACAAGTAAACAAAGCAAACATGTGATTGAAAGAAACTTAACAATAAATCAAGCTTGCCCACGTGAGGAACCCCTTTATCATTTAATCACTCTCTTTGCACAAACAACCTTCTAATTGATGCAGTTCTGCACTTGTTGACTAGCTCACACAATCTTCTCTGAATCTACCCATAACGACTCGCCGGTATTCCTACTAAAACCTCAGGTTGTCCTTAGGGCAACAAACACCGCTACAGCCATAATTCCAGCTCATGACGTTGTTTTCAGGTGGCTATTGTCCGGTGAGACCCAGTGAATTGGTAGCTATACGATGACGACATAAATGCCGCAAACGTATGAAAAATAAGTGCTTGTGAAAGTCTAAAAGTGATGATTGTAGGTTATGGAAGTCTAGCTTTATTTTAGGAAAAAAGATTCGTAATCATTGAGGTGATCTCGGAATTTGTACAGCAATGCTATAAAAAACAACAATTATGCATCGTCTCAAAAAACTTATAAATACAAGAACAAAGAAGGCAGAAGAACGTGACCACAATAGCATGTTGCATGCGATTGGATGCAGAACTGTCAAAAAACCGGTTTTCAGCAGCAATTTCTGAGGAGCATGTGGGCGGAGCCAAAGCGGACCCAAAGTTTGAGGACGAGTTCCCTGAGAAGGCACGACCGACGCCGCGCCCAACTACCACAGGCGGGCCGCACGCACACGCGCCGCAGGCCTGGCTCGCCTCAACAACTTTCCAGCGACAGATTTTATGGACTGTAGAGCCATGGTGATAATCTTAAAAACAAAGGTGACGAGAGGAGGGAAAGGAACTGATGAAAGGACCCTGGTGAGAAATTTTTCCACCTTTTCAGTTATTTGAATAGGCTGTGAGGAAAAAGATCAAGGTCGGCTGTTGACAGTAAGTAAATTTGGAAGTGTTCACGTTCACTCTGAGTAACCTCAATGATACATATAGGTCCAGAAAACACCCCAATTTCCCATTTTCCCATAGCACTCAACCTTTCGCAACCTGTGTAGGTTGGTCACCAACCCCAAAGTGGTTGCCATATCGTAACAAACTACAGGTGAGGGTGTCCTTCCTTGCTCACGCCCTCTGCGCCTCATTATCGGCTTTTTCTATAACAACTAAAAAGTGGCGATACAGTGGTCTAATTTTATTGAGACATAAGAAATTGCAGTAAAATGTCTATTCAAGGGCATTATCAGGTGCTGTTACGTTTTTCTCCCATCGAACCAATAACGAAGCCATAATGAGCAAAGAACGAAGCCAGCATGAACTGGTTACGCTAATGAATGGGCGCAAAAGTATAAAGGCGCAGTATAGGAACACACAAGAACGACGCTTTGCACGTGAAACTGTGGAAAAAGGTTGCTTAAGCACAAGCAGGTGCAACGTAGTATTCTCATTGTCTGTGCATCCACAGATTTCAATAATACCTTATTTCTCATTTTTGTCCTACAGTGGTGATTCTTGTTCTAACCCGTCAGGCTGCGTGACAAGACGTACGCTGCTGAGCTGTGATTGGTCGATCAATGTGCGCGTCGCGGCTGCACCTTCAAACGTAAGAGCAGCGCTGGGAAGAGATAGACAGGTTTACTGAGCTAAGGTGCGACAGTTGAATGCCGTCGGAGCTGAAAAAATGTAAGGAGGTGTCCACCGATGTCATTCTTCGAAGAAAGAACCTGGATTTAGGGAGCGCACGCGTGCGATGCGGTCGCGTCGCGGCGTACGTCTTGACCGCCTCCCAACCCGTCAAAACATGTGATGTCGGCCACGCACGCATCAGCAGAAGGAATTTTCTGCGGCTTTTCCGGAGGAAATACGTTGATCCACAAGAAGCAAGACAATTTTTTTCTGCAAATGACCAGAAATTAAGGAAAATAGCATTTTTTCCCTCGGGAGAAATTCGAGCATCTAATCAACTATCAAAATTGCACCTACAAAACAAGGTGTTAGTTAGAAATTACGAGTGAGCTTGAAGATAAAGAGTTTTTAACGACTGCATAAGCGGTTTTCTGATATTTTCTCACTTTTTCGAGAAATTTGTAAAATTAAGGATGGAGGAAGTCTAGGAAACGAGAACGATTTCCAACGATGATACATCTACGAGGAGAAAGTGAGCATAGATCTAAATACGCACAAGCTTCGTTGGTCGAGAGAAAGGAACCCGATCATTTCACGGAAGACCAATGAATACTAAATACTGCACAATGTTATTGAATCGAACTAACCCAGAATACAATTTCAAAAATTACAGCTTTACGAAACGAAATAATTCTCTGGAACGAGTGTTAAAGTTGCTACTATGCAAAATTTTAACTCTGATTCATTTTGCCATCCGAATTGTTCTAGAATGGTGGTCATGAAAAAAACGAATTTGGTAACTATTTACCAAATTCGAAAAAAAACGAATTTGGTAACTATTTACCAAATTATCAATTAACCAATTTGGTAACTAACTATAAATAAAACAAAAACTCATTTCCTGGGATCTTCGGATCCTACCCTCTTGGGACGAAAAAAATAGGATGTGAAATTTCCATGTTTTAAAACATTATAACCATTTTTTCTGAAGCGAACTCACTCATAAGTCCCTCAATAATACACAGAAAAGTGAGGTAGAATAAAGAAAAACGTAAAACTTCAAAATAAAGAGTGAATTTGAAGAAGAAAAAAGGAATATGAGGGTAATTACATGAGGAACCAATAACATTCCCAGATGATTGTTTAAATTCAATTGTTATGCCTCACAGGTTGTTATCTGAGCACCTGTGAGAAGAAGAGAGAACATGGAACTTATTCCCAGATGAATGTTTATGACATCATAAAATGACATGAGTTCACTAGGAAATGGTTTCCTAGTGTAAATCCTCAAATAATCTGACCAAGCCGTGTTGGTAAAGGAATGTAGCCTGCAGTTGAGACAGTTTCACGGATCGAAACAACTAACGGAGTTGCACCTAGCAGAACCTTGTGTTACGATCATGCTTACGATCAAACAGAATATTAGATATATGTATTCGATGTCAAAAATTCGATTTCGACTAAGTTGAAATTTTGGACCTCTGCAATGGAGTGGAAAGTACAACATCTGAAAATTTTCAAGAAAGTTCAAGGGCTTTCTGTTTTTCTCAACCAGCAAATGTTTTGTAGGGGGCTCTGAATTGACATTTGAATTAATTTGGTTACTCGATTTTTATTCGGGCCCAAGTATGGTTACAACTATGCCTTTCACATTTATCATAAACAGTTCTTAGCAAAAAAAAAACTGGATAATAGTAAACAAACGTGCAAGACAGGCACCTAGGACAACACAGAGGATGAATACGTCTCGAATGACAGTGACTAACATTGTGCAAGTCTACCTGAATGCTAAAATAGCCTGAACAATTATGGGTTTCCGCAGCGTGGCAGGTAAACAACGCTGCGATTGCAGCACACACAGACACAGCGGCGGATAGTAATGGCAACTAATGCTGCTCTCTGTGCGGCAACAAAGAAAACACCGAATCGAAACGAAAATCGTGGCGCGACGCGACGCTCGTTTGCGCGAAGAAAGGCGATACTTTACAATGGTCTCGACACAGCGGCAAGAAATCGCTGCCGCTAAAAGACAGGCGAGAAACGCCGGCGCCGCCGGCGCCGCAGCTGAGTAGCGCGTCGGCAGGTAGCGCGCTGGCTGGCGCTTGTTTTAATACTAAAACTGGAAACGAGGGGCACGCTGTTCGAGAGCAGACACACCTACTCTCCCCCAATACAACACACACAACACAACACAACTTCGGCGAAGGTCATCATGGTTTTACGAGTGCCTCTCGGCCAGACAAAGAACCGCCATCGTGTGGCGCTATTAAAGGACCCGAGCGTCAGCCCGCGCGCGCGTGTAGATCAAGTTCGACTGGGGCGCGCCTCGCAACACCTTTTTGCTCGTTGGTTCAAAAGTTTTACGACAAACATCACAAACGTCGTTCTTGTCCCTCTAAAAGCACACACTTCCATACAATACATGCAGCACCCAGTCCTCAGACGACGCAAAACTGCAGAAAACGAAGGGTGAACCTGTTGTTGCACAACAACAAAAGGAGAACAAGCAGCGGGAAGTTCGTTGAGCGCTTCTAAGGATCACAGATCAGCTGGTGTTTCTACGTCTGCCTCTTTATATAGAAGCAATGTAAGTAATGGTGTCAAGCCCCGCCCCAATTCCATTGAATACTCCAAGGTAATGGGGCGAGGAAAAACTGATTGTCCGGAAAAGGAAACTTTTCCTACGAATCAAATGGAGTGTGGAAGGAGAGTGTTTTGCTTGTACCTAGCATCAAGGCCTCCATAAGTAAAGTAATGTTCATAGAATATTAGAATTAAAATAAAATGTAAGTCAATAATGCTCTAATGTGGACTAGTATCAATAGAGAATAAAAGAAAGTTATCCTCTCAGGTGTCCAGAAGGTTCAATGGCGGCTCCAGACAGGGAAAAAGGGAGGAAAAGTGCTGTTCTCGCCCACTGACGTCCAGAGGAACTCTGTTGGGGATGGAATAAGAAGATGATAATAGATAGTGATCTTAGTGGCTATATAAGGATGGTGGTTGGGTGATAAATCATCCTACCCCCTGGTGTCGTGTACGGTGCAGATGTATAAATGGCGATCAGGATGAGATAATCTAATCCAGATTTTTAGGAATAAAATGTTTCTAAAATAGTTCTGAAGTCACATGAATTAGAGCCGCATTCATTTCACAAGAAACATACTAATGAAGCTGAGGTGTTAAAAATAGCCCTAGCAGAAGCTCTTGATGTGTTCTATTAGAAGCACCTCGTGATCCATCATTTGGCCTGCTGCTGACGCATACTTATCCGTGGAAAAAGTGAAACATACAGTACACCTACAGTACTCCGGCGGATGAGTGAGTCAAAAATATGCAAAACAAAGAAATCGTTCAATAGAATCTTTATTACTGGAGTATTGACTGGATAAAAATCGTATTCGAGAAAAAAGACAAGGCTTCACGACTTTGTTTCACCCAAGGGAGTAGGTCTATCCTTCTTCTGAACATCTCGATTTTTGAATTATTCGAATATGCGAATGTTTGACTATCGAATGAATACGATACACTATTCGATCACCACGCTATTTATCACTATTTTTGGGGATCACAGTGTGGAACCATGATTGCAAATGCTGAGTGGCGTATTTATACGTTCGGTTTCAAAAGCTCGAAAATTCGAATATTCACACTCTGAGGAACAACGTCTTCCTTGAGAAATTATAAAAAAGGCTGTGGGACGTTTTTTTTCCCGGAAACTTGGATCTTCAACTCTGTCCCTAGGTAAACTACCCATAAAACTTGCAAAATTACTCCTATGTATGGAACTCGCTTCCCAGGCGCTGCCAGGAGATAACATTTGAATAATTTCATTGTACCTGATGGGCGTGGCCTAACTACAATTAGCACTCCTCGCGAAATACGCAACTGCTGCATCGTACTAACAGCTGCAAGTGTAACAAATTTGCCCTCTCTATACAAAGTGCAAAGCTATAGACGTGGAGAAAATGTGAAAAAGGTACCTAAGTGAAGTAAAAAATCGTTGGTAGTTGAGGGTATTAAGGAAGTATTATACTTAGGGGTCCACAAAATAGCTCTGGATCTTTTCCCGATGGCCAGTTGTACGCCTGTACCTCGCACGACATCAGGAACTGGATGCATGATTGAGATTACCCAGGGTTAAGATGATGGCGTGGCGTCCACGATGAGTAAATTTGTGTGGCGTTTGCCCTGGGTGATCTCAATGATGCACGCGGCCTAAGGGGTAGAACGATTTATTACCCAGCAACCTTACTTATAAAGTCAGTCCTACCACTATCTAGAGGGAGCGTCGATGGTGGTGACCCATTCACGGTCTTGACAAGTGCGCCGTGCAACCGCGCCGCGCGCGCCGGAATCGATGTCGTTTGCTGCCATTATGCTACTTCTCATTGTGAAACATGAAAAAAGTGAAAAGATTAGCAAATTGGGAAGAAAGACGCTTAGAAATAGCACTCCGACGGCTGAAGACAACGATTCCGGCACGTGCGGCGCGGTTGCGCAGCGTCCTTGTCGAGGCCGTGGATGTGCCACCGCCATTGACGCGCACTATATGTAGTATCTTCTTAATCTCTCTCTCCATTAGATTGGTTCAAATTAAAGAGTTCGAAATAAATAGAAAAACTGGGAAAACAGCTGATTTTTAAATCAAAAGATCACTCTATTAATGAATAGTGGATGAAAGGCTTTCCTTAAAAGCTTAGTAAAACCCCACAAGCCTCAGGCCCACGGAAAATCCCCACGTCCAGCACAGAGTTCGTTCAAAATAACATTTGCACATGGACAACTGTCGTTGTTGTGACAAGCATGGCGGCGGAATAACTCGCTCGCCCACAAGTGCATAAGCTTCGGGCGGAACCCACATCGATGGAAAAAGCGCAATTGAAAGCGAATTGCATTTGACAACGTTACGTTTTTTCGCGGCTTTTTACCCGGGTATTCTTAATTACGTTCGCCGGTTCGATTGCGAACTAATACAGCGCCATGGCTATGGACGAATTTGTTCCTTGTTTTTCTCCTTGCAATTACTAGTAGTATGTAGTAATTACTGCCACATATAGGCTGCATTTTCCATGGAAAATGAGTTGTACAGGCTACAATAAAAAATATTTAAAAAAAACAGTAATCTTTGTGTGAGCTATAGGATTTACGTATGCCCACGCACAAGCACTGCGAGCGGTCGCGTTGCGGACGTCTTGGCTCACTGCCACACTCACAATTCGATAAACACTACATGTTCAAGCATTTAGAACCATTTCAACCCACGAAAATTCAACCGAACTTGTTCATCACTAATTTATAGGTTGGTGAAAAGCCAGCGCCCACACAGACAATCAAGATTACCCGAGGTAGAAGTGCTGTTACCCGGGTTTGTCTCATAATTCTTGAAAAAAAAATCTCCATTCCGCTGTAATCTCTCAAATTATTATGGTGGCAGCGATGTTCGTTAGGCGGACAGTTTTAAAAGAAAAAAAAACATTGAAGAATCCTCATTGGCTTACAGAGGCGGCCAATCACGAGGCGTCAGGTACGGTAGCAAACGCGGTCATTCATTTTCTAGGAGTTGGAAAGTGAAAAGAGTGAATGGTTGAATTGTTGAATGAATGAATGAATGAATGAATGAATGAATGCGTGAATGTGTGAATGGATGAATGAATGAATGAATGAATGAATGCGTGAATGGATGAATGGATGAATGAATGAATGAATGAATGAATGAATGAATGAATGAATGAATGAATGAATGAATGAATGAATTGGATGAATGAATGAATGAATGAATGAATGAATGAATGAATGAATGAATGAATGAATGAATGAATGAATGAATTGGAATGAATGAATGAATGAATGAATGAATGAATGAATGAATGAATGAATGAATGAATGAATGAATGAATGAATAATGAACGGATGAATGAATGAATGAATGAATGAATGAATGAATGAATGAATGAATGAATGAATGAATGAGACGAATGAATGAATGAATGAATGAATGAATGAATGAATGAATGAATGAATGAATGAATGAATGAATGAATGAATGTGAATGAATGAATGCGTGAATGAATGAATGAATGAATGAATGAATGAATGAATGAATGAATGAATGAATGAATGAATGAATGAATGAATGAATGAATGAATGAATGAATGAATGAATGAATGAATGAATGAATGAATGAATGAATGTGAATGAATGAATGCGTGAATGAATGAATGAATGAATGAATGAATGAATGAATGAATGAATGAATGAATGAATGAATGAATGAATGAATGAATGAATGAATGAATGAATGAATGAATGAATGAATGAATGAATGAATGAATGAAATGGATGAATGAATGAATGAATGAATGAATGAATGAATGAATGAATGAATGAATGAATGAATGAATGAATGAATTGAATGAATGAATGAATGGAGTGAATAAATGAATTTGAAAATGAGTGGAAGTCAGGCCGTCTCTTGTTGCGGAGTGCGTTCTCCATTATAAGGTGCTGCTGCAGCAAAAAAGCTATGCCGTAAAATGAAGCGTAAAGGTCGCAGATAACGATCCTTTCTCGACGCTGAAATGAATGCAAATTCGCTAAAAAAAAACGCACACGCACACGTTTCACTGCGCATCGTCTCATTGTTCAGTTTTGTTGTTTTTCCACAGATGATGAATGACCTCGATATAGAAAACAGCTGTTCGATGATGTGCACAGATTACTGTAAAATTATTTGTAAAAATTTCTGTACAATCTAGATCGTTCTCTCCGAAGTAGTAAGAACAGCAATTAGTAAGGAACTCCAAAAACGCGCAAAGGCAGCGGTTTGCAGCAGATTTCTCCCTTAAAATGCCCTATTTCAAGGGAAATTTCTGGAAAAAAGCCGCAGTATTGAAGCGTGTACGTGACCTTCTGTGGTGAACGAGACTCGTTTTAGAACAGCGACGACAAATAAGCTTCTATTCATATAGCTTAGCAAATATTTGTATTCTGAATGGCGGATGCAATAATAGCAATGCACAACTGTTTTTTGCGTTTATTGATTTTCTCCAGGATACCTTCTCGACTGGAATGTCCCAGAGATTCGAATCGTTCAGGATAATGCCAGAGAAAGGTAAAAATCAGGTCAAACAGAGAAATTTGAGACCTTTTTTTATGGGAAAAGCCAACATAAAACAACTTCATCTCGGAATATGTACAGGTAAATCAACAGAAAACGTGCTCACATGCTAATTTCCCGCCCTAAAAGCAAACAATTTTAGTGCATCAGACGTCGCAAACTTCGAAACAAGCATGAATATTCGCTGGAATCGCAGAAGATACTCCCCATCTACTTTTTTTTCAAACAAATCCCTCTGAAGAAAACTCAGGGGACATCCGAAAGCATTCAGAATCTACGTGGGAAAATTTCCTGGCTAACTGAATTGGTCGATTTCTGTCAATTAGTATTTGCTCATGTCTCATGTCGAAGCTTCCTTGGATGTGGAAAAAGTTATGGTCCCTGTCCAATATCGGTGCAGGAGTGGGAAGGTAAGAGGGGGGAGGGAGGGGAAAAATTTGGCGAATCCGCCATTCCTTGGCCATGATGGGAGATAAACATAGTGAAACCATTAATCATTTCATGAGATAGCTAATAATTATTTTTTAAGAAATAATAATGAAAATAAACAATCAAAGATAACCTAAAGGTCACGATAATCCATTGGACTTGCATTTACATGCATGTTTGGTCTTAGCTATAGTGTGTTAACCCTATGTTCTATTAGATATGTTTGGTATTCGAGTATTCGATTTCGAATAAGTCGAAAGCCGAAGTCCTAAAGAAAGGGGGTAGTGACAACCCTGGGATAACAGAGGAGAAGCTGTAAGTTCTCTGTCCTCGAATTCCCAGGTGGGCTTCTGGATTATTTATCCAGCTTATTGAATTTATTCCGATCATCAGGTCTATACGTTAGTCTTAACGGTGTAGGACGGAGGAGAACCGTAAGGAACGGGTAGCGTAGTAGCGCTGCATTTCATTTTTGCCCAACATGCTAAAAAACAGATATGGCCGAGTGGTGAAGGTGCTGAACTGTTAGGCAGGGGGTCGAGGGTTCGGATCCCGTCATAAGTATCCGTTTCGCATTTTTGTTTTTTATACTTTCTACGTTGTTGAAATTAGATTTGAAAGATTAGTACATAAAACTATCACTATTATGGTCTAATGCAGGTGGCTGTGCGTTGGGCTGGGTTCTGATTCGTGATTGTCCTCTACAACTCAAAATCTTGTCAGTAAGGATAGGTTTTATGTTCTAATCCTTTAAAGTTAATTTCAACGACGAAGAAGGAATAAAAAACAAAAATGCAAAACGGATACACATGACGGGATCCGAACCCTGACCCTCTGTTTAACAGTTCAGAATCTTTACCACTCGGTCATATCTGTTTTTAGCACGTTGGGCAAAAATGAAATATGTGCTGGAGGACCTTGTCAAACAACGATTCAAGCCAGGTAGGTTTTATTTCGATCTGCCAGCCTGGCCTCTTGCATTTCCCTTGTAAGGAATTAACACTGTCCTGGGATTACCAGCAGTGCAGTTACTTCGGTGGTTTCAATAGCTGAGTTTTTTCTTCGCCAAAAGACAACGAAAGAAATTTATATTTTCAAAAATAGGCGTGGCACAAACTAACATGTGGTACAGACCGTATCATCCATGGATTTATGTAAGGAAAAGTTTCTGTAATTTTTACCTGCAATAGTAACTTCAGTTCAAAACACCTTTTCCTGGTTGGAACCTAGACTCTTCATCAAATTACCTTCGTTTGTTTTTCCTCAAAATATATCGCAACAACATGTTTTCCACAAATCGCGAAACAATGGAACTTACGAGGAAGTCCAGGGAACATTAGAATAGGAAGCATACGACAGGGACATAGAAAAAACATAGTAATTCTCAACGAATTCCATAACGAAGCGAAGCATTGCATCCCAGTCAACCAGAAATTCTTCGCAATACCTGCAAAACGTAGGATTAGTGTATAATTCTCGACAAAATCCAGAAACTGCTCAAAGATCAACTTGAAAAACGTCTCGTTAACTCGACGATGTGCGGAAAAACACGCGAAAATCCCTTCGGTCGCAATGCGGGACGGAGAAAACAGCTCAATTCGAAGGAGCGAGAACGAGAGTGACGAGAAATTGCGCAACAAACACATGCACATGCACACAAATATCAAATATCTTAGAGATGAGGATAATATCGGGAGCCGAGGGGAACAATAAGAATCTAATGAAGCCGGAATGCGGACAAAAAGTGCAGGCGAAGCTGGTGATCAAAGATGGGCAGCAAAGAATGCTCATGCCCTGGATGCTCGTCTAGAATTTCCTGGGTAGGACCTTTTTCGAAGGCTTCCCATCTCAGAACTCTCGTGGGAAAACTGGGACTCTTTAGTGCAATTCGTTGAAAAAATCCTTGAAATGCGAAGTGCGAACAATATTTAATAAGCATTGCGCACCCATCGGAGACATTCAGGATTTAAAAAGAAAGTCCAGGATACTGGAGAAAAAACCTACATAGCCACATAATCTTATAAACCGAAAATCCAAAATGCGGTAATGCATCTTATCTGGAAAGGCTTTCAGCTTCTTAGTCGACCTCTAATAACTCCAGGTGATGATTTTCCTAGGATAATTACACTTTTGAATCATCAAAACTACTACGAAATAATCAAATAGGTGTAGAGATTCATACTCGCCTGGAGAGCGCGGAGCGACGAAGCCACGCGATTGGTCAATTTACGAAGCCAGCCAATGGCATAGCTCGGTCGCGCCGCCCTTTCGAGTCTAGCGCTTCATTTCCTACGAAATAAGCTGCTTGCATCTCCCTTTTGTAGAATCCCCGAGCAGATTTTTCCGCCTGCGCTCCTATTTTCACCTCCCTTCCTCATTTTTTTCCATTTTTCATATTTCTGTCCAAATAAATGCATTAGTTGAGCAAACAAAACGGATATAACGAACAAATAACAATGAACACAGTGCGAAGAAAAAGGTATGAATTCATCGTAAAAGCCACAGGGCTTCAAAAATTACAAACTGTTTGATAAAAGCTGTGATCTCTCTGGAAATCTGGAGGAGGAGTCGCAGACGGAATCGCTTATGTATGGGTTTTAGCCCTAACAATTAGCCAATCATAGTACTCCACCGTACCGCCTTTTCCCAAGCACAACGTTCCACACACCATATTAAGACTCCAACAGTGATAATTACAAAATTACCATAGGATTTGTAATCATGTAGCAGACACTTTTTTTGGAGCTACAATATCAATTAATTGCTGTAATGGTTCACTCTTTACAGTATCCGACTATGTCAAAAGTTCAAAAACTTTGAGGTTATATTAGTAAGAATAACGATGTTAACTCATTCTGCACCAAGGCTGCAATAGTAGCGCAAGAAATGCTCTGCAAAATTGCGTTTGTGCAAATTTGCTGCAGAGAAGATGCGTATTTTGCCGTAGAATTTTAATAAGAAAATTTATTTCTTAGTCTTCTTATTTCTTTCAAAGGCCATGTCATGATAACTCGAGCAAAGTATGTAGCCAATGAGTTGCGACAAATATCGTCAGTAGTAGTAGTTAGGTACAATCCTTGAATCCTGAACAGCTATGTACGGCAAGCGATGAACGTGCTCTCAGGAGGACATAAATGGGTTCAAGACAGCGAAAAAAAAAAGAATAAAAACATGGAGAGAAACCCAAGAAGCCGTTCAAAAAAGAAGCTATCATTCACAGCTCACAAAGGGGAAAATATAAAAAAATTAAGCGATGGCATCCTGATTCACGGAAAAATTCGGTTTCCTGGCGCCTTGGATTTCCTTGGAACAGCTCGACTTTTGCCCATAACATTAAACCTGGACATATTACGGCTAAGTGGAGGGCATAGGTGATATTAATAATCGATACGTATCGTGTCAGGAGTAGGGAGTCTTCTTGGGCGTTTGGTAAGGTAACCGAATAGAAGGGACAAGGGAGCTTAAGAGGGGTACCCCTGTACTTACATGTAGGGTTAAGCGTACGCCGGAGTTTTGGCTCAAGCTAGGCTTGGAGGCCTGGACTAAATCACAGACTTAGGCTTCCAGGGCTGGGATTCATGAAACGCTAACCATGCAAACCAACGATGATCGGTGTGATTGGTTATCCCATAGATTACGTAATGTTGGGAGACGCAGAGTGCAAAATTTGGTTAGCTAACCCTCTCGGTTTTGCATTCATGAATTCTAGCCCAGGCTGGAGCTCACGACCACTATGATGCCGCCACAAATTTCCATTTTTGCCAAAATTTTTGGGAATGGTAACATTTTGGCCGCAAGATTGCGATGTTTTTACTTTACCTAAGGTCGGAATCTTTCTGAAGGAATAACGAAAAGAATACAAATCCGACAAAGACACAGTAATTTTTTTAACCTGTATACGGTAGCCTAAGAAAAGTGTTATAGTTAGCAATGGTAGGAGCAACAAAATAGTGGTTGAGTCACGATAGGAAGAAGAATTGCAGTAGCACCACGTAATATCCAGTGATTCTGCTGATTTTAGAGAAATCCGTGACTGCAGACCAATGAGAGATGCCTATTCGTTACAGTAATCCCTGTGCTAACATGTTGAACACGTTGCATTTTATCTTTGACGTTTTCATCACGTGCTAACACATTCTTACACGAAGAGTTAGCTCCCAAGACGTGAAGAGAAACCACAGTAATCCCAAAATAGGCTGCCCAATCTCGTCAAGGCCACTTGACAAGGAGTCGCGCGTACTTCTAGTAGGTCACGTCATGTCTAGCCTTGGAGCACTCACTCAGCAGCCAAACACCTCCGCAGCTGCAGAGGAAGTGTGTTTTCGCCCGTCGATGATGTCTTGCGGGTGTTTGTCCGTCTGGTGGAGTGTCGTTGGGGGGAAATTTCGCGCGTCGACCATTCTCATAATCCTCGAAAGTAAAGTGCGAGCCGCTCTCCATCGGATTTTCTCAATTTTCTCCGGCGGATTTTCCCTTGGCATGTGAACGGGGGCGAGCGCTAGTGAGGCTGGCTTGTAGGAAAAACGCCAACGAAGAACGGCCATTTCCATTTAGAGCGAATGTTCTAGAAGCGTACCAGCGTTGGGAATAAAGTAGCACGGAGTATTCAGGATGAAGCCATGGAGTTCATGGAAAAGCCTAACAGCTGGCGCTTGGAGTTGTAAGAAATCAAATCGAATTTGGAGGAACGGCTGATTCACGAGTGACGGTGAGATTTAAAGGCCGTTCTGGCTGGAGAATTGATAGAGAATTTAAAAAAGCATTGAAATTGGGTTTCTGGACTCTTTCCAGAACTTCTTCAAGGAATACTTTGAATGGGTTTGAATATAATCAGAAGAGCTAAACAAATTAGAAAACTGTGCCAAAAGGTGGAACCCTCTCTGGAAATCCAAGCACCTTTTCTATTTTCATGCACATTATTTCAACTGATTCTATGATCCTGGATACTGTGGCAATGTGGAACGAACGCCAGAAAGAAGGAGGAGGAGGAGAAGAAGAAGAAGAACGAGGAGGAAAAGAGGAAGAACGAGAAGAAGGTTTCGACTATTTCTATGCTAAATTATCACCTTTTCGAGATTATCGTTGAATTTTCAATGTGAAAAGGAGCTGGACAAGGTTAAGTTCATGAAAGAAGGGTTTGAATATTGCTTTTTTTTTGTTTTTTTAGCATGAATAAAAGCAGCAGCAGCAAATTTCAGATGATTTCCGATATTCAAGGATACGCACACAAACTTCGGGAAAAAATCTACAGAACACGGATATGGTCTTAAAGATTTCTTTCTGCTCTATTTGCAATGGCGAATTAATTTCTCTAATAGTTTATGGGAAGGAATACATACATAAATACATTTGTCCATTGCTTTAGAGGAACACTTTATTTATCTTAAAAACGATTTTCAGGAAACGCTTCACGGAAACCGATTGTAATCACTCACTCACTCATTCATTTACTATTCACTCATCCGCCTAGATGAGAATACCCAAAGGAAAAAAATACCCAAAAATAACCTCTGGAAGATAGGTTTCAACTAACTTTGATCCATTCACTCGGGAATTTTCAGAAATTTCTCCATGATTTTTCACCAAGTTTCATGAGCATCTATGAGCAACACGGAAATTTCAGAAACTTGCATACATTTTAAGTTGTGGAAGCTACAATTTATTCAATTAGATGCATAAAAATGTGCTCTGGAAAGAGAAAAAAACATCAACATGAAGATTTTGTAGGAATAACAGCTCTACTTCTCTCCTTGACGAAAATGAGTCCACCGAGTCCCATTGCCATAATAAACGCTATTCTAAGGGTTACACTACCAATCTCTATCGCCTTTTTAGGATCATTTTACTGGAAAAGCAAGGCAAAGAACGATAGGCTGAGCGCTCTTTGGTTGTTTTCGATCAGATACCACAGCACGCTTTCAAAAATCGGTTGTCAATTAGAAGTGACAACAGGGTTTCGCTTTCTCGATCGAATCGATGTTCTGGAAAATCGAATATCGTCAACTAGCAGATCCATTCGCGTGTTGTTTTCGTTAGAGCAGAGATCACTGGGAGCGTGTAGACTAAAGCAGAAAAGGAAGAAAGGGAGCTCTGCTGGGTGTTCTGTCCATCAAAGAAAAGGAAATTTGATCTTCTCATGTTTCATAAAATTATTCCAGCTTCTTGTGGATTAAATCCTGAGAAATTTTGCTTATTAAGGCCATCAATAACAAGAGATTGGGCACTGGAGATTTGCCTTCCTGGAGTAAAACAGAAATGTAGGTCTCACATTTCAATTTAAAGGACAGGTTTCAAATATTCAGGTCTAGACAGAGTAAAACAATTTCGAACATTTTAAAAACATTCAGGAAGACATTCAAAAGCTACTTGAAATCGTGCCCCTTCATAGCATTTTTCCCTTTTTAGAGGCAATAATTGGGCATTTTTCAAATAACTTTTATGCCGTATCGTTATTTTACCTCGGTTGTGTCTTAGATGTGATTCTTACATGTTGGTGCCTTCTCTGATGTGAGGTACCTCATGTGATAAATAAATAAATAAGTAAATAAATAAATAGCATGAAAGCTTCGATTAACCTCAGTCAAACCGTGCCAACAAGAACACACATTGCCCAGAATAAAAATCAATAACACCATCGTTGATGTTAGGAGTTTACTGGATACTAATACGATTTTTAAAGGATACAAACACAATTCAAAAATGAAAAATCAGAAGAGCAGTGAAAAGTGCAAAATACGTCCATATGTACGTACGTGTGCTATGAATCAGTGCCAATAAAGTGCTATTGATACGCGTTCAGGTTTAATTTAAAAACAGTTATGGACAAGTAAAAAAAATCTGAATTCTATCACGGAAGAAAGGAAAATATGCAGTGAACCAAGTGTAATATACTGAAAACAGAGATTTTGGAACAGTAGGTCTAGAAAAACCAACCAATCACTGGTAAAAAGCCAGGAAAGTCTTCGAATGGGTAGGAGACATGAGCTGCATGCATAACTGGGACTACCCAAGGTAAACGAGTCAAAAACTTCGCAAATTCAATCACTGTTAACATGAGTATAAGCAAGTATGTACCACGGGTAATCTCATTGTGCTTCTAGGCTATGGTTCTTGGAGAAGCAGAAGCAAATCGTGGAGGACGGATATTCATTCAGAATGAAAGCACATGATGAGAAATGAAAGAAATCGTGAGAAGTATCAAAGCAGTGTCCAGCGTGTGGCGATAATTTCGGGATATTTTGAAGGTGACGACGAGGAATACGAATAAACTAACCAAATCCGTAGAAAAAAGTCTACTTCGAAGAAAAAGAAAGGCTCTGGCCAGCCAGGATTCTAGAAAACGAAACTTCTAGGAATTGATCCGATATCAGTCGGCGGTCGGAAATAATATAAACAATCCAAAATTAGTGATAAAAATGAGGAGTGAAAAAGAAGGCGGAAACGTCTCCATTAAATTCCATGAAATAATTTTGCAGGACCCTTGCCCCAGTTTCCCCCTCCTCCCATACCCTCTTACTCAAACACCACAGCTGTAGCTTCAGGACAGACCTTGATCTACGGTGAGAAAAAAATTGAAAAGCCGCTTCCTGTCTAAGTGTGGTCAACATAACATCTATTTGTTATGTTTTTCTTTTTCTGTTTTTTACCAATTGTTTTATATGTCGTACAAATGAACAAAGAAGAATTAAAATAAACCTCAGCGGAAAAGAAAAAAAATGAAAGAGAAAATATAAGTTCTAGATAAGTGAGTGGGAAATCCCTCTCCTCGCTGGAGTATTTACCGCTATTCCGTTTAACCCTAACCCCCTGCTACAATGATTGCTCAAAGAAACCACGCTCCAATATCAAATAGCTGCCCTATTTGTGCTCCCGATAACTAATTGCGCGACAACTGACAAAAACAATGTGGTTGACCAATTATAGCTAGTTATATACAATGACGAAACAAGGAAAAACACCAGGTTCATATGCCCTAAGGCTTGTTCCCTGATCAGTAGATCAAACTTTGCCTCATCCTGTTTTGTAGTCTATCAAACTTCGAGTCCATGCGGCTAAGGCTAACGCGAGCTAACTCGGCCTAGCATTAGAATGTATATGGCAAGATCTAAAAAGCAAAGCAACAGAAGAATCCAGAAAAAAAAACAATTTTGAAGACTATGATGTCTTACTTTTTTCCATAAGCGGCTTCAGGAACAATCCAGGCCACGTGGGGAGAATATAAAAACATAATGGAAAGTGGAGTTAACACTTAAGTAATAATATGAGTGAGAACAAGAAACATAGCCTCAATATAATGTGTAGTTATTAAGAAAAGAACAGCTACATTCAGCTACAGTACTCAAGCTATTCGACTTCTAAAACGAATGCTGCGTATTCAGCGAGGACAACAGCTCAACCGCCTGATTTCCCACGAAATCCACTCAGCCCCGGATCGGATCAGGTGATTTTTGCTGGAGAAAACACTTAAATCTGACCCATCATCGAAGAAACTAGACTTAATCCGATGGTAAATAGGCTTGTCTATAGACACACGTGGTGAGCACATCCAGACAGGCAGCGGCAGCGACGGCAGTCTGCCGTTGTCAGTTCATCGGGCCTTAGTCACCGTGTTGACTTCATACTCCAATACAAATACTGAATTTCGTCATCACAGCTGGTTTCTGTGTAAATTTTCCGCGGGAAATATGGATTTTCAGGGAAAACAGATGGAAAATAGGGTAACAGGGTAGGCAAGGTGGACTGACCTTCTGAGATTTTGAACAATGATTGCCGAGAACGTTACCAGTATGTTTCAGTGGCGGGCACAGGAGGTGGGCGCTCCCCGAGGATGGGTCGCCGAATTTCCAAGATTACTTTACGAAATTATTAGGTTGTCGGGAAATGATTGAGACACTCCAGATTTTTACCACTTTTTAAACTTTTTCTTTTCAATTAGGAGACCTCGGGACCTGTTGTGGGCACAATGTATACCCATCACCTTATGCCACCCTTCAGGGTCAGACTTGTCTCCACAGGTTCAGAAATCAGGAAACTACAGGTCGAAGAATCCATCAGTCACGGCTCGAAAATCCTCAAAGTTGACGGAGTGTTGTTTGGCCAAGGAGTGCCTGAGCGATCGAACAAGATGTTAGTTGGAGAGTGCAAGATTGGGCAAGAGTATCAAGTATGGCAGACCAGTCCATGCGTGCTCCTCCTGCTAAGGATGGGTCAACAAAGCCATATGAGGGTGATTTTTGTGCACCAAAACGTGCACTTCGACAAGTCGATGTCTCTTTTCTCCATATTTGCCGGTCATTGTCCTGAATTGGTTATTGCAAAAGGCGTTGTTGTTCATCACGTTGCGTGCCAGCAACTCCGGCGGAGCATGTCTTGCTCCTAAGCTCAGGAGGTCGCATAATTGGTAAATGCCTTTGAGAAGACATATCTTCTGAAACAAAATACCAGAACCGACGGTTCATGGTTGCATGACTGACGAGCACCGGGTCAAATGCCATGATGATATAGTCACTCCTCCTGCTATCACTGGCGCGCAACAGAAGCTCGTGAAAGAAAATCACTTGAATTAGTTGCCCGTGCATTCTCGCTCCTACTTGCACCATGGCGTA
>JARK01001339.1:3391389-3446386 GCA_000688135.1 Ancylostoma ceylanicum | reverse complement strand
TTTTGGGGACCCAGACGGAAAATAAAATTAATAAAAATATTAATTTTAATAATAAATAATAAATATTTGAAAAATAATAAAAATAAACAAATAAAAATAAACTAATACAAGATTTTTATTTGTATTGTAATGTAATTTCGAAAATTCGGCGACACGCATTCCGCGCAGTTACTACTGATTGGTCCACGCACCGTGGGTCCGTGAATCCTAACACTAATTAATTCCTTGCTTCTTCTAGCTTACCAGTAGCTCTTAAGCGTGATCCACAATTACCATTTACCCCGTTAGAATCAATAAACTCCACGTGGTAAGTCGCTGTAACAAACTACCCATATTGGTGTTGCTTGTTCTTTCCTCCGAAGCTCGGCTGATATATGAACTGTCATTACAAGCACGTAATGCGAGAGGTTTCATAAAGAAAGAAGTCAAAAATATCCTGAAAGATCGCGAATAAATGAGGGTATACGAAGAGCAGGGTAATTAAGTCTTATTATAAAGCAAGTACTTAGAAACCAACCTATACTGCTCTCCAAGGGAAAAGAAGGGTTTTATAGATTCAGGAATAGAATCTAACAAATCTAACAGAATAAGAGAAGAGAAAATACCTATGCCATGAGACTTACAGGGTAATATGCAAGGTTACTGCTAGGTTATGCAAGGTTACACTGGAATCATGGCTGCGACAACCAACTATGAGGAAAAACTATCAAGAAAATCCCGATTTGCCACTTCAGTAGCGGTTCAGTCGAGAGCGGAGCGGTCGCGCTGCGTGTTTCTAGCGTGCGCGAAAAATGCAGCACCATTGACTATCATTATAGGTTGAAAAGGGGTGTGCGGAATTATACCGGTAAAGGGTGGCAGGGCCGAGCTCTGCAATTGGCCGTTGGCGTGAATTGATCAGTCGTAGAGCTTGGCCGCTCCGCCCTCTCCAGGTAAAACGTTCCACGCCCGTTGAAAAGTAAGTAATAAAAGCTACTAAACTAGTACTATCCCTCTAGAAACGCTGGTAAATCTCAGTAGCTGGTAATTTAATCCTTTCTACCTTGGAGGGAAGGATGTTAGGAGACCATCAGAAGCTTCTCCACGGTTTTATAGGTTTTTTAATATTATTGCGCGAATTTTCCCGGAACAAATGCGCTTCCTTAGCGACGACGAGCTTTGACGGAATACATGCTCCTCATATGAATTAAATTCCTCTCAAGCCAGACAAATTTCAGGCAAAAACACGTGCACTTCTGCAAATTTTAACTAAAGACGTTGCGTCTTGCATGACGAGAAACACCATTTCCTCGTCAGCCCGGTTTTTCCGTGCTTTCGCTGGTGTTTCCATGTAATCGAAAATTCCGCAAGGGTGTTAGATGACATTAGTGTCATGTTACAATCGTGGCTAATTGTAGTCGACTGTGGCGCACGCAGAAGAGAATCGCTGAAGAACCGCGGAAAACGACTGGCATTCGACACGTCCGCGTGCTGTAATGAGACGCACCATGGCAGAGCGCGCGGCGGCCGGCTGCAGGGGCTTAGGCGTTTCCCGGCGGGGTTCGGGAAAAAGGCGACGCGGAAAAACTGCCTCAAGGGCTGCGAGGTGGCACCTGGGGGCATGAAATATTCAGTGGTTCTGGGTGCTGAGCTGGTTCAGCGTTATGTGGCGGTTGTTTGGAGAAATTTGTCCTTCCGAAGAAGCTGGGACGAAGGGGGAGGGGGCTGGAATGGTAATTCCTAGTAGATCTACGGAATGACAGTGTTTCTTCTTCGTCGAGTTGAGATTCGAACACAATTTTCATGCAGACCTCCGACTCAGGAGTTCGAGACCTACCGATCGGTAGTATCAAAATTTAGTTGCACAATTTCCACTATTAGGTTGTCCCATAAATAATGGCCGCTTTGAAGCTGAGCTTCGCAAGGAGCATAACTGTAAAAATCATGGAAACGAAGGTATGACAAGATGGTCCTGGAAAGTAAATGGCTCACGCCTTGTGCTTTCTAATCGTTCAGGAGTTGTCTACCTAGCTCCTAGATTAGTGGGGCTATGAATTTTCAAATTTTCTTGGTTGCGGCCATTATTTTTGGGACAACCTAATATAATATGAGTCCGCACCTTTCCTGAAACCCTTTTATAGGTAAAAATCAGCGTAATTCCAGAGCTTCCAGATTCAAGTAGGGTTTTTCCCTATTTACGACAAATATTCCACTGCACTATGTATCTAAGTGGCCGCTATTTGCTCAGCCTATATTAGTTAGTAATTATCGACTACAGGTCTATTAACAAACTACACCCCGTCAGAAGGCTTTGAAAGAGCTTAAGAGGTATGAAAGGAATAGGGGAGAAGAGAAGAAACAAAGAGAACAGAGAGAGAGAGAGAGAGAGAGAGAGAGAGAGAGAGAGAGAGAGAGAGAGAGAGAGAGAGAGAGAGAGAGAGAGAGAGAGAGAGAGAGAGAGAGAGAGAGAGAGAGAGAGAGAGAGAGAGAGAGAGAGAGAGAGAGAGAGAGAGAGAGAGAGAGAGAGAGAGAGAGAGAGAGAGAGAGAGAGAGAGAGAGAGAGAGAGAGAGAGAGAGAGAGAGAGAGAGAGAGAGAGAGAGAGAGAGAGAGAGAGAGAGAGAGAGAGAGAGAGAGAGAGAGAGAGAGAGAGAGAGAGAGAGAGAGAGAGAGAGAGAGAGAGAGAGAGAGAGAGAGAGAGAGAGAGAGAGAGAGAGAGAGAGAGAGAGAGAGAGAGAGAGAGAGAGAGAGAGAGAGAGAGAGAGAGAGAGAGAGAGAGAGAGAGAGAGAGAGAGAGAGAGAGAGAGAGAGAGAGAGAGAGAGAGAGAGAGAGAGAGAGAGAGAGAGAGAGAGAGAGAGAGAGAGAGAGAGAGAGAGAGAGAGAGAGAGAGAGAGAGAGAGAGAGAGAGAGAGAGAGAGAGAGAGAGAGAGAGAGAGAGAGAGAGAGAGAGAGAGAGAGAGAGAGAGAGAGAGAGAGAGAGAGAGAGAGAGAGAGAGAGAGAGAGAGAGAGAGAGAGAGAGAGAGAGAGAGAGAGAGAGAGAGAGAGAGAGAGAGAGAGAGAGAGAGAGAGAGAGAGAGAGAGAGAGAGAGAGAGAGAGAGAGAGAGAGAGAGAGAGAGAGAGAGAGAGAGAGAGAGAGAGAGAGAGAGAGAGAGAGAGAGAGAGAGAGAGAGAGAGAGAGAGAGAGAGAGAGAGAGAGAGAGAGAGAGAGAGAGAGAGAGAGAGAGAGAGAGAGAGAGAGAGAGAGAGAGAGAGAGAGAGAGAGAGAGAGAGAGAGAGAGAGAGAGAGAGAGAGAGAGAGATTGCTGAAGGGCAACTCACGTAGGGAAACTTTACGTTCATGACATCCTGCCTAAATCCTTCTCTGTAAACTGGCAAAATCAATAACCAGGATGAGCGGATTAGCGTTAAATCTCTGGAAGGCAATAGTGCTTCACTTCAACTATTTGGAAGAAATTTTCTGGATTTCACAATGCGTATGTGCCCTATACAGTGACTTGCGGGAAGCATCCGATGAACCAAGTCAGTGCTTCATCCTCCCAGACTCCTCTGGTACCAGATCACCGACCTTTGGCATGATTATTATAGAATTATCAAATATAGGATCTTTGGAATATTCCGCTTGTTTATCGAACCCGATGGAATATTGATAATATGTGATGTTCAAGGGGCTATGATAGCAAGGGCATTGTACCTGAGGTAGGTGATAGCGAATGGCTGGTCCGATGAAGTGACCAATCAGGGTTGGAACGCTCCGCCCACGCTGCTCCAAACTCATTTCCAATGAACAATTATTTGTTAACTCTTAAAGCTATCTCTGAATAAATGAGCTTGAGAGCAACGTTACCAAAGACTAGTGGATATTTTCGCTTAGGCTTCGTCCAGAAATTAGAGAGGCAGGGTTCAATTATAGTTCAAGGACTATCCATGCAAGGACTAATGGCTGGACCAGATACCATTACGTTTTTACCCTGTAGATACCATTACGTTCATATCAAATGTCGTCTAAGAAAAGTGCTTACAGAACCAAAAATTACATCCTAAAGCTTTAACTGCTCTCAGCAGAGCATGCTATCAGCTGAGACCTCAGGTAACAAGTATGGTAACCCGCTGAGAGGTGTTGTAAGCGGAAGCTCCAAATTCACGGATCACACAGGAAAAAAGAGAGGAACATCTAGGGTCCAAAAGTATAAAATGGAGTCCAGCACTATGCCAGGAACCTAAAGGTATCCTAATGAGTTCAGCGGAAGGTCATTTTCCTTACCTAGTTCGGAGTAGTGGTACGAAGCTATGTAAATCAGCTGAGTCACTCCATTTTTTCGTCATTACAAGTCAGCTGGAAAATCCAGCAGTCATAACTTTTCCCAAAATTCGCTACAAGGAGCTGAGATAGAAATATTCAAGAAAATTCTATTAGAATGGCAGTTGTACGTGGAAAAAAAAACGACGCGTTCCAAAACACATGGCATTGCCCAGCTGCTGCGGAATTGGGAGCGGCGGCGGCGTCGGACGCGAGGTCGGCGCCGCGTGGCGCTGACGCTCCGCCCGACGTCGAATTCAGACCTGCACAAATAGAAGACCAAAAAAGGAACGCCCAACGTGGGCGCTGGATGACGAGGACGATAACGACGACACGGCAGCGCCACACCACCAAACTCATCGATTCCATGGAATGGTCTTTCATCTCGGCGATTCTTTCAGATTAAACCTGGAAAATAGGCTTTAATTCGTGGAAATCTACAGAGAAAACCAGGGAAAATCGCGAGTAAGTGGCCAAAATAGAGATTTGCCGGATTTATCAATCATTCTACCGATCTGGAGTGCACGAGTTCAACGAAAGCAGATCGATATAATTAAAGCTGGAGTTTAAATGCAGCGATTGGATAAAAGGGCTGTGTCTGCAACAACACACATATTTTAGTGAGGAAACTCGTACATTCTGGAGTTGGGAGTTTATGAGAGATAAGAACCCTCATGAACCAAGATACACGTATACGTCAGAGGGTTGCAGAGGATTAAGAAAATGCCAGGAAGAAGAATGGCAACCACACAAAAAAAAAGAGAAATTACTTGAAGATGAAGGTAGGCAATGAACGACGCCGGATTTGAAGGCTGTAAAAATTATGAAAGATCCTGTGGTCTCTTTCGAGCAATGTGGGTGTAGGGGGTTATACCTAGAATGGGCGTGGCGGACGAGTTCTAGGAGTTCTACGATTGGCCAGATGAGGGAATTGACCATTCGCATAGCTCGGTCGCGCCGCCCTTTCCAGAAATAACGCTCCACTTCGGAGCGAAGTTTGTACAAAAATAATAAGGCTGAATTGAGCTGAATCCAGCTTTACAGACTAGCATAATGCCATCCAGAAAAAAACCTCTCACGTCAAAGGCTGCAGTACAGACCAATTCAATTTTCAAGAGTGAATTAGTTTTCCTTCCCCAAGAACATACTTCTTAAGGGCTTTGTTTTTCGACCAGTTTTTATACGACACAAAAAATGCACTCCAAAGTATCCAAAAAAAACATCACATTCGCTTTTTTTGGTCTCAAACTAATACAACTAACTTCAAACTAATATGTATACTGTTTTTTGCTATACTACTAATATACTATTTTTAGATTTACACAGTGATGTTTTTTTATTCTCTTGAAATAAAGGAGCCATGCTCATTATGCGTGATGAAGCAGATGGGAGAAGGGCAGCGCCTTCGAAAGATAATTCATATTTAATATGAATATTCATTATCAAAATATGAGAATGCAGAAATGTAGGATAGAGACGAGAGTAGAGAAAATACAAACAGAAGGGAGGTAAGTGTGAAAAATGTATAAACGATTAACGTATGTAAAATGGTTAAACAGCTGGCTTTGGGCAGATGTAGAAGACGGCACACATTACTTATCGCTGATACCCATAGGAATTTTTCACGTTCTTAAGGATATTCTGGATATGTGGGAAACAAAAGGTTTGGAACACTAATAAAATTAAACAGATGACCGATTAATAAAATTACTCCAGTTGAAAGAAAAACCAGAGAAATTCTTAAGAAATTCTCAAGAATACTCGAGAGAGAGAGAGAGAGAGAGAGAGAGAGAGAGAGAGAGAAAGAGAAAGATTTACAGTTATTGTGTTTTCTCCAGGGCTGCTCAACTTGTTAAAAATCTTTTTTGGCTATTACTAAATGCAAAAAATATGTCTATTAATATAATATGAGTATAGTAATGGGTATGCTGCCATGTCTGCAGAATATTATAGGACGGAAAAGACACCGAACTCTGTAGATCTTCTCATATGTCTAAATTTTTCCCAGTCAGCTACAAATTCATTTATCCGCTATGATATACCCGTGGGAAATAAAAACTAGAACAAAAACTGAAGCCAAGAAGTGCATGATATCCGAATGCGAAAATAAAAAAAGTATGCCTGTGCAAGCGCCCACGACCAACAGTCTTATCCATCACGTTGCAGCACTAATGCTCATGAAAGACAACCCCATCAAGTAATCACAGGCCTTTTTCTTCTGGATAAAAACGAAAGCATCTGCTGTTGGTATCTCAGGATTCTGTCGGAAGAAAAACGTGAACAGGTGATTCACAGAAAAAATAGGGCTTGGAAAAGAGCTTCCGCTGGAGAAAAGCCGGTGGCGCATGGTTACGTGGACAAAGGAAAGCAACGAAGGGCTACAGATTGTGAATTGTAGAAGGTGCTTTGCTTCATCGACGACCCAACGTAGACGGCTGAGCTCTGCTGAAGCTGAGCGAAAAGTCCATATAATAATAGCAAAAGCAGCGGAAATTAATTCTCAGCACAAATGCTGTGCTGGCGCTGAGGCGGCGACTAGGATTCCATCGAAACCACCTGTCTCAGGGGCTGGTGAAAGAAACACGCACAGCTGTACTGTGCTGGTTTTTATGGTGAAAATCTCAAAGTCTATCGAACTATGGCCTTATCAGGCTTGTCTAAACCCTCAGGGGCTCAAAAAAAAAATGGAGGAAAAAGAACAAAGTAGCACAGGTACAGTCGTCTAACTATATTAGGAACGATCGTCAGTGCCATTTAGGACGTTTTTATTTAGGGACAACAGAGTGGAATCCCTTTTCTGCATTCCTTATTACTGGAATACATTGCATGGACAAGTACAAAAGCTACCGTATCCTTTTGGTGCCCTGTGGCTTCTCAGCTGCAAGAGCCAGTCAGCGCGTTTCCATGGAGAATATCATAGGGAAAGAAGAGGATTTCACCTGAGGGAGTATCAGTAAGATATAGGGCTGGGATTCAGGAAACGCTAGCCATGCAAAGCAACAATGGTTAGCTTGTTTGGCTATCCCATAAACTATGTAACGTTGAGAGACGCAGGATGCAAAAATTGGTTTGCTAACCGGGTTCTGCTTGGTTTTAAATTCATGAATCCTAGCCCAGAATGGCGACAATATCCTGGCCCACCAAACTTAAGCCAATCAAAGCTCGTCTTTATGCCACTTCGAAGCGACAACCACAGCACGCAAGAAAAGTGTAAACTCAGGAGAAGACGGAAAGGCGGATCGATCAGTATTTTTTTCCACTGGGACTCCCAACCTTCCTTCTCCACGTAAAGAACAGTAAACTTAGGTGATATACAAATCATATACAAATGCCTGTGGCAGACGAATGGATGGGGGAAAGGCGGGAGGAGGGGGGGGGGGGAGTGCCTCTTCCGAGAATGAGTTGCCTAATTCTTGAAAATTATAAAATTAGTTAGAATTTCGCACAAGGTCACTTTTGATGGTTTATATTTATTGTTATTTTTTGAAATATTTTTCTCTAATTATTTGTCACTATAACCTTTTTCCCAATTTTCCGATCCGGGACGCCACAGTCGAGGACACCTGCTTTCCCCCACGCCTCCTCCCCTCCCCACTCCCACCCACTTTCTGCGTCTGCCACTGACAAATGCCAATCGATAAGTATCTTTTCTACACAGGCACAAGGTCAATTTTGATGGTTTATATTTATTGTTCTTCTTAATTTGCAGTCATTCCTTATGAGTCAATCACCCTCATAAGGAATGACTGTAAATTAAGAAGAGTACATGAATATCAATCGACAAGCACTCATTCCACAGGCTCAATCCGTCCATGGAGAAATCACTATATATTTAACATTAGATTGGTAGGGAATTTTTTCCCTTCCGAAACATTGATCGCTTGTTGCTCAGACATCCTATGGGTCATTCCCCTTTTCTATCAATTTCTGAACAAAGTGAATTTTCGAAATTTCCTGATAAATTGGCTCCTGAGATATACTCAGCCACAAACTATATACAATCTTCGATCGATAGGCATCTTTTCTGCAAAGGTAGTCAACTGTCCCTATAAAAAGTTTCTTGAGGGCATGGATAATCCATGGATAGACGAGAGCTGCCAAGAAAAGAGTCCATCAAAACCTCTACTGTAAGAGCTTCAAAGGCGTTAACATTTGCGACGTGGATACAAAATGAGGTCTCTTATGCAAAGTGCATTTTTTCGTGATTTCAAATGTCAGAATTTTCGCAGAATCAACGGTTACACGAATTTGCAGACAATATACGACCCGCAGAAACCGTTTGCAGATGACGAAATAATGTGTCAATGGAAAATCGGAATAATTAGCACCGCTCCGCGCCATAATCACAGGAAATTTTTTCTTTGCAAAATTGTTTCATCAATCGGGTCGATGTTTCGGTCGGCCCATTTCGGATACCATATTTGTGGCACTACTCTATGAACAATATCTGCTATTTTTCAAATGAATATCGTGACGGATCCTACTTTCTTACACTCCACGTGACAAAATCGTTGCGGCATAAAAGGCTCACAAATTTCAAGGTTCAAAATGAAAATTAAGTGTTTCTTCTATGGATTCTACTTGCCCATTGTGTTCCTGCTCTCGGCCCTCTTGTATGGTCCGTGAGTCGCTTTTTTTTGCGAAGGATTCTAGCCTTGGGACGAAAAAAAATGCACTACTGCGTCCTGAGTTTTCATGTTCATCTTGGTGCAGGTTTTATAGCTAGCGCAAAAAGTGGGCGGGAAGGGGGGGGGAGGGGGAAAAATTGTGTTCTCCGCCGTCTCAGGGACCCAGACGGAAAATAAAATTAATAAAAATGTTAATTTTAATAATAAGCAATAACTAATCGATATATTCAGAAAATAACAATAAAAATAAACGAATAAAAATAAACCAGTAGTAAACCAATAGATTTTTATTTGTATTGTAAAGTAATTTCAAAAATTTTGCGACCCCCCCCCCCCCGCCCCCTTCCTGCATCCGCCTTTACTAGCAATCCTTGAACTGGGAAAGAAAGGATTATTATAATAATAGTGATAAAACAACTGAAACAAATGATTGAAACAGTCTAACATTCCAAAGAATTTGGATTGGACATTGCAAGTATGTGAGCATTAGTGGAATTCGTTGGAATCTGCTCCGAGCTCGGGGGGGGGGGGCGTGGCTTGGTTTGCAGCTTATAGCGAGTTTTTCTGAAAGCGTCAGCTAATCCTCTTTAGTCGTGAACTGATTAGATGCGATACTGAGTAATTCCTTTGCATTAGTTTTTTTTTTTCTCAACTTTCTCAAGCCTAGGATAATACAACATTGGGACGTCAGCTTCACGCTGTCTTTCATCTCAATATTCCCGAGAAAAAAGGTAATGACTATAGGAAAAACGTCGGCCTGAGAGTTTTTGAAATCTAAAAGGTCCTTTGATCTATCCTCCACGGCAAGAACAGTCACGTGGAAGCCAAGGCCGGCAGATCTTCAAAAAAAAACACAAGAGTCTCTCAAATCTTCACCTCTCCGTCCAGTAGCTGATCCATATAAGTACGTACGCCTATCCGCGGAAAACTCTGCGTGAAATTGGCTGCGGAAAAAAGACCACCTCAGCTAGCCTTATAGCGCTTTTTCTCGGTCAAGACTTCAAAGACGACGAAGGTCGCCGTTGACTGCGTCGGCAGCAGAAAAACTGCCGATCGAGTCAAACACAGCCGTTCGGGCGCGATAGCCGCGCCGAGGCACAAGGTCGCCACCGCCGCCGCTGTAGCAGCAGCGCCTAAATGGGATTATGACTCGGCTATGTTCTGGGGACGAGAATCCCGGCCCAGGTAGGCCAGCCTGGTGAGCTGGGCCATGGTTAAGGAAAATGCCGCTCAAAAATTTGCCACAAATGGGGATTATCGGAGCCGATGACGTCGGTTTTTTTTTCGATCAAGGCATAATTCCAGGGCGAAATTATTGTGAAAAATGACGAGCATAGATGAGGGAATGTGAAGAAAAATTGTGATCTTTGACAATGAAGGGTCCCTCACAGCTTCGGGTTCCCAAAAATGAGGGTAATGAAATCTTTAAAAATTGTCTCTAATTATCTCTGTAAATATTTAGAAAACATACTAGTAAATACTAATAACAGAGAATGTGAATAGAGCCTTGCAATTGGTCACTGCTACACGGCCAAACCCTGCAATTGGTTCATTCGACCAATAGGTCAATCTTAGAGCCAGGCCATGATGCGCTGTCCAGATACACCTTGGAGAAAAAAAAACGCGTTGCAGATACGTGCGCGAGCGGATCCTTTCCAACAATCCAAATTTTTAGTTAAAATGCTACGTGCGAGCGATTTTTGGAATTTCTCGCGTAGCCTTTGCACTAGGTCCGCAACTGCACCAACATTTACCCCCTCACGAACTCCTTATACGACGCTCCCCCTGAGAATGTTGAATCAAAAAATTCAAAAATTCTAAAGGAAATATTCCATAAATTTTAAGGGATTCTTCTCAAAGTGGTGGATGAGGTAACGTTTGCACAGAAACTCCATAGCTGTGGTCAAGGTTCAGAGAAATTTCGTGCTTTTTCACCTCTGAAATTTGTAGCTGCAGGGCAATTTAGGAAAACCGCGAACTATCGGACAACTAGCACGTTTCGCCGCGCAATATACGGCGATTGGTCCAACTATAATAACACAAAAAAAATCAGCAACTTAGCAGACATTAAGTGAGATGGAACAGCTGAGTGGGAAGCATTCGTGGCTTAAGAAAGTTTCCAGAAGCACGACAATTTCTCCTTTGACGTCATCGCAGCGATAAAGTAGGAAATTCGCGTCGTTTTTCCCAGGAATCACTTCATCGCATAATCGCATCATATATTATGAATGGAATTGCGCCGCATATTAAAAGCGATGTTTTGCAGAATCGAGCGAATAACACGAAGGAATATGCGATTGCAGGGCTTTTCATGGCAAGACAAGACAGAAACTACTTCCGGAACAATCGGAAGAAAATGGCTATGTTGAGATGTTATCGATCAATTCTTTCAATGTGGGGACAAGTTCTCGCAAAAGTTGCATTGCATGCTGGGCTTTGGGAAGGGATCACCTTTAGTTTTTGGGGATTACTGGGGGAAAGTGCAGGAGCAGAGCAGGCACTACCCTGGGGATCCTAGGACATCTTCTAATGAATTTTTTCTGCATTTTTTCTAATAACTATTAATAAACCAAGATAGAGAGGAAGCCAGCAGAAGCAGGAACGAGAACTGTTCCCCGGCAGGGAACATGGAAGAAAAGAAACACTGTAAGATGACTAAGTAACTAATTTTGGTACCTCACAGAAGAAAGTAAATACCAGAATTGCAATAGCAGCACCCAGTAAGAACTACAAAATCACTGAGGCTAAAAATGAGTACTCGAAAAATCGTTGGCATATCTACAGTGCTTTGGGGACCAGTTTTCGCCGAAAAGGTTATGAGGTAGGGGTGGGGGGAGAGCAAGTCCGCCCACAGTGCTAGAGGTAGTGCCCTTCCAAGACAGTTTCGAGTCATATATCGTACAAATTCTGCTTCCTTTTTTGAGGTGTGACCTGGTTTGTGCTAAGAAACTGGCCTTTCAGACCTTTGTACATAAATAGGGGCGTGGCTACAGATACGTGAAGAGCGTTGTGATTGGCTAGTCTCTAGCAGCTTAATAATCAGGAGCGATTATCTGGATGTGTGCAAATAATTCTAGAAAAAATTCAATTAAAGATGCAAAGGCAACAACAAATCGGCGATCAGGACCTGCACCCATCATTACGGTTACCCAGGATTAGTGATCGGTACTCTGGTGCCAAGACGTTCAACCTGGGTAACCTCAATGCTGCATGTGGCCCTACTTTTTATTTTCCGGAATATGATGGAGCTCCATGGAAAATGGGAAATTCTATACATTCCCAAATAATGTACACAAGCAAAAGCTAATTAGGATAAAATTTCCTAACCATTAAATTTTTCGAAAGCTATGATTTATGATGCAATTGTTTTGTCTAATTTGAAATTGGCGAGTGTTGGTACAGCTGCACGAATTTTCCATAACGCAAAGCAAGAATTATTTACACAATTTTCCATTAAATTTCTGGGAATCCCACAAATTTCTAGCAAACTCATCTGGTAAAATAAAGCCAAGGCTCTCGCGGATGAGCAACAATACACACAATATATGGTCAATGCATAGCTTCGAACAAATCCACAAAAAATAGGTAAACATACAAGCACTGTCGACACTACCGCGGTACGGTAGTGAATTATTGTTCGCTGGGTAACCGAATACGCCGCAATGGACTGGTCACAAGAGAGGAAGGAGGTGCTGCATTGGCAAAAACGCTGCAGAGAATGAGCAGAGCAAAGTGGAGAAAAGCATAGGAGATCCCTGTGGAGGTCTAGAAATTCCTTTTTCCAGGGAGAATAAAGAAAAGTAGTAACAATTTTGGTAAACACAGCTGCAAATGCAAGTATTTCACTAAATTGGATAAATTTGTCCATCTCATGAAAGTGAAAGATCTATGAGAATCCCGAGAATTCCTCGGAAGAGAGGAGAAACAATTTTCGAGGGAAAATGATGTTGTCGGCAGTGATTCATTGCGTGACAATGTCAGAAATAACAAGGAATATGAGCGATCGATAATGCTCACATGACTGTATAGGAAAGTCGATCGATAATCGATTACTGCCTGGATAGTCGCTTTGTAGCGCAACACAAAACGTCGGTGCATTTTTGAGAATCTACTAGTGTATGAGTTGTTCTCCATAAAAGGCCTTTCCAGCCATAAAGGCTTTGGAAAATTTGAAAGTTTTGTAGCGCTCAACCGTCTAGGATCCTCCAAAATTAAGTTTTACATCAAAAATAACGTTGTAAGAATTACTCAGCCGATTGTACGAAGGCAACCTGGATGATTGCAAGTGGTTGCTTTAATTTTTCGAAGCTACTTGAAAAAAATCAGTGTCTTAGAACAATAAGGGAAGAAATCGCAACATGTTCCTACGAATCGCAATAGGAAAATGAACCCTTTGCGTGATTACCTTCGCAGAACTGCTAGAAAAGAGCAGTTGTCCTTCTTACTTGATCCAACAAGTGCACTGGCCAAGCATTTCAAAGGAAAACGTTGAATAATGTTCAGCACCGATCAGAACCCTACATATCTAGTCCACTTCCTTGCAAGCATCTGATGTTGAGGAACAGTTGTCGGGTATTCATGGAAATGTGAAAAATGGATAACTGACAGGTGTCAGTATTCACAGATAGAATAAAGAGGAAGTGTCAGAAGTAGCAAGATGAAGAAAATGCAGCAGTTGCGCTCTGGGTCGCTTCACTTCCGAGCATCAGATGGGCATATTACAAAGAGGCTAGTAGCAGTTGTCCGGAAGTGAAAAGGGTGTTTTCCATACGAAAAACTGTTACCATAGACACAGATTAAGTAATGCAGATACAATATTTTAGACGAGTACGATGGTATTCACTAAATGCGAGTTAATTTAGTAATGACAAGTATGCATATCGATTGTTTTGACGGAAAGAAAAGGCAACAAGAATCCTCTCGAGCAATAACACAAGGTAACTCCAGCAATTTTTCGCCCACTGGGTCACCCGAGAGACCTTTCTGTGGGCTTGTCACTACACCGAGCAACCCAAGGGAATCTAGTGAAGCAGTGGGTAACCCAAGGGTGTCCCCAGGTGACCCAAGGATAGCGCGGGACAGCGGGTAAAGTCCTTTCTGTGCTATTGCCCAACTAGTTGTCGTCCCACTTGAGGAACCATAGAACAATCTGCCCAAATCTCTCCATCTATGGAGAACCCCAAATTGGGCTCATTTCCTTGCAGCAGAGAATAAATTAGGTGCATTATTCCCTCGTTCCAGAAGCTATGCCAAGACAGAACCATTGCGCCACAGCACTTTTCGCTATTTATAAAGTGCCTCAGTTTATTATAGGGTGACAAGAAATCCTGGGACGGGTTTAGAATTACACCTAATTTTCTAGTGAAATAATGTCATTGAACATACGGAAACAAACATGTATGCGCGCAAGGGGCAAGGGGACAATCCTCGAAATGGTCCCTGTATCCTTTCCAGAAAGGCGTCGACAGTTTTTACCTCAGCGTTATGGGATCCCATGGAAATTCATTCCAGGCTTTGTAAACATTGTGAAAACGATTCCTGCTGTGAACCCTGCTTGTGAAGACCTTGCAGAAAGCACATCTGAGCTAAGCTTAGTCGGGTAATTACAGGGAGAGGTTAATAAAGGCGTAGCTAAGGTCGCACTTTTATGTAAGGGCAATTGTTAATTTACTTATTTATTTGTTTACCGATTTTTACAATATACGACACCTCAATAGGTAAATCCATTCTTTTTTGTCATCGTTCTTGCAAAGAGTTGCTAATTGCATGTTTCAGAAACTTTTTAAAAATCCTCTCGCCACCGAGGCTTTGGTCATTCAAGTCGAGGGCATTTGTGTAGCAGCGAATTCAATGAAAATTGTAAAAGTGTCTAGAAAATAAATACCTCTGCTCCATTATTACCCATAGGGCACAATGGACTAGTAAAAGTAGGAGTGTTCTACGTCTTCTGCGTGTTCTACACCCATTTAAAATTAATTCACATTCAATCTACCTATACCATGTGCTAACGAAAGCAAAACTACATCATAGAAGAAAACTAGGGAATAAGAAGGAAAATTATCACAAATATCACCAGAAGGCATCGCGTGGCAGTGCACGTCATCCTGGTTAACCAACAATGGTAAATCCTTGTACAGGTCATTTAACCGGATAATTTCACTCTTGTTTTGCACGCAGTAATCATTTACAGAGATGGGCCAAATAAGTAAATAAATAATAAAAGAATCAGTTTGGAAAAATATTTCGCAAAGTTGACAGCTGCAAGTTTTGGGGAAGAAAACGAAATACTTCCCTGATAAAAGAAGCATCTCAGAGGACAAAGTGTAAAATGCAACAGACAAAGAGGAAATTTTGTAAATGATACCTTTTGACTTATCAAAGCTCAAATGACTATCAATTTATTGATTTATTTATTTGTTTATTACGCGCGTAGGCGTACACTATGTAATACTAGTAACCGGTAATGATATGTATGAGAAGAAAGAAACAGGAACCAATTAGAACAGAAAGGGCCTTCAGGCTTTGCTTCAAGGCCTTCAAGTTAAAAAAAAGCTGGCAAAAGCCTGTCGTCGTCTGCCCCTACTGTCATTAACTTGACTCGTACTCCTCTGAAGAGTACAAATATGTGAAATTACATGTTAGTATTGCTTTAAGGTACCTAGGAAGTAAGATAGAAAAGTTTCTGGAATAGGTTTCCTCGAAGCATCCCTACTACAAAAACGTGGAGACAAATCAAGGATTACTCTGACATTTTTCACGGATGAGAAATCCAGATGAGCGCCACGATAAGAGCAGAAGAGCTGCTTTTGAAACGAGGGATTTCTGGAAATTGCAGGAAATAGCGGGATTTCTGGAAATTGCAGGAAAAATAAAAATTACTACAAGATATGCTGGTGCATAGGAAAAATAGTAAACTTTCAAGCCCACAACCAGAAATTCCCCACAGAGCTAGCGCTGAAACTGCTGCCAGCATGAGAATATCACAGCGACAACCAACCAGGGCTGAATCACGCCGATGTTGAATGGACACGGGGGAAAAGCCGGGCATTGTTATGAGAACGTGGCCTTACCACGTTGTTATCTGTGTTCTCGTCTCGGGATTTTTCCATCGTTACACGAACGATGTCAAAACGCCGCCCTGTGTAGATACAGCCGCACACGCTTCCGGTCCGAGAAACACGCGAGATAAAAAGCCAGTTCTTTTTGCAGCCGAACAAGAATATCCTGCTATTTTGCGCTACTTTCTAAATGCAACTCGATTAACTTTGGTAGAAATTTCCAGCGTTTTCTCTCTCATTTGGTATAGGTACATATGTGTATAGTTATAGGACTGAAATATGTACATACAACTGCACTGGGAACGAACACATAACAGGGCCATTTTTTTTCGAATATTCGAACATCCATGTACATCAACTTTTCGAAATTTCTCGAGACACCCAAAAAACCAACCAAATTCCCCAATTTAATTTTTATTTTTTCGTCATTTCAATTGTTTAATTTTTTTTCATTTAAATTTTATAGTTTTAATTTAAATCCTGTAGTAGTCAGAGCGCTCACAGCTATATTCCAAGCTCTCAAACATCAAAAGAGTGCGAAGATCTGGATTACGTAGATCGAATTCTGATCAGCGAAAACTATGTATGCATCGTTCTTTTTCGTTGACCCTCACCGCCAATACAAATATTGGAGTAACAAAAATTCTAAAATATTTCAAATTAATACATCAGTATACACCCTCCGGAAAATGGAATGGATGCCTAGTACTACGCGCAGTAGTCTAAATTTGAACCAAAATCAAAGGAAAATCACTGTTGCGGCTTTAGGAAAAGGTTTCTTCCAAATCAACATTGCTTAAAATATGAGATGTAATCCTGAACTCTGACGTCTGATCAGAGGTATTTGTGGAAGATATTTGCGAATTTGTTGGATTTATGGGAAATGACTTGGAATGACGATATAAGGGATGAAAGATCGGTTGAGCAAAAAAGAAGGAGAAACAGAAGCACCTTTAAAGCTAGTTCGAGCAACTTCATGGAACAATAGGGAAGGGATTCTTCTATTGTCCTATTGTGAAGAATAGAAAAAAAAGTCAAAGGAAAGATGAAATCGAAGGACGGGCGGGATGGAGGAGAACAGCAGAGAGATAAAATTGTCGAAAAAGTACTCGAAAAAAATCCTGGAAGAGAGACGTCGGACAGTGAGAACAATGACAATAATAGCGGGAAGTGAATAAAGAAAAATCACTCTATCACTTTCCGTTACAATTTCAAAAAGAAAGAAAGGATAGAGATTCCCAAGAAAGGAAGGACCGATTTGAGAAATTTAGAATCATGTATATTTATGCTGCTTTCATGGAATCATGGATTAGGATATTGGAAGTACATAATTAATAACAATGACAGTGTTCAGGAACAGCAGTTCCAACAACAATGTACAGGAAAATTCTTGGAAAAGCATATGGAGAAAAGTAAAGATGAAAAGAGCAGATCCGTATCAGGCTATGAACGTGGAAAAAACAAGCATTTCCGAAAAAAAAAACCCTTTGATATAACGAAGTATGTTCCGAAGAAAAAGATCGAGACAAACGCGATCTCATGAAGCAGATCCTCACCTCTGGGAAAAATTCGGAAAACTCATTAGGGTCGAAAAATATATTTCGAAAACCATGGAAATCCCGAAAAAGTAGCAGAGCTGCAATTACTAGCATATAAGTCCGAGAAAAAAATCAGCAGTAACCATGGAAAATTCGGGAAAATCCGTCTCTCCCGCAGAACACCGCCAACCCACAACTGAAGTATTTTCCACGAAAAATCGATAGCTATTGCCTGGCTTCCGGCCTCGGCCGCTCATACATGCAATTACACTTTGTGTGTGTGGAGGGGCACAGTGTTTGTGTGTGTGAAACTCGTGTGTCGAACCACCGTGGATATTTTTCCGTTGGCCTAGCCGGGATGGATGTACACACAAAGTACAGGGTTTTTCTGGAAAAATTCCCTGATGATTTCCAGTGCCTGGCTGTACTTGGCTCTATGGCATAGGGTCATTGACGAGAGGGGGGTGGAGAGCAAATCGATGCTAGCGCTAATTGAATCGGTGGGAATAATCCGAGACGAAGTCGAGCACGAGCGTGGCACGTGTGATAATCCGGAACGTAGTCCAGCATTCTCACAGGTAAATTAATTACCCAGCAGGGAATAGAGCTGCTTCAGCTGTGGACCCTAGGGTCATCCACATTTAGTGAACACAACAGAAATGACAAATCCAGAAAAAAAAGATTCAGGGTCTGGATGCATCGTTGGAATTACCCAGTCAATCAACCTTGTTGATGCCAATTTCAACGATGGGTAAAATTGGATATGCTGACACGTTTACCCTGGGTAATCCCAATGATGCATGCGCCTTCCGGAAGAGGTTCTTCACCCCTCAGGCAGCTACTTCTTCGGAAAGGAAGAAAACCCTCTAGCCATGAAATTATGTATGAGCTCCACAGCAGCTGTCAAAGCAGCAGCCCCTACGCAGTAAAAACCGCCACTAGAATTATGCACAACTCGTCCCAAGCCCCCTGCCCTGGACACATGTGAATCTCAATATGTTCACTGGGTAAACATGCAAGCCGCCTGTGGCGAAGCAATCCGAGAATGAAAAACTCGCGGAAACCAATGAATTGTTGGGGTTTTTCACGGAATTAGATGGAATTCTTTGAGAGAAAATTGAAATTCTCAAGGCTTTGTTGGTAGAAAGATCGATAGAGTTGAAAGACAAGGTAAACTTTTGAGGTGAGCTGAAAGAAAGAAAAAAAAGGGAGTAATACAGAGATTTAAAGTGTTAAATAATTAGGCGAGAATTAGCAAAATCTAAGAGAGAAAAGAAAGAAAAGCCGAAATTCTAAATGGTAATTGTTGATTGTATGGAATAGATAGCGCAATTAATTTCATAAAATATTTTAGAGCTCACAAGTAATTTTTAGTAAGAAAGCTCGAAGTATTCAATTTTGTCAGAAATTTTTGTTTCACGGAAAACTAAACCCGAAATTTTTACAAACAGTCTCACGGACCAATTGTAGTGACACTCCGAAGAAACATCCAACCATCCCGCTACTTCAGATCTTACGATTTTCCACCCCAAAAACACTGTGTTTCACGTGTTTCATTCTTTTTTCATCACCTTTCATCAATGCGCTCGATTCCATCGTGCGAAAATTGCGCTTTTTGCTTGCGAAAGTATACCGCTATGGCTCACACGGAAGGACACAAGCTTCCCGAGAAATCCATAAACATGCTAGAGCCACAGCAGTAAAAGGGAAGGTACGGAAAGATAAATCCTTTGTGTCGATTGAAGAATGACGTCGTGAGGTTATTATTTATGTTTATTTATTTATTTATTTATTTTATTAAATTATGTAAGTGTTTATTTGTCATTACACCAAAGTGCCTTTCATTAGCTCGAAAAATCACGAGAAGCACAAGAAAGAATGCAAAAAAAAATGAAACCGAACCCAAGAATGTTAGTCAGGTCACGTCTTAGCTTGGCAGAAAGATATGATAGTTACGATACGATGATTTTACTCAATATTTGGGCAAAGATGTGAAGTTACTTGAGGTAAATGAGAGAGACACAAGAATACGAAAAAAAGAGCAGCAGATAGAAGTGTTTCAAGTAATGGATGTAAGCGCACAGAGCTGGGTAAAAGCTAACCAAGACGTCCAAAGCAAATGAAATGCCAACAGTTGGATGAATATGTGCTGAATAATACGGGTAGTAGTGGTGAAAAAAGAGTGGAAAATACGTGCGTTTTTTTTCTAGGGTCATCAGAAGCAAAGGAAGAGAAAAGAAGTAGAAAAGGGGATAGATCACGATGACAGAACTGCAACTGCAAAAAATACATTCGAAAGGATCACTACGAAGGAGCTGACCTTGAAAAAGCATGTGAAATCAAAAAAGAGCTATAAACTAACCAAAAAGATTTAACGACACTCTATGTAACACTGCTGCAGCAAGAAGTCACGGAAGACAGCGACCGTGCAGGTAGATCAACTCACTAGTTGATCAAACCAGACATTTCCAATGGAAAGATCATATATTGGAGCGCTGTGGAAATTTCTCAAAAAATCTTGACAAAACAATTGTCACATGGTTCCTCTGCAGTGAACGAAAATATCACAAAAGATATGTCGGAAAATAGAAACAAGAAATACGAAAGAGTGAAGAGAAAAACAAACAATGAAAACGCTGCGTGAAATAAAAACGTGCTGAAAAAATGGCACTCGTTCTCTTTTTTTGCTCAATGAAGAGCAAACAACTTGGAATAGATGATGTTTCCGAGAGAGAAAAAAGTGAATAGTTTTTTCTATGGTTTTTCCCAGAACTGCAAACAATTTTTTGCAGGTACCTATGTAGACACTGAGGCATCTTCTTCAGTGGGAAAGTTTCAGGAAACTGCGCCAAAAATATTTGGTAGGGAATTCACAACTCTTGCATGGGATTAGAATGAATTCCAGAAAAGAATGGGGGTGAAAATCTGGTTTCGTAGCAGAGAAAAGTAGGGACATACGTACATCAGTGTGCTCATGAGTAATACGTAGGTAAAAATAAATTTAAAAACTAAAAGTACTAGGCCATGTTTATTTCAGACATTTTACAAGCTGCAATTAGCTAATTTGATTTGTTAGTTAACTAACTAAGTAACTAATTCAAATACCAGTTCATCTCACAATAAAAAAAACAGAGAAAAAATTGCAATAAAAATTCGTCACGGCTGACTGGTACAATCTAAATATGTACAACATTCAGTGGCCTTGTTGAAAATTGACAGTAAATTTCAGGCTGTGCTTCAACGATTTTTTGAAATCCTGTTGTTTTTTTTTTGTTTTTTGCTTCTCTGGAGCTAATTTCTTGATTATGCTTTAAAATTGTTCCACTTCCTTACAAATTGGTAAAATGAAAAGAAAAAAAAACTAAATGGCACAACTATTTATAACGGTATGAAATATGTATGTCTTGGGATCACACCTCATTATTTGCTTTTCAATCATTGAAGCCACTTTAATTTTTTACAAGATTTCTGGAGAATTTTTTTTTCAAAATAGTCTTCACTCATTGAGACAGAATCCATGAGGAAATTTCCTTTCATATGGTTGATCTACATACACTGGATAAAAAACGGTTGGGAAATTCGGAAGAATACAATGATTATCTGAAATATGTACGTTTTGATGCTGTTATGTGAACAATTTCTCGAGAAATTCAGAAATTTTTTACTGAAATTGTTCACGGTGAGATCGGAGATAATCAAAGGTCGGAGACTAAAACTTAAGAAATCATAAGTGCGGACAAGAACGTCCAAAGCACTTCAGGAAGCACTCACTGTTCACAGAATAGCTACGAAACGGTCGGGACGTCAAGAAACCTCGCCGCAACACAGGTAGGGGCGAGTTCTGTAGAGGTCATGCAAAGAAACACTAAGCAGTCGGGCCGAGGTCTGGCAAAAACACCCCGTGTCGACGGCTTCTTTCTCGACGATGACGACCCGCCGCCGACGTGTGCTGCGTCGACGACGGCATAACCTCTGAACCGGCTGCCACCGCCGCCACCGCAGTCGCTGTCGCCACGCTGCGCTCCAAGCGCGACGGCGGCAGACATCGCCGCCGAGCGCCTACGTCGACGAGACCGAGGCGCGGAAAGCGCGAGAGAGCGCCGGCGGACGCGTGACGGACGGAGACGCCAGACATTCGGGAACTAGTCATCCTGAACAGCGTGAACATACCGTCGAGTACACACACACACTAGCAGCCATACGGCACAAACGCACACAACACACACACGCACATGCACACAAACAAAACTGTGAGGAACAGTCGAAAAAGCAAAGATCACCCCCGGAGCACTGCGGTAGGTCCCGAGCGGGGCACGCGCGGTTTGGCCGTGAAGTGCAGTTCTGACAAAACCTCTTTTCATGCGTTCACTTCTTCTAACCTCTCCGGGATACATTTAAACATTTAAAGTTCTCGACAGAAGTTCGCAACAAAGAACCCGGAGAACGTACTTGTGTACTTTTCAAAAGTACTTAGCTTACGCATGTGAACAAAAGCCCATGCCATTAAAAACTGCAAGAGGTCAGAATTTCAAGCTCATTGCCCTTTGCAAGTCATACTAATCGCTATCTTCAGTTATATACGATAGCAGAGTGTCGATCGTATGCACTCCGTGAGCCATAATTACGCCAACAAAGAAAAGGGCACAACGAAGAATTCTTTTTTCTTGTAATCTTGAATAGCGTTATAAGATTCGAGATCCATGCGACAAACTGGAACATTAGACAACACTTTTTCGAGGGTCATATGCTACAAGCTCTGACACAGGCTAACAACTGGGCGCAATTGTCTGGGATTCAGACCGGGGATGAGCGGAAGTCAGATTTGCAATTTCGGAAGTCGGAACTCGGAAGTCGGAAGCCCCAAAAACCACCGGAATATCGGAAGTACCGGAAGTCGGAAGTCGGAAGTACAGAGGGTCCAAGTGAAGAGGTGTATGCATATGTGTATGTATAATATGTATGTTTAAAATTAAAATTGTTAAATTTAAAAATATAAAATTGATGATGAAAGCCATGAAATCAAGTTGACCTACTGCAAAGTATTTTTAGAAGTGTTTTAGCACCTCCCCCAACCCTTCCCCTCCACCTGGTCTGCCGCCTGTGGGATTTCATGCGGAAAATGCAACTTGTTCAGTGTCCATCTGAAACTTCCGAAAACTTCCGGCTTTTTTCGCATTTTTCGGAAGTCGGAAGTCGGAAGCCCGAAAAACACCGGAATATCGGAAGTTTCGGAAGTCGGAAGTCGGAATTCCGCTCATCCCTGGTCGGGGACCAGGGATGGCCGGGGAGGGATATGCATACGGCTCCTTGTGTCCGAGCTCAAAACATCCAACTCGCACACTTACCCCCGCCCGAATGCTAAACCCACTGCCGCGCAGGTATTCAATAGTGCACCACCCTTATATGCTTTTATATAGAAAACATGAAACGGGAAATTTTATTTAAATTTTTCTATGTGGTCCTGAGTGGAAATTGAAAAATTTTTGATGTTCTCACGGCGACTCATTCGCTCACAGGTTTTTTCGGATAAATTTGGCCAATACTAGGACAGACAAACCCATGGCATTGTCCGGTGATGCAGTATTCCTGCCATAGCAGCGATGTGTAACAGAAGTGGAATAATTGGATGAGCTGATTAGGTTCGAAAGCTCAGTGAAGGGTAACAATGCTGGCATTCCAGTATTACTAGTAGGCTATTGACAACACTACTACTGTTACAGGTCTTCTTTTTTTCAGAAACACGCCGATCATCTGCAGTCGTTTATCGTTGTTATGCAAGATATGCTGTCCGAAGAGCAAGGTAGCGTTTTTTTGCCATCTGATTTCTGGTTTTTAGCGTTTTTTTTTTTGCCAACGATCTTTAGCCGGAATATATCCAGTGAAATGTTATCCACGGGAAAAATATCCGCGGCATTTTGGTAATTTCATTTGCTGCATGTACGTGTAGAATTTCGTCGTTTTTCCGCTGCACGACACTAAATCCTTCTGCAATTCTATCTCATCAGGCGATTTTCTGACTTTTTGAACCTTCATGAGTAGCTCACTTACCCACAAATTACCCAATGTGATTGTCTAGAAACGGCTAGTTGTCTACTTAACTTGCCAAGCTTTGACGCGTTTCCATTGTTTTCATCCTTCCCTTTTTCTTTCCCTTTTTTTTTGCACAACAATTTTTCTTCAGCAGTTCCTTCCCATCTGGTTGCCACTCGCTCACAACCCGACGGCGGAATTATTCATCCACATTTGAATGGAGATGTGAATGGTATCAACGCCGGGGGACTGTCGTATCCACCAGAGTATCAGGAAGGTGAGATCTGTTGGCTTATGGTTGTGATGTGAAATATCGTTAAGTTCCATAGCACTATATGGAAAAACTCGTAATTTCATTACTTTTACCTTGCCTATTAGGCCCTGCGTCTGCATGTGTCACTGAGATTACCCAGGGTAAACGTGTCGAGGTATCCAAGTTCAACCCTTACCTGACACCCATCGACATGCTTACTCATGGGTCGCATGTATCATTTCGATTACTCAGGCCCAAGGTGACACAAGGTGACAACACCAATAATTTACCCATTGTTAGCTCGAGCGTCAAAACGTTTACGCTGGGTAATCTCAATGATGCATCCGGGTCCATTGTGGCGTTGGTTACACCTAGCTGCTGCTCAGGGTATACCCAGGAGTACGAGATTACCCATCCGATGAATAATCTTGAAATTCTCTTACACTCCGTTCAAGCCGCGGCATTATTTTGTATTGAAAATCCCTAGTTGCAGATCCACTATTGTACTAGCTAGGATATTGTCTTTTGAAACCATTTACTGCCCTAATCCATGAAAAATCGTTGGGAAATTCTCTCCACAACTCCTCGAAACATTTCTCAGCCTCCATTTATCCCATTCTCAATGCTAGGCCCTGTCTATAACTTTGTCTAAACCATGTGTCTGATATTTCTTTAGGTTGTTGAGTATCTCTTAATGTTCATTGTTACACAGCACTTCATTTACTGATCAGATGGTGATACATCTCGCCGTTACTACTTTGTTCCACCACGGGTTTTGTGATCATACATATATTCAACATATTTTTTCTCATCTTCCTCATCTGAAGGACCATCCAGTAATCCAGCAGTTCTTTATTTTGGATATGAAATCCTGCTTCTCAGCTGTGAAGCAAACGCATGACCCATTCCTTGCATGCATGTATGGCCATCTGGTTTCTGGATCAAGTTCAAATGGACAGGAGCGTAATTGATTATGGTGTTAGCGGATTTTGAAAAGTGCTATTACTGGCGTTTTTTTCTCCTTGAAACAAGCTCTTACACCTAATATGGGTTTTTCTGTGTTCAAAGACAATCTTGGATCCTCACATTTCTCTTGGAACTTATCTTCAAATCCTGTGTGTCTTATTTACCCCTCCAGGGCAAGGATTCATGAACACATAACAAAGCGAAACCGTGCGAACGAACCAACTTTCGAGTCCTGCGTCTCATAGTATTGCATAGTCTATACGAAAACCAATCACAGTAACCATCATTGCTTTGCTTGGGTATCGTTTTGTAAACCCAGCCCAGATTTTGTACTTTTATGCTGGGCATTTTTGGCTTGACCAGATTTTTGTCGGATGGTCGTTAATGCGATTACTCCCTCCTTGACATTCCCAAATGGTCAGTGCTTCGAGACGTTTCGTTTTTTTTCTAGTGACCGATGTTATGGTTGACCATGACTTGAATTTTTCTTCCGGAACTCCACTGGATGTGATGTTTGAGCCGGTCGGCCAAAGTGTCCAGAATACATACAATAATGGCTAAACGGAAGTCGGGTTTTGAATTATCGCTCAATCTCTCTCGTTGAAGCTCGAAATTTTTAGTTTTGACGCGGCATCTGTGGAAAAGTATTGGTTCCTACTTCGATTCTGTGATGGTTTATAAACTCGATGAACTTTTGAATTTAAAGATATTTGTATAACATATTTCATGTTTCTTACATATTAAAATCTGTAATAGAGGCTGTATCGCGGAGTTGAGCGCGTTGGTTTTTGAATCGACCTTATACATATGTGTCCTCCTAATAAATGTCCTTATATATGTCCTTGCTTAGGCATACTGCGTTCGGGTAGTGGGAACAGGATCTTACAAGGAAAGAGCAAGAGGCCAGGCTGACAGATCGGAATGAAACCTATCTGGCTTGAATCCTTGCTTGACAAGGTCCTCCAGCATATATTTAATTTTTGCCCAATGTGCTAAAAAAACAGATATGGCCGAGTGGTGGAGGTGCTGAACTGTTATGGAGAGGGTCGGGGGTTCGGATCCCGTCATATGTATCCGTTTTGCATTTTTGTTTTTTGTTCTTTCCACGTTGTTGAAATTAGATTTGAAAGATTAGTTCATAAAACCTATCATCATTATGGTCTAATGCAGATGGCTGTGCATTGGGCTGGGTTCTGATTCGTGATTATCCTCTACAACTCAAAATCTTATCAATAAAGATAGGTTTTATGTTCTAATCCTTTAAAATTAATTTCAACGACGAAGAAGGAATAAAAAAACAAAAATGCAAAACGGATACACATGACGGGATCCGAACCGTCGATCCTCTGCCTAACACTTCAGTACCTTCCCCACTCGGCCATATCTGTTTTTAGCATGTTGAGCAAAAATGAAATATATGCTGGAGGACCTTGTCAAACAAGGATTCAAGCCAGATAGGTTTCATTCCGATCTGCCAGACTGGCCTCTTGCACTTCCCTTGTTAGAAGGAGACTCCTTTCACCTTCCATAGTAGGGGAATGATCTGTTATCCCGTCACATTATGTGGTCTTATGATTTTTTTTAAATTCCTCTCAAAGCGGAACATATCTCCGACGTTGACTAGTTTTTTTCGGCACACCGATGAGCGTATTCAAATAAATAAATATAGATTTTAAAACCATAAAAATTATAGAAAAGAATAGATGTCACTTTTTCTAGCACCTTCGAGATAACTTAAATATATAATGCAAGAAAATAAATGTTAAAGAATGCGAAGATGAGCCAATAGCCAGACTACCGCCACTACACTGTCCACTACGCCGCTTTTTTCTGCTCTGGTGGTCGTTGGCACCATCGTAATTTTTACGGGCGTCAGATCACCTTGCAAAATCCAGTCCGGCTGCGCTGGCGAACTTGTTATACGAGAAGTGGTAGCATTGGCTATGATAATTCGTGAGTGGATTATTGTTGACAGCACAGCGAGTCACATTGTCGGCCACACAGTTTATATGATAGTAGCTGACACGGCAGCGCCCGGTGCCCATATGGAGTCGTTGATCTCAATTTCACCTCTTGTTCCTCTTATATTTCCTTTTTAGTGACTTTTGTGGAATTTGAGGAACTACTCCTGAAAATCACCTGGAAATCCCATCAAAGCCACTGTTACTGTTCCAGGACCATCATCGTTCGACGTATCCGCGATGCAGGCCGAATTGGAATTGAAATTGCCAAAACACTCGTACGATCAGGGCAGCATTATTGAATTCAACAACTCCATTGTAAGCTCTCTCTCTCTCTTTCGGCCAGCCACTGTGATGCTGACAGTCAGCAACGAGGCTATAGCGGCCTATTTCCAGTCGTTCGAGGCCCGGATCCTTGAAGTTGGTTCGCATCTCAAGCATGCGATGTACACGCAAGCGCCACATCTCATTCGCGAACGGATCATCCATAAAGTGGTGAGCTTTTGTGTGCTTAGTGCCTCTCTAGAGGGTGATGTTTGTTTTCGAACTATGTCCAAACATCCTTTTTATACTCGTGGAAGTTGTTTTTCCGCTATCAACCTCAATACATCATTACATCCTTAAATCCAGAAACTCTCTTACTGTTCTCTGATTCAGATCGGTTCATGAACATCTTCATTTTAATTTTTTTTCCAAGAAAACATTCCGTGTCTTCCAGAAAACCTCTAAATTGTATATATTGTACTGCCATTAAAAAATTCTTCGATAATTCACCTACTTTCTTACAGCCCTACGCTGACTGCATGATCGGAAGCGAAATGGTGGATTGGCTCCTGGATTTGTCGGTCTCCACCGGTGCCCACTCGCCAGCATTGTCACGATTCCAGGTTTGGTGTTGAGCTTCTTCTATGTCTCCTGGGATCGCATGCATTATTGAGATTACCCAGGGTAAACGTGTGGACCTCATGCAAGTTTACCCTTCGTTGACACGCACGTCAACACGCTTACCTTGGGTAATCTCAATGATATGTCCATGCCCTCGTTATCCAGTAATGAGAAAGGTTTAGACATCTTTGGCATGATTCGACACTTCCAAAGAGTGTCGCGCTCAAACTTCACAAAATTCTTCCTGATTTGCTGGTAAATTCTGAAATAACTCCAAGTTGATTGTGTGCTTTTAAAAAAACTGGAGAACCTTGGTTAAGCTCTGGGTAATTTCCTTAAAAGCTGAACATTTTCTCAGTGTTTCTTTAGATCCAGGCAAATTCCTGAGAATATCCTCATAAATCGCCCAAATTCCGTTTGTTTTCTGGTAAACCCCGGCTCATTTTTGAGTAACTGTGATATATCCAGAGAGACCAATGGATCTCGCTAAGATTTTTACTGAATTTCGTTAAGATTCAATATTTGCTTTTCAAAATCTGGATGAATCCAGCCTGTCGTCTTGTCGCGTTTCACGCACTTCCTCTGGAAGATCAGTGGTGAGATTCATGAACATTCTCTGTGGCGGGATTCATGAACGTTCCTGGGAAAGTTCTGAGCTTCCTGCTCATTTAGAGTGGCCGAGTTTGACGAGCAAAATCTGACATATACTATTGTCCCTGCTATTATTTGTAAATGTTAAACGTGACGAGTCGTTTGGACAAAGTACACCCATTTTAGCCTGGAAAACTTGTCCATTCTAGGTGGTCGAGTAGATCACTGCCTTCCTGGAATACTCATGAATCTCACCACTGGAAGGTTGTCACCTACCCGCTGTTCTGAAATTGACGGGTTTTTCTGGTTCGAGCGTATTGCCTCTGACAACTATGTATGACACGTTGTGGGAGAAATAGAGCTAGAGAAATAGAGAAATAGAGCAAATTCCTCCAATCTGAAGGATCAGGTGGCTGAGAATCTTCCCGGAAATTTCATGGATCCCACCACAGGCGGACACCGCCAAAATAAAGTCATCAGAGATCCTATTCTAAATCAATGAGATGGTGGCGGCAGAAGTAGAAATCAATTCATAGGGCGATGTAGGTAAGATCTGCCATTGGCTGGTTTAGTGAGTGGAAGTAATGCTCTCAGCCACACTACTCTTTCCAGATGTGATGCTTTGCACCTCAAATAGAGTTGCACGTATTTGTAATTGTATGTAACACAAAGTACGATTTCCAGCCCGACAAAGGGGAGTGAACGTTTACATGTGTGGATGAATGTACTTTCTGGTTTCCAGTGATGTTACTGCTTTTTTTGCTAGGAAAAAATTGTGCGGGAAGCGGTATTTCGATATTTGACAAATTTGGCGATAGTGATCCGATTCTCTCTTTCGCGCACAGATTGACCGGAGGAATTTGAAGAATAAATTCTCGTCGAATAATTCTCCACTAGCTGTTCGTAAATCTGGCAATGATTACAAGCATTTTATCACCACTTCGTGAGTTTTATGGATCTTCTCAAACCTTCATGGTGTTTGTTGAAAATACCATTACCATTGGCCTTTGTTGTTTTAAGAAGAAAAACAAGCATTAACATAACTAAACAGCTTGGCAGCTTAGCGGCTCATCTTGCTTCCATTCGTGAATATCACGGATTATTCACTATCACAGAGCATTATTTTAGATCAGTGGAATGTGGCAGACTCTTCTGGAGCACAACGTGATCTGTCATGGTATGGCATATAGTTTTGCTGTCGGTGTTGTGGCTAGAATTACAAGTAAACGTGGCTATTTAGTTACTGGCGAGCTGCAGTTCGTTGATAAGCTGGTGTGCTATCGATGGGTGGACGGTGGTAGGACAGATCGTCGGATGGCTAATGGAGTGCCAGGTGAGGGCTTTGGTTTTTCCTTGCGGTGAAATACTTTGGAAAAAGTGCCCAGGAAAACATTCGAGGAAAAATTTGAAATATGAGAGCATATCGAATCTTTTCGTGATAATTTGTTTTCCTTTTCTTGTCGCATAATTTGAATCTCATGCGCTAGCCTTTCCTTTATCCGCTTCATATCATTTTATCCTATTTTATCCTGATATCCATGATTTTATCCTTGACGAATGTACTTTCAATATCCTCAAGTGCATTACTGTGAATGTGCGGATTTTAATAAGCTTGCTTATCGAAGATGTCATTGATTACCATCTGTTCCATCTGTTTCAGAATCGGCTATAGTGAGCACTTGCGCTCATTCTCACCTTTTCTTGCTTATCTCTCTGAATGCCATACACTTTCTCATGTTCTTTTCCTCTCTAATATCTCTCCATCTTCCATAGTTAGATGGGCTCTGGAACAAACGATAGTGATTATGTTTAGCCCTCAGGATTCTTCCAGATTCAAGAAAGCCTATAATTTAATGTTGAGCTGATTGAAACTTTGGAAGTACTAGTGCAGTCACTGAATATTCAAGGTTTTACCGGGATACGCTACTCCAAACCACTAAACCCTCCGATTATTTTAGCTGCTGGATGGATCCTAGCTTTTTACTTCACCTGGGGCCGCACGAATAATTGAGATTACCAAAGATAAACGCGTTAAGGCCGTACAGATTTACCCATCGTTTGCATGGATGTCTATACAATTACCCTAGGTAATCTCAATGATGCATCCAGGGGTGCTATTCATTATTGAGTTTACCCGTGAATCACAATTACCTTTAAGCTTCTTTGGAGTTCATCAAAAAGTTCACCACCTAACAACGAGGTTAAGAACAAGGTAATCTACGCTCATTCAACACGTTTACCCTCAGCTTTATCAAGGGATCTTCTATCTCATCTCTCTCCTCCTTCTATACCCCATGGTAAATGTTTACCTGCGCTCCCAGTGATGGATGTCACCACCGGATGCATGACTGAGATTACCCAGAGTAAACGTGTTGGCACCCGCTTAACAATAGGTAGACTTGTGAGGTGTTGACACGCTTACCCTGGGTAATCTCAATGATGCATCCAGTCCCTTCTGGGATGGATCCTACTCAGATATCACCTGTTCGAGGAAACTACTAATAGTTTATCCACGGTTATCGTCGAATTTTTTTGTGGCTTTAGTTCCCTAGGTGATCCATCTCCCCCCTTTTTTTTACCTTTTTTTGATCCGGAAGTGTCCTGAAGTACATATTCCTACAAAAGAGGCTACTTATACATACCTTACTAACGAGATGACATCATAGGAAGATTCCCACTCGGTGATCCACGGCTGAAGGAGGAGGTGCCGAGTCGAGAAGACATCGCCAGCGCCGTGTTCTTTCTCAGCACTGTTGGTCCAGATGCACTGTTCCGGATGATTCTGAAAAAACTGTAGGTTCTAACACTTTTTCATTTGATTTTACTTATTCATTGCACTTGTTTACCTAATGTTTACACTTGAAGTTTGCCATGGGAATCAGTTAGAACAGGTGATGGTACACTAAGCACCCGTAAAAAAACATTTGAAGATTGAAGAAATCAGGTTGAAAGGCTAGTGCCAGCAAAAAAAAACGATTTATTTACATTGTCAAAGCAAACTGAATATTGATGGTCCATCATGGAGTGAGAATTTTCTGGAATAAAAATTCATGTGAATGAGTAAACAGTGTTTTTTCTAAAGTATTGGACCATCATTTATTTTGATTCTTCTTTTTCACATTTAGAGGATTCTTGAACATTTCATTTCTTTTCTTTCAGCCCCCAGGATCGCACGCCAGAAGAGCTAGAACTGGTCTACGAGGAGTTGCTGCACGTGAAAGCCCTCTCTCATCTCAGTACTATGGTGAAAAGAGAGTTGGCCACGGTGATCGGCTACGAACATCACACCCATGCAGGTGAGCGGATCGAGGCTTATATTGGTCCCATGTCCCATAAATAATGACCGTATTGAAGCTGAGCTTCGTAAGGTGCATAACTGTAAAAATCACGGAAACCAAGGAATGATAAGGTGGTTCTAGAATGTAAATGGCGCACGCCTTCTCCTTTCTGATCGGTAAGGAATTGTCTACTTAGCTCCTGAGTTGGTGGGGTTATGAAAATTAAAATATTCTTGGTTGCGGCCATTATTTTTGGGACAACCTAATAGATGTCTAAAAAAATTAAATCAGTACTAATAAAATGAAATCAGTACTCTAACCTAAAATTAGAGTACTGATCGAATGAAAATTGTATAAATTTACTTAATTCGACTAATAATTCAAAGGTTATCGGAAAAATCGAATAATCTAAAAGCACCGAACTTTACAACCCTTAGTTCCCTTTACCAGGAGTATAAGGCTCTCACTTCCCTGAACATTTCAATTTTTGACCTATTCAGAATGGGGGTTTCGAGCCTGCGCTTCGATGCATCATTGAGGTTACCCAGGGTAAATTCGCTAACGCCTGTGTTAACGATGAGTAAGTACATGAGGTGTTGACACTTTTACCCTGGGTAACATCTATGACGCATGCGGCCCACGAGTGCTGTACTCTTAACCCTCTCTTTTCCGATCCTCTGCCAATCGATTGGCAAATGAGGTTACCCAGGGTAAACTTGTTAACGCATGTGCTGACGATGAGTAAGTTCATGAGGTGCTGACACGTTTACCCTAGGTAACATCAATGACCTATGCGGACTGAGTGCTATACCCTTACCCTTCTCTTTCCCAACTCTCTGCCAATCGATTGGCAAACAGTATCAAGAAATCGACATTGTCACTCGTACTGGTTCTCTAAAGTTGTAATCAAAGGGTAATTATCACCACGATTTTCTGAATGTTGGTGTATTTTCCCGCCGGACTATGAGAACTATGTATTTACCTTCTCCACGGAAAATGAACTCATTCCATCCCGACATCAAACTTTGCACGTTCTACTTGTCAACGAGCTCCGTTTCAGGCACAGTGCTGTTCCATCAAGGAGATCCTGGAAAGAACTGGTACATCATCCTGCGTGGCAGTGTTGACGTCAGTATACATGGCAAGGTACACAGTTTTTAATGTTGAAATTGTGGATTATCTGTTGTATACACAGAGGATTACGTATTTCTTGACTTCCCTCGTGACGCTATCACGAGAGGACACCTCACTTCCTCATCTTCTTCACTAAAATATGTTCTTTTTACGCAAATTATACACTCAGGGTCAAAGTACATTCCTTTCCGAAACGTTGCACGGATTACGCGTGCGGTTCTATTGCGTCGCGGCTGCAGAGTCGCGGCGGGACCTACTCCACCATTTCACTTGAAGCATGCTCTCTCTGTATCCCTCGCACAGGTCCCGCCGCGATTCCGCAGTCACGGAATTCGTCTATCTTTTCGAGAAGCACAGTAGATTGTAATGTTGGTCCCGTGCGAATCCCTCGACAGTGAACTCCAAACGGCCGTAGACAAGGGGCGGTGCCGCGGCGCGGGCACTCTGGTTGTCTGCTGCACCTCCCGAGGCAGCGGGAAATCACGACGTATCAGTGGCTGACCTAAGGGGGGGGGGTTTGAAATTACTTTACAATACATATAAAAATTTGGTATTGGTTTATTTTTATTAGTTTATTTTTATTACTATTTTCAAAATATTGATTATTCATTATTTATTATTAAAATAATATTTTTATTAATTTTATTTGCCATCTGGGTCTCCAGAGCGGCGGAGACCCCAACTTTTTTCCCACGCCCCCCCCCCTCCCGCCCACTTTTTGCGTCCGCCACTGCGACGTATTGGTTTTCCACTGTGTCTCTGCCCAGCAGACTCGCTGCCTCGGTGCAGCAGACAACCAGAGCGCCCGCGCTGCGGTCCCGCCCCTTGTCCACGGCGGTTTCGAGTTCACAGTACATTCTATAGTTACGTGGACTGTTACGGCTTATTTTTGAATCGATGAATTTAACTCATCCGAAATTTATTCCGGTACCTATGGGTTAGTTTTTACCCCTTACTTATGAGTTAGGTAATTAATTAATTCAGTTAAATGAACTTGTTTAATGATTCTTGCATGCGTCGCAAACCACATGTATGCACGCAAGTCGCACGTCCATGTGAGTTTGTATAACCTCCTCTGAATGTCCTATCCAGACGTCTGGATAGGTTTACATAGCCGTTGTTTTATTCCATTTCGTAAAATTCTACCGCTGATCACTCCAGCACGATTTTAGGCCCCTTATAGGCCTGTACGGATGGTAGCAATGAAAATTAACGCAACCCAAAAGAATTAGAACGTGTCAACAGTTCTTAGGATATAACTCGTTTTCCTTAATCCCGTCACGATTAGGAACAAGAAAAGTTTTGCACGAAATTGCACGAATCGCCCATATTCCGTTTCGATGACAAACATGACCCTATTTTGCGTGGTTACTCGATGCTTTTCCGCTGTTCATCCCATGTTATGCATGAAAACTTCCTCATTTCCTATGGTGTCACTTGTCTCTAACGAATTGCACGATTTCCATCGGTCCCTTGGATTTTTCCGTAGTTTTTTACTCTTACCTTCCTCACTGAATCTCACCAAATTTGCTTTTCGTTCCAAATTTTCGTGGCTCGTTTTGAGGAGTGAGTAAAATTAGACACCACAGTTTTGTTCAAATTTTTTCCCGGATTCGTGCTTTGGGGTAATTTTGATTTCCTGATGATATCAACGAAAAATTACGAGTGACTTCCCAGCGAGAATAAGAAGGGTTCAAACGAAGGCGAGATAACCTGTAGGACTTCCCTTTTCCTGAAGATTCGAATATTCGAGTCCGTCCCTAATTTGTCACTCATACTAACTGAATTACTTCGTTCTTATGACTGGTTTTCTGATTATTACGTCTTATAAGCAAGGAATTCATTGAGGGCAAGCGCTAATCCAGAAAATTTTACCATACATACTCAAGAGACTTGGAAACCGTGTTTTGCATGAGATTAAAAGATGCAGGTCCCACGATTAAAACATGCATGCTCATGCAAAACACGGGTTTTTTTTTTGAAAATCAAATTCTAATCCTATACCAGCCATGGTTAAATCCTTGCAAAACCCATGCACACTCATGCAATACCCATGCGTATCCAAAACTCGATGCAAATTTGATGCAGAACCCACGAAAAACCCGCCATTTTCTTGGTAAAATGCATGGTTTTTGCATGGGTACAGGCATAGGCCATCATGAGGCGAAAGAGGGCCGGCGACGTTTCTGTGATTGGCATCTCATTTGAATGGACCAATAACAGGAACAGGCCCAGCCTTCTTTTGCCTTACAATGGCCCACACCTCATGGGTACGCATGGAATTCGCATGGATTCAACCATGGCTGGTATAAAAAATTTTTACATAAAAAACCGTGTTCTGCATAAGAATACATGCTCTAATCGTGGGATTTGCATCTTCCAACCCCATGCATAACACGGTTTTCAGGTTTCCTGTGTAGTATGTAGGAATCCACAGAATGATCGATTGACTGATTTAAATATTATGTTGATCGATTAGTTGATTGATTGATAAGTTGGTTTGTTACTGATTTATGAAGCTTTTATGGCGGGCTTTCAAGTATGTATGGAATCCACGCTTTTTCATTAGATGCTATCACAATGGCTTCCTGTTTGCTGCCATTGTTTCGATCTTACATCTGTTGCTATCAATTTTTGTCCACACATGTGACGGACTTCGAAAAAATTGTGTGCGTGCTTTTATCGAGCGATTGACAGGAAATAAGGAACGTTTTATAAAGAACGATCCTGTTGAGTTTTTTGCTCCGTGTAGTCTATGTTACACAGATATGCAATACCCGGAAGTGTCATGTAGATTTTGGCCTCTCAGTCTTCTCACTAAGTACTAATCTAGCACCAAAAAATCTAAATCAAGTATTCATCTCCCGAATTTTCACCGTTTAGGCTTCTCCTTCTATGCATTCTGAAGTAATATCTGCGATAAAAAAAATTCTGGATTATCACGCCACCCCCCCCCCCTCGCTCTCAATGAATTTCTCGATTACTATTATAGATCTACCGACACTTCAACTTATTTGATGTGTTACAGGGCCCGGCTGCATTACTGAGATTATCCAGAACAGACGTCTTGCCACCACTAAATTCACCCATGCCTGTAACGTTTAGTACACTAACTAAATTCAGTGATGCATGCCAGCTCGGCACCTGTCAGCTTTTTTACCCATTCGTGTAGTTGTTTATCCCCACCTGCTACCCTTCAGGTCCCGTGTATAATTGAGATTACCTAGGGTGAATCTGTTAACACGTCGAGATTTACCCTTCGTAAAGACAGACGTCAACTCCTCAACTAATACTTGACAGTAGTCTCATGTCTTTCGCTAACACCTAGATCCTGTCTTTTCATTGTTTACCCTAGTAAGTGCATTCAATGGTGCATTTAGGCCATAGATAATCGTACCCTTGGGTGTGAGATTACTTCTTCTTCCAGTGATACAACCGGTTGCTGAATTGCTGATTGCCTGGGCTCCCGCTAGTAAAGTGTTTTGAAAAAAGCTCAATAAATTTCTTAATTATTAAGGATCAACAGGCTGCTGTTGGAATCTGGACGCATAAAATTTAATATACTCATAGTTAAAGTCGAGTATCAATGTACAGCTAGCGTCAATGGCTGCAGCCTTTCCGCTGCCTCGAAAATCACGCCCGCTCACGATAGAATCGTCAACGCAGTCGCGAATCTGGGTTTTCTCGGTAGCTGTTCATCATGTTTGATGCTAACTAATGAGAAAACTAATTAATCATGAAGAAAGTCCCATAGTTTGTTGTCCTGGGGAAGATTCTTGCTGGAGCGGCGCGGTCGCGTCGCGTGCTTTTCGAGGCCGCGGAAAGGCCATCGCCATTGACGCCCAGTGAATTGCTACATGGTGATTTTTAGCTTCAACGTAATTCTGCTTTTCCCCGTGGTAGTTTTATGTGTTGTTATATCCGACTGGTATGGGTTATCCTGGATGCATCCCCAGGGCTAAATACCTCTCACTCTAAACTATAGCTATTCTCCTTCTCTCTCAATGTTCAGAAATGAGGACGGAAACCTTCATTTTTTTTTCGTGCAAATATCGTGAACGAAGCGTTCCACTATTCGTTATCAATAAATAAATCATTGGAAAACTGGAACGGGCACATAATTTTCTCAGAACTAGTAGAAACTGTCTTAAAGCTGATCATCGAGTATTGCATCACGAAACTATTGCACTTTTCAATTCTTGCAGCTCCAAAAAACCACTAAGAGGCGCCTAGGCGAGGTGCAAAGCAGATTTGACGCTTTCAAGCGAACAAAATCGTTTCGCTGACCCGATTTTCGCTCGTACAAAAAGTCATCCTTGCAATTTCGACCGTTCTCTACGTGTTTATCAGATTTCTTCGTAAAAACATGCGATTTTCTGATTGATCACCACTGATCTGACCGGAACTGTCTCGTCTCACAGGGAGTGGTGTGCACGCTTCAAGAAGGCGATGACTTCGGCAAATTGGCGTTGGTGAACGACAGTCCGCGAGCGGCCACAATCACGCTGCGCGAGGATCATGCACAGTTTCTCACCGTGGACAAGCACGATTTCAACAGGTACGAGCTTTTCTGAAGGTTTTATTGGATTTTCCTCAACTAAGACAGTTTTAGAGCTTCTTATATGGTCATAGTCATTCATTCATAAAAAATCCAAGTTTATTGAAAGTAAGATGTCATTCAGGATTTTGCAAACCAGAAAATTTTTTCTTATCAATATAGCGACTAGCGATAATGCAGATATTCCAATTTTCTTGCTCGTATCTTATCCTAAGAAGCAAGAAGCAAATCCACGAACCTCAGTAACAAGTTTTTGTATCGGATTCCATCATTGGCGCAAAATCCGTAGGCTTCAATTGGAAAAAGCTTTACAAGGATTGCACACACAAGTGGTCCAATAGGTTATGCCAAAAATCCCGCGGTTGATAGTCGGCATGTCAACTGTGGGCAAGCAGTGGAGAAACAGTGGTTGTACGATGGGCATATATGTATGTAGTGAGGGTAGCCTAGCGGTGGGCAACCGGCGGGTAAACGGGGATCCTGTGCTGATTAGATGGGGATGAAAGGTCCACCATGGGATTGAGAAATAACGGTGGGTGGAAGAACAGGGTGCCAACTCAGAAAAACTATCGGAAGGAGAGTAGTAGAAAGAGATCTAGACCCTCTGGTTAAGAACCGACAGACGCAGAGATAAAAATATTCAAAATGACCGCAGCAGAAAACCGAAGGTACCACGGGTCACTAGTCCCCCGGTTTTCTGCTGTGGTCCTTCCGAGGTAATCGGTCATAATAATATTGTAACTGGATACTGGTTACTATTTCTTTGGAACAAGTCGACAAAAATCTTCTTTGTGGTGGTTAGAAAATGCGAAAAAAATAGTTAGAGAGTTGTTGATTCCTTAAATTCAGCGAATTACTAATTGAAAAAGAAAAAATAACTTTTTGTATACTTATTCAATTCTGCGGTTTCTTTATAAATTTTGGCATTCTAAGGAATTACTTGCAGACTTCTCATTATTACTCCTAAGAAAGAACCTGCTATCATTTTGCTGGACATACTAATTCTGAGGATCTATATTTTAAGGATACTTCGAGATGTTGAGGCGAACACCGTGCGATTGAAAGAGCACGGACAAGACGTGCTAGTGCTGGAGAAGATCAACCTGCCAAGAGGAGCGGCCATCGAGGGAGGCCTGACGAACACCGGAAAAGGACATTGCTGGTGAGTTGCTTCTACAAATTACCACCCTGGACGTGTTTTCCATGGATTTTGTAAATCCAACGGCTTCGGGAAAAGATTGGGGAAGGAAGAAAAGATTTTAATCCACAAAATGGAAAAAATTAAAGATTCCAAGAACACGCACGTGTTTCTGCTGATAAACAATTACGTCTACACAGCAAAACATGGACTTCGTCACGGACGCACTGATAACCATTGATTGTTTTTTAGCTGTTTGTTTTTCCAGCACTTCACTATCTTAGGATGGGTGTTTTATAAATGTTATCCTTCTTCTAATGTCAAGATTCCGCACCATTAAAGATACAAGGGTTTTGGTTATTGGTGGTATTTCTTTGATATGCCTTGCTTTTCAAATTTTCTGCATACCTGAGTGTATTTTCAATCGACTCTTTTGAATTTTAGATTTTAAAAGAGGGAAATGACTTGAGGGATTTATTTTTGCAGGGTGCGTCACGACTAAACGAACGGCTATAACCTGAGACTTTGTTTGATTACTCGTAAACTTCAAGATGTTACTGAATTTTGTCATCAATTTCCAGAGTAATCTACAAAAATTACTATCACCTTTGAATATCTATTCTTGATTATCTGCCTTCAAAATTAACTCTATTAAACTTGCCTTCGAAATTCCAGTCTTTCGGGCACCAAAGCCGATGAAGGCCGCACTTTCATATTCACCCTTTCTCCCCACCTCCACCACTGGTGCCCTTATATCTACTTGGACCTCAGCTCACAATTGCTAAACCTGCTCAACTCCTGGGTAATAAGCATGGTAAAAACCACACACTAACTATATGTTACACGCAAAAGCCTTACGTTTCCTATACGTTCGAGGGTGCCACTTCATCTTTGATCCTTTATATTTTTTTCCAAAATCTCACCAATTTTGTACTTTCTACTCAAGAACACCATATAAAGGACCAATTTGAGTATGCTGTACTTATTGAGTCCGGCTAATAAATCCTATCGACCTATTGCCTATTCATTTGGTCTGCTCCTGCTTATGCAACGCAAGACTAACATTGCTAAGCATAGCTATCCAGAAGTTCTGGAGCAAGATGGTGATGCCTTCCTGTGTGCTGACTACGTCGGGATCTGGATAAGATATTTCCAGAGCCTGTGTCGACACCGATGGAAGAATACTGGTTTTCTAATGTAGAGTACTATTAAAATAAGGGTAGCTAACTCTGCTTATTATAATAGAACTTCTCTTGAAAGAGCACAGTGGGCGTCGATGGCGGTGGCCTCTCCGCTGCCTCGAAAAGCATGCGGCGCGACCGCGCCGCTCGAGCAGGAACTCTGTCCGGGACATCAAATTATGGGATTTTTTTGATAATCAGTTAGTTTTCTTATTAGTTAACATCAAATATGATGAACAACTATCAAGGAAACCCAGGTTCGCCACTGAGTTGACAATTCCAGCGTGAGCGGTGCGGTCGCGCCGCGTGCTTTTCGAGGCCGCGGAAGGGCCACCGCTGTCTGCGCCCACTGCAGGTTCCACGTTCAGGACGGAAAATTTGTCTTGTAACCATAACATTGACGCATCCTCTATGGGTTTTCTCACATTAAACGACTGCAAAGCTGTACCTGGCTTCCAATTTCAAACCCACGGAATGTTCTGGATATGGTAATTGCAGACCTAATAACGCTTTATACTTATCGAAGTATGAGTAACCTGTTCTTCCATGGTTTCCAATTCGAATTTTCGCTGCCGATTTTTTGCTATCAACTATTTCAAGACAAGCACAATGCCTTTGTCCCCGTCAGAGATTATTTAATCCATGATTTTTGAACTAGTATTAACTAACAAGGCTGTAAATTATTCCCTGTTTATTCCCCGTTTCCAGTTATTCTGTCATGGCCGGCCTAGCCGAGAAGATGCTGGAGTACGTCCTCGAGACGCGTGTTGACGCTCAGGAAGATGGTGCTGAACTGGACGTGTTTCTGGAGGACCTCGTGTTAACGCACATCATTTACCTCCCCACCAATACGCTCTGCAACTACCTCAAACATTATTATTCACGAGCTGCTGAAGTAAGATCACTGTCCTTCCTTAATATCATAGTGGGCATGTCCTGGAGGTCTGGTGACAATTTCAGCCTCACTCGGATCCACTTGTGGTGCTGGATGACCTGGAGCATCGTCTATCTGCTCGACGGCGTGTGGTGACCTTCCTGTGGTTGTGGGTGAACGCGTTGGGGATCCACTACTTCCTGGATCCTGCAGCGAATGCGTTTGTTGAGGTGTGGCTTCAGAAAAAGATCGTTTGTATCTTGAGAGTTGTAAATAATGTTAACATCCGCTCAGGAACTCTACTGTCACGTCCTGGAAGATCACCGAACCCTCCCAGGCATGGGCCCAATCCTCGCACGCATCTCCGCACTACGCGACCTCAGAGAGGAAGCTCGACGCACCCTCGCACGCCATCCTGCCGTCGTACTCGAATGTGGAGTGCTGTCCACGATGGCGCCGTCACCGAATCCTGTCCTACCTAGCGATATTTGTACGTATAAGCGTTTCCAGAAATGGACAAAGGACACCTGCCAATAGGTTCTGTTCCAGGTAACCAGATCATTCACCTCTCTGACACGACATCGTTTGCGCTGCCGATTCGTATGGATAAAACAGCGACGGAAATCTGTGAGCTGGTCCGTAGTCGACTGAGGAGTTCTCATGGGGAGGAGTTGGCGTTGGTTGAAGTGAAGAGCAGCGGAGGTTTGTGGATTTTCTTTCGGTGTTTCTGGGAAAAGACCATCCCTCCATTCTAAAAACCGGTGTGGATTTTCAAAAAATTCTGAAGAAAATGATAGTCGCTCAATAAAAGTAACCTAATGAAGTAATAAACTTCCATGTTTTTTTTCTACAAATTTTGTAACTTTGTTAGTGTCCCTAAGTGTTCCGGATTCTGCCGATATATGTACTTTGAGTGAAGTATGGCTCGGTGCGCTGCTCCTGCCTGCGACAACGATATCAATACCTATTGATTTTGGGCGGGACATCGCTTGCGTCGCGGCTGCACTAGCCACCGTTAATCAATACGTATTAAAATCGATAACGCCTAAGCAACGGCGACTTTTGGTGTAATACTACACTAGGAGTACAACGGCAGTCGATTATCCATTTTAATTTGGTGGAGTAGGGATAACACCGCTCCATGGCGATGGCCTTTCCGCGGCCTCGAAAAGCACGCGACGCGACCGCTCCGCTCGAGTGGAGATCCTCTTCACGACAAGAAACTATGGAGTTTACTTGATAGTTGGCTAGTTTTCATATTAGTTAACATTAAATGTGATGAACAACTATCAAGAAAACCGGGATTCACCATTGCGGCGATGATTCCATCGTAAGCGGCGCGGTCGCGTCGCGTGTTTTTTTGAGGCCGCGCAAGGATCAACACCACTGACACCCACTGTACAACGAATACCATATCGCATGTTGAAGAAATAATTTTTCCAGAAAAAGTTGTGTTCTACGATGGTGACGTCAGTATCGCGACGATGCTTTCGCTGAATAGCAAGCTGTACGTTGTCAGTAAGGATGAGATTGATTCATTGGTAAGTATAGCTCCAATCCCATAACCTGTAGGGTATGTTTTACCCAAAGGTTTTCAAATTCGGATTTTCAGGAACATTTCTATGAAGATTGAGGCCTTCTCTTTTTCCAGGTCCCGCAACTTGACCAAAACGGTCCTGTTGAGTCTGTGCATGCCTCGGTGATGGAGTACGTTGGCAGCCATGAGCTGGCGCAGCAGCTGCTGGTGCTGCACACCCAGCTTTTTGAGGTTAGTCAACATCTAATCGTTCTATCCCAAATAGTAAATACACTTCATCTGTAACTACTTCAGTATTTAGTAATCAATAAATCATTAATTGAGGAATACAAACACGTTTTGCATTGCTTGGAATTGACGTTCTATCCAGAGGCTGTAGCATCATTGAGATTACCCAGGGTAAACGTGTCAACACCATAAAAATTGACCAATTTATAACACCGGTCGCAACGCGTTTACCCTGGGTAATCTCAGCGAAGCATTCAGGCCCAGATCTGCTGCAAAACGTTCCTAACAAAGAAATTCCATAACTGCTGATATTTCCTTTTCTAGGCAACAGACGAAATTGAGCTCGTGACTCAAGTGATCGGTCGTGATCAGTTCCCTGGACGAGTTCCATCCAACTTGGATTTGCTGATGAGGAGGTACTTTTCGTTGTCACTCTCTTGATCATCCAATCTCGAGCATTTCTCCTTAGGTTCAACGAGGTTCAGTATTGGGCGACGACAGAGGTACTGCTGGCGCTTCCACAGAAACGGGTCAACACTCTGAGGAAATTTATTAAAATTGCCATGTAGTGAGTATTCCAGTAATTTCAAATGCCTGAAATTTTTCCGTTGTGCTTGGATTAAACTGTGTTCAATTTCAGTGCAAAGGAAAATCGTGATTTAATGACGTTGTTTGCAATCACCTTGGGTCTCAGTAATATTGCTGTCAGTCGGCTGACTCATCTCTGGGAGGTCAGTTTGCTTTCACTGAATTTTTCCGTCGTTGGTACGTATTTCACTCAATAATCCTGAGAACACTGCCGTTTCCACTGTGCAACGGCACTTTTTCTACTAGAGTTTGCTAATGAGTACATAGTTTTCGCTGCATTCCGTACAATTTCTATAAAAAAATGGTAACAATCGTTTCCAAGTGAATGATTTACGGATGCGGAATTTTGAATTTAATAGGAGGTAAAATAAGGAGGTATGGTAAAAGCCTGCAATGACTGTTGTAGAGGGTAAATCTTTAATCTTTAAACACATGAATATCAACGGCTGATACGAAAGTTTTTTACAGGGGGGGGAGTGGTTGACTGGCAAGAAAGGGGTCTAGCAGTCATTGAAGCTATTAGTTGGTCCGATGATCTTATACCAAATTTTACACTGTTTTAAATAATCATGGAAGTTGGTCTTCCAATTTTCACAGTCGGAAAGTCGTAGAACATTCTACCTCGTTCTATTTTCGAATAATTTCAATTCAAGACCAAGGAAGTCTGGTACGAAAAATAAGTGTTGGTGCAAGACTTTTGGGGCAACTGTCACTAAAAACTAGTTTTGGATTCAAATTACTGAACACAAAAGCTTTAAGAAGTTAAAGTTCAAGTGAGAAATTAAAAATTTTAATGATACAACATTTTTGTACATGTATAACGTAGAGCAATTTTCAAGAGTTTGCCGCCAATTTCTCGGGAGAGGGGTTGAAGATACAATAATAAAAAATACAATAATAGACAATAATAAAATACTATCCAATAATAAAAACAATAATAATAATTGACAGTTTCCTGTATTCACACGATAAAATAGGGTTAAGACCGTCATTTTACTACAGTATTTGCTAATCCGAGATATGTTCATGCATATCTTTGACAGCTAAGCATTACTGGAAACATCTGTGTAGTATAAATCATTGTTTAACTGAGGAATGATCGCCGAAAATAATCTTTCGAACATTTTTGTGTCGTTTTGTGAATCCTTGAACTTAAGCGTCTTCCTGCCAAGCTTCGACGACAATTTGCGGAATTTGAATCGCTGTTGGATCCGTCAAGGAATCATCGACCGTATCGAGCTCTTGTAGCTAAGGTTGGTTGGGATTTTGGACTTGATCTAGATAAGCTATGCTTGCCACTTTCCCACCCGTATGAACTTTGAATTTGCAGGAAGTTCCTAAATTCCATGACAAACCATTTTTCCATGACCAATGCTTCCGCAGTCATAATTACAGCAAATTTTAGTAATAAAATTCTCGCGTCCGTTGGGAAACGCAAAAATATTGCAATGTTATTCAGTTTTTCTGAAATTGTATACATGTGATATAGTGCAGCCCCCTTTTTCTATTCAGATGTCACCGCCATTGATTCCGTTTGTTCCGCTGTTACTGAAAGATCTGACATTCATCCACGAGGGCAACAAAACGTACTACAATGGGCTTGTGAATTTTGAGAAAATGGTATGTTTCTCGAGCTTATGGGTGTACCCATAGGTTAATTCACCTAATTTACTGATTACCTAGTTTACCTATAGGTTGATTCAATGCTCTTCTTTTTAGCATATGATCGCAAATATCCTGAGGAGTTTTCGACAATGCAAGTCTAGGTATTCGGGTACGTTGGTTAATTTTCCAGACAACGTGAGCAAAAATATTTTTCCATGTTTTAGTTACACAAATGGAGCAGAAGAAAATCTTTGAGACGCAGAATTTCATCCGAAATTTCCGCGTTGTCGACAATCAGCGGCGGCTGATGGAACTCTCCTATCAGATAGAGCCACGTAGAAGGAGGAATTAGGACAATGCATGGGCTAAGGATAGGTATCTGGATAAGGCCACTCCGAGAGCCGAGAATCTCCATTCAGGAGAAACGGTGCAGTCGATCAGTGCAGCTGGTATGCCCAGAGGAGTTCCATGGATGATCCTGGAGGTGCGATTGATGCCCAAGGGGAGCGGGACCAAGGCCTAGTCTTACGTACTGTTGATCCTGAAAATCCTGTATATTGGATGCGAGCCAAGTTTGGACCTTTAAAGGTTGGCAACCATCCGAAGGGGTTGAGCCTTTGATATGCAGATGAAGAATTTTATGACTAACGATGCCCGCGATTTTCTGGATTGGCAGTACTTTCCGTAAGGGTATATTCCTCGATACGGGACTGTGATAGAACACCGGCACAGAGCGCCAATCCATGGCCCGCTCACTGCTGAATATTTTCACTTCCAGAAAGTATTTGCCAGCCGTTTTGACCCGCTAATGCTCTCCAACAGCATATGAAGTGAATAAAATTCACTACGAATTTCTAGGAATGTTCGAATTGTAATAGTTAGATAGGTAACTGCTGTTACAATGTTGTAGAGCGTTTTACTTCTTTTTTTTTCGTCGTTGTATTCTGGTCTATAATATCCGTACTGATGCTCACTTCGGCTCATTTTCATTTTTTTGTGCGTGGAAATGGCTTCCTTCACATGCTGTCCACGGTCGTGCTTACATAGCCATTTCAAATGGATTTTTAATCATGCCGGTGCTTTCTGATTTCTATTTCTTGATGAGATTTCAAATAAATTTTTATTTCAAGCGTGTTGTTATTTTCTACTAACGATGGACAAACGTCATAGAACCAAGCAGTGTTCCTACGAGTTCCTACGAGAGCATTGTTTGTTAAGTTGTTGCAAAATCGCTGTCGGATTTTGGCAGTTGACGTTGAATTGTTATAACTCGGTTTGATCTGAACATTTTTTGCCGATTCACTTCGAATCAGCACATCTTCGCCACCTTTTGCTGAATTTCACTTCCATTACGTAGGTCCGACGCGAAACTTTTTGCGCCGAGCAAAACCGACGAGAGCGTGTTTTGTTTAGTTTCTTGCGGTCTATTCTTTTTCTCAAGAATGGCTCCAACCGAAAATCCTAGTCACTCTCAAGCGAAACTTGCCCTTCTGGGCTATATTCCGAATTTCGGCTTTTTTTTTGCAGCATTGTCGAGTTTCCCCAGTTTATCTATGTACAGGATGGTCCACATGAAATGTGACGCAAACAACTATCCACAACTTTTCACCAGTCAGTTTAAATGAGGAACATTTAGATCTATTCAATAGACAAAAAAAAATATACATCAGATCTCACATGTCCGATGCAAAATGACTGCCTTCAACTTCAATGCAAACATCCAGTCTCTTCCAGAAATTTTTGAGGATGCGCGCAACTACATATTTCTGGTGATCATTTTCGTTCCGTGCTCTTTTCAGTGACATGTGTTTAAAAGAGCAGATTTTTTGCTCCAACATAGGCCATTTAGCAAAATCGGGAAGATTGAGATCGGGCGAGTTTGATCCCCAAATATCCTTCGTCCAGAAACCCGGAAGATTGGTCTCACTCCACTCCACTGTCTTCATTGCCTCGTGGGCTGCTACCCAATTTTGTAAGAAGGTCCAGTCAATGTCATCAGCGTTTTCTTTGGTCGAAAGGATGACCGCATCCCCCAAGAGAATGGATTTTCTGTAGCCCGTCACACTTCATGTGGACCACCCTGTAAGTGTAAATGAGCGCACTATAGGCATTTTTTCGAGGTTGTGTTGGGTTTTCTGCCCTGACAGGGCTTTAACCACAAAATCGCAAGATTGCGTGACAGATGTCCAGTTCCGCAAGGCCAAAACAGCGCTCTAGTGGGCATCCTTGCTTTTGAAGGGCATTTTCCCTCATACCAATGCCTAGAAATTCGGCTCATAAACAAATGCATTAGCGACAAAACCCAGTTGAATACCTGGAATTTTCGCTTCAGAGTAAGATCAAGGGCTTTCGCCTCATTGTAGCCTTAAAAACCGGACTGAAGATTGAATTTGAGTTAAGCGCACGCTTTTCCGCTCGTCTTGCTGTGTTACCGCATGAGGCATTGATCGATATATTGATTACTTCAAGGAAACTAGAAGCGGAGGTTTTACGCTATCACTACGAAGGTCGCTGCAAAAATCTCACCAAGCCAAACCGAATGGTCACTGACTCTCTTTGACAGGAGCAATTCAGAATAAGTTATGGCGAAGAAAATGTGAGCGATGCTGTCTCCTCAGAGTGTCCGTCGGCTTTGCACATCTAGTGAGCAGTGTTTTAGCTCACAACCATGACCCAATTTCATTTTATAACAGGATTACTAGCCGCGCAATAAAAATTATAAAGAATTGTGTGTAGAGCGTTATACCTGGAGAGGGCGGTACGGCCGAGCTGGTCTGCGACTGGTCAATTCGCCCAAATCACTATTCGCCTATCCTGACTGCACTGCCCTTTTCAGGTATGACGCTCTACTCCCTAAGAATATCAATAGTTAGCTTAACTTTTGTGAACAAAACTAATTTCATACAGTCAGTCAAACCTGCTTCTCGCGAGGATTCTGAGGGCATTCGTATCGATGGATCGTTCATTGCGCATTCAAAATTGCCTATCCCGAATTTAGCTCTTTCCTCTATTTCTGGCGATCGCGTACTCAAAATGGGCTAATGGGGATATGCTACGTTTTTCTTTGACATGGCAGGTGTTATTTCCTTATGGGGCGTGGTTAAACATTTCCTCATCCTAATTGTGGCAAGTTTCCCCAAGGAATGATGGAAAAGCTGTCTTGCTTGTGGAACATTCTCATCATAACCAGAAAAGCTCAATGAAGAATCGTAAATCAAATATTGGTGGAAACTTGAGCAGTGGAACGCTTATAGCGTTTTCCCGGATGTAGAAAGAACTTAGCCTTGGACAGTTTCTCTTTCAAGTAAGCTTAATTTAGCTAGGTACCTTCCTCAGCAATTTAGCCTTAACATAGCCAGCAAGTAAGCAACGATAGCTGTTCTGCGCTCTCATTAACAGGGAATCCGACCCACGATGCCAAACATTATTGTATGCAATCACTCGGGTGAAAAACCCCGGTGCGTAACAACAATAGCCCGAATGTTCGCGCAAATCTATGAAGGTCACGCGACGACAACTCAACGATCAAAATGCGAATTGACCAATGCATGCGATTTTTCTTGTTTTAAATCACCTGAGCAGGTAGTTCTCATCTTTGGTGGTTATGCGCGGTGCATGGTAATGCGTACCACCACATTTTCGGGAGTGGATAGTGTATTTCTTGGAAGGGACAACTGGTACTTTTGCTGTTTTTTCTTTGAAGTCGCTAATAATGATGTGATATGGTAATCTATTGTCCGAGAAAAATGCGAAGTCTGAGAGTACAAGCGCTGATTTCTGGAGGAGAAGGTTCCGCACTGGATTCAATGAGAGTTTGAGTGGATATGGACGCTCTGCCAAGGCGGCGTGAAACCACATGTGAGAAAGTTCATAGTATTCCAGCGTAGAGCACTCTCCTGACCTCTGTATGGCAGCCATTAATCGTAGCGAGTTGATGAGCAGCCATTTTGGATCCAAACACGCCGTCCAATTTCATTTGAAGCATTGATGTCAATTTTTTAAATCAGAATTATGGTTAGGTTAGGAAGATTACAAAAAAAGAAGGGAACAAAAATTGAACGAAAAGCTCCGTTTCGGTCTGGACCACAGCGGTGAGCAGGGCTGAGCCGATGTGAGATTTTCACGACCTGGATAGCAGTCCGGATAACTGAATGGCCTAAAATGACCCCATAACGGATACATATCGGGTAACGGATAACGACTAAGGGTTCGTACTACTTACCATCACCAACGAAGATAAACGAAAAATCTGCGCAAGAATTATTCTTTCAGTTCAGTAGCAAGTGGTCTGAATTATCTTCTTCTACCTTACTCTAACAATTGAATCCACTCATGGAACGTCACGAAAAGGCCCTAGAATAGGTACCACAAGTGTTACTCTTCAAATGACTACTGTCAAGGAAAAGGGGAAGCTGGAAGCAACCGATTTCTGCTTTATCCGGCCCGTTATTTGGTGCTAAACGTCCGGATAATGGTTCGGTCAACATAGGATATGGATTGAGGCTAGACGGATAATCGGATACAGATAATCCGCTCATTCTTGGTGGTGAGGGCAAAGGTTTTGCTGACTTTTGCTGGGATTGTGTAAATTGAAAGATCAGATTGACGTTCAGACCTCTTCAGACAACCACTAGCATTATAGGAGAAATCCACCACTGCAAATGATGACTACTTTGATACTGCCTCTTTGTAAACAGGAGTAGTTATTCTTGGCAAGTTACGTTATTTCGTAGGGGAAACTGGCATATGTACTCACAAATAGAAAGTTACACAACCAGGACACAAAGTGGACACATCCAGGTGCGAAATGGTAGACACATCCCGGGGTGTGCTAGATGTGTCAACTATTTTCCGCCGATTCTAGATGAGTCTACTTTGTTTCCCGGATGTGTCTACCAGCTTGGACTGACGCACCTCCATGTGTCTACCTTGTGCCCACCATGTATTCACTTTGAGTGCTGGTAGTGTCTACTTTTTGGCTACCATGGTAGTGTTCACCATGAGTACTGGATGTGTCCACTATGTATCATGGTAGACTCTACTTTGTGTCATGGATGTATCCACTACATGTGCAAGCAGACCCCTGGTAGTGTCCACCATGAGTACTGGATGTGTCCACTATGTATCATGGTAGACTCTACTTTGTGTCATGGATGTATCCACTACATGTGCAAGCAGACCCCTGGTAGTGTCCACCATGAGTACTGGATGTGTCCACTATGTATCATGGTAGACTCTACTTTGTGTCATGGATGTATCCACTACATGTGCAAGCAGACCCCTGGTAGTGTCCACCATGAGTACTGGATGTGTCCACTATGTATCATGGTAGACTCTACTTTGTGTCATGGATGTATCCACTACATGTGCAAGCAGACCCCTGGTAGTGTCCACCATGAGTACTGGATGTGTCCACTATGTATCATGGTAGACTCTACTTTGTGTCATGGATGTATCCACTACATGTGCAAGCAGACCCCTGGTAGTGTCCACCATGAGTACTGGATGTGTCCACTATGTATCATGGTAGACTCTACTTTGTGTCATGGATGTATCTACTACATGTGCAAGCAGACCCCTGGTAGTGTCCACCATGAGTACTGGATGTGTCCACTATGTATCATGGTAGACTCTACTTTGTGTCATGGATGTATCTACTGCATGTGCAAGCAGACACCTGGTAGTGTCTACCAAGACCACTGGATGTGTCCACGTTGCAGATGTGGTCATAGCGAGTAATTCTGGCCATCTAGCCAACATCTTCGCTTCCATGAACGCCTAGACGACGCTCTATTTCTTTTGCTGCAGGCCAGCACTAGGTCGCATACAGAGCGACGAGTCGGACGACAAATCGGTAAACGTTTGGCTTTGGTCTGTCCAGAATGTTCTAATCGTACAACACGCCTGTCAAAGAGCGCCATTTCAACCGTGTTGTATAAATGCGTGCAGTGACGTCATGAGAAACTCAAGCGTCGAACCAGATGGCTGATGCAAGGTACTTTAAGGCTCCATTTCTTGAAAATTCAGTGCCCCTACGCTTATCGTGCCTACTTGGTTTACGTCGATAGATTCGTCAAGTATTTAGACTCCGTGACATAGAGACAAAGGCCAAACTGAGCGAGTCGGTCGCTCCAGGCTTTTGTTAGCGTCTCCAGCTCACATTTGTCTAAGGACGCAATCATGAGGTCATCCACGACAGAAGCTTCCAAATAGTGGGATCCTGCAGATCTCGAGCAACAGCATCCATGACGAAAATGAAGAGGAGGGGAGAAAGAGCTGAGCCCTGGTGAACGCCAACGGCAACAGGGGATTCCGCCGATGTGCCGGCTAGTGCATGAATCTTGCTCCTCGGGTAGGCGTAGAAAATTCGCACTCATCCAACAAGCTCTTCGGGTCGGGACGCGATTAAAAGCCTTTTCCAAATTAAGAAAAGAGAAAAGCGATGTGGAACGCCTTCTGCTTTTCACGATGTTTTTTCGATTGGAAGACGTGTAGCATGGATGGCGTCCGTCGGGCCACACCTCACTACAAATCCGCACTGATTGGTGGCCATATTGACGATGTCTTGAATACGACGGTCGAGTACATGTTCAAGAACTGTGAGACAGGAGTCAGACCGGTCGGTGATTCGAGCAGTCAGCGGTGCTGCCTTTGCTTTTCCAAATCGGAATCATCGTGCTTCGTTGCCATTCCTTTCCACAACTACCCAGTTGAAAACTTTGTCAGCCATGCAGCGAAACTCCAGCATTCTGACTTCCACGGCTCCACCGCAACATCGTCGGGACCCGGTGGCTTTACCAGATTTCATTTGAATCAGTGCGGCCTCTTTTACTGAACTGTGGTCGAGTGGACAGGCCCATGCGTCGGCAAGAGTTGAGGGATGGAAAGATGGGTAAACTCTTCAATTGAGACCTTCTCGAAGCACTCGTACAAACGCTCCCTCACCTTTCTGTAGTCAACCAGAAGTTTGCCGTGCTCATCGTTGATTTCGCGAAACTTTTTCACATCTTCCGCTTGCCGTCTACAGGACTTGGCGAGACGAGATAAGCCGTTCGCAATGTCTCGTGTCGAACTCCTTGTTGCTTTCTTCATAATGGGTCGTCTTTGCCATAGCCACAGCTTTTTTCGTTGTCCTTCTCGCGTCGCGATACTTGCGCCAGTTATCGGTGGTCCTAATTTCAAAAAGAAAACGTGATGGAGACGTTTCTCTTCTCGGACTGTTTACTTCACTTCGTCCGTTCACAGCCGAACCTGCTTGTCTATTTTCCGACGATTGGTCGATTGGCCTCAGCTGCATCGAGTTCGGAGCGCGCCACCTCTATGATCGTTCGAGTCGCACTTTGCCAGGTTTCCTCAACAGTTGTCACAGGAGGTAGACGTATCCGAGAAATGACGGCATCTTCCTTTTCCTTTGGTCACCATCATTTAATCCGACTCGGTCTCGGAGCTTTTCAGAGTCAGAAATCTATACGAAGGAACAGAAATTCTGGGAATCCCCAGCAAAAATAACTGTGAAAGTGAGCGATTACGTCGCGTCGCTTCGTCTAGACGTGCGACGCGATTGCATGAGAAATGAAGAAAATCGCTGACGACTCACTCACAACATGAAGTATGCCCAGGACGAAACTGGCTAGCGATATAGTCGCCAAGTGATTCCTCGTGAGATTTGGTCAAAATCGGCCGCGCGTTACTGGATGGCTCTTGCAAATTAAAGCTACTGGAATGACCACGGCAGCTTTTGTGATGTTTGCGAGTTAAATCGCATGGCGACCAAATCGCCGTCGCTGCTAGTATGCCCAGGGCTAATGAATTGCTCTTATGAGGAATAAACGTGCTCAGGCACTTTTAGAGGACCGCCCGAGCCCCCCTTATTATCTTTGAGGACCGCCCGAGCACCCCTTTTTATCTAAGCGGACCAGCCGCGGACTCATCCTTATCTGGACGGACCAGCCGCGCACCCCTTATTATCTTAGCGGACCAGCCGAGCTACCTAAATTGGGGGCGGAGCAGCTGTGATAAGCAATATCATCCCACGAAAACTTCACTGGTGTTTCATTCTTTTCTTTTGAATCAATGCGGACGCTGAAATCGTACAAGTTTCGTCCACAACATGATTTCGCTCCTCCTCCGCATGTGTGGACAGGATTTTCTTCTGTTCCAATGTGATGTGACTCTTTGCTGTTCTGAACTTTAGACAGAACTTGCAAAATGTTCAAGTCTTGGTGATTCTCAGGTTTGACGAGAGTGCAACTGCCAGAATCTCCATTTCGAACTTTTCATCTTAAGTTTTTCCTAGTTAGACTACCAAGCTCCAATGAATTGTAAGTCTCATTCAAGGCCCACTGGGACCCCTGAGTAACCCTAGAGGGAAGCATCCTCTACACTCAAATTATTCTATTTAAGGGGAGAACGAGTCATTACACTTAAACAGAGTGTGGGTCCAATTCATGGCTCACATAAGAAGTAATAATGTAAGCCCATTCTCTACATATTTCATTTCTAAAATCAGAACTTGCATCAATTTCGAACAGGACGTTCCAGTAGCAAACGAAAATGTGGACCGAGGCGAAGGAGGTGTTCGATTCGATGGAAAATATTTCTGACATTGGACTATTAGCATTTGCTGCTGAATTTGCTTGGTGCGAGAATTCGAAGAATTTAGAGAAAAAACATGCGGAAAAGGCCCCTTTAATTGTGAATCGAATCAATATCATGTGAAATTTTTCGAGCGGAAAAACAAAGTAAAATAAATTTGAATTACAAATGTGATGTCACTGTACTATCTTGCTTTCACACTAAGGATTTACTGGAGTGGAATGTAGAGACTACCGAAGCTATTCCGAGCTTCTCGAAAATGCCCGCGGCCCATCAGATATAGGGTGCTCGGCCGGTCCGCTTTTAATCAGAAGCTGACCGCCCGCGCACCCAATTTCTTTCCAATTTTCATCCCTTNGGCCCAGAAGGAGTCTATTTATATAGTCAAAAATTTAACATCTAAAATTTAACATAGACAATGCTGTTTCATTGTGCTTCATTTTTCAGGTGCTATTTTAGTTTGTGCTTTTTTTTGCTAACTCTTCTCTTCCACAGGAATTCCGTAAGTGTTCTCTACAATTTTTTCTCTGCAAACCTGTCCTCACTATTTTGTGAAAGATTCGTTAACTTGATTTATCCTAAGGAAATAAGATGTCAATTCATCAAAAGTGGGATTTTACGCTTGCATTCAAAGGAGCTTTGATGGTTCCCGTAACTTCTCGAGAACATGGGCACGGTAGAACAGAAAAGTAAAAAAACCACTCAAACGAGCTTATTAAGGGTAGAGGTTTGGAAACTGATGCGCCAAATCTCGTTATAGTGCTGCAGCTTCGGATATGTCCTGGTCGGAGATAGGTGTCTCCGAGATTATTTATTTATTTATTTATTCGATAGACAGGAAATTGTTCGCCAACTATTCCAACCACATCCAAGGAATGAAAAACGTTGCTAGAGGAAAGTGGAGCAAGTCTTGAGGAGACGAAGACAACGGAAATGATGCTGATGTGCAAATGGGCTTGGCTGTATGTATAGTCAACCTTTCCAGATGAGAATTTCACAATAACTATTCTGTGAAAAAGCTTTCCTATCAATTCCGAAGCTGAGTAGTTATAGCCCAAGCCAATGTTGAATTTTTGATCATGTAAATAGAACCGTTCTGGCCCTGGATAGCCAATACAGAGCCTGGCTATACTGGCTCAGCCTTTTGCACCCCTCAGGAACTAACAAGGCACACTTTCATATGTAGCTCTGAACACCTCCATAGTTCGAGCCGACTAGGAAGAGAAGGAGGTGTTCAGTGTGCTATTTTCCGACCACTTGTCACTCTTTTTGTGAAATAAAACTCACATAGGTCAGTGGTTTTGGTGAAAATATAGGTGTAACATGATGGAGGATTTCAGGGCTGCTCTCTACGGATCCCCGCGGTCCATCACAGTGAGCACATTGCCGGATTATTTTACTTACTATAAGGATCTGGTATGGAAGGATAAGAATCAATCTGCACCAACATTTCTAGTACGAGAAAGGTTTGACAAGGCTACATGAGTAACTCTTGGCACCTTTCGAGGCAACGAAGCACTATATTTGTGAAATGTGATGATAAAAAGTGGATGGTCTCATGCGAAGATACCAGTGCAAAAGTTGTCCATGGTAAAGGTAGGCCAAACTAGCAGCTAGAATTTGCCTACATAATATATGCTCAGGAGAAGGATAAGATATTCGAACGCTCGAATAGGATTGAGATTCAAGTGATCAGTGAGCGGCCACAGATCGAGGACATTTTGCACGAGGATTTGGAAGAGCAAGTGGAGTTCCATAATCGTCTGCACTTCGGCCAGGTAGTAGTCATTATCGTATTAACGTATATGACGTAAAGCTCTATCGATTCTCGGCAGAAGAATAGAATTTAGGGAGTTTGCTTCAGGAGTGATCTCTCCGATATTAGGTACTAGACGGTATACCCGGCTTCGCTCGGGAGTTCTCTAACCCCGGCTTTTCACACTGATGCGGATAGTTATTGATACTAATACATTCACTCGAACTGCCCACGAACATTTCGATGACCATCATGTTGAGTATTCTCGGTAGCCCTTTCGTCACCCCCGCACGGAAACAAAATAACCGGTATAAAAAATTAATCAAATTGGTGCAAAA
>JARK01001339.1:3332812-3365263 GCA_000688135.1 Ancylostoma ceylanicum | reverse complement strand
TATCGTAACCAAGGGGACCAGAGAAAGACGGATTCCACCGCGACTTCCACTACATCCATACACTTAAGATGAAACACCAGCCGACTGTCTCGTCAGTTCCGCCTCATCCGCGAACACTGTCTATGGGCTGAGCCCATGATGGACGAATGCCGGCCGGCCCCCACGTAGAAGGAAATAATTGGAGGCTAGTTTTACAACCATTCGCTCGCAACGGTATACATGCGATCAAAACTGTGCCACCGAACAGTAATCGCTTGGGCTAATCGGCAGGTTAAACTATACCACTGCACTGTCATAATTTTAGCACAATAACTGAGCATAGTCTGGTAGGAACGAAGAACGAATAGCATACCTTGTCCTTTGGCAATTTCAAAGTGTCCTGACAAAATTGTGTAATTTTTTGTGTATGACGAATATTGTCGTCCGCAGAGAGTGCGCCTATTGATTCCACCTGGAAGAAGCGAGAAAAAGTATCTGAACGAGTAGGAAAACAGCAAGAAGTATTTCATATTTGGGTAAACATTCAAAGATTAATCCGGGTAAGGCTATGTCTCACAGCATATGATAGAAAACGTTCTGCCGAACAAACTTAAGCACACAGTGGACGGGATGAAAACTAGAGCTTCACAAGTTTTCACAAATAGTTGTAATTTTGAGGGAACTACATCGGATACGGATGGAGCTACATTCAGTTCTGAAGACATTTTTGTTTCCCCATAAATAGAGTATTTTACAACGACTGCAATGTGTAGAGCATTACACCTGGAAAGGGCGGGGTGGATGGGCTCTGTGATTGACTATTTGGGCGGATTGACCATTACAAAGCTCAGCCGCACCGCCCTTCCCAGGTATGACGCTCCACACCTCGAATACACGCAAATGGCAGCAGAGACGCTAAATTCTCGCGATGACTCACGTCAAGAAAACAAATCACTTCATGAACCCTTGAAAATAAGAGACTCCAGCAAAAATAAACAACCTACTTTAATGACGGCTACTGGATTCCGGGACGCTCCATGCGTAATTCGCTGGCCAGCTAGAACTTCAATGGCAATTCTATTTCTTGGTTTATTCATGGATTCGGCTAGAAGGTCAGTGAGGCGTTCCTGGAAAAACCAAACATTGCACGCAGTGCCAATTATGATAACGGAGAAAGATGAAAAGCGAAGCAGGTAAGCAACCTCGAAATTGGCCGGTACATCCTTGTCTGGAAGGTTGGTCGCAACACGTACCATCGGCATCTTTGAAAAGAAAAGGTCTTAGGTTCTCTAAAATATTAGAGCGAAGCCTTCTTTGCACTGAGAACTAGCAAAACACGACAGAAAAAACGGCATCAGTGCAATGGTGATTCCAACCATGGTTTTCGAATCCACATTTGCCACCTATCAAGATCTGCAACTTACGTGAGTTCTATTTCGAGAACTAGTGCATTGCGCTGTACTTGCACAAAAGGGCCATTTCACATGTTATTCGTTGGTTAACCTTGTGCGGAGTGCACGTATTATGAGAGCAAAAATGCAGGAACTACAGTGAAACCACAAGTAGATTGAATTGAGTATTACTTTACGTGTATGTATGTACTACAAAGTAGGCAAAAATGTAAATCATTCCGTATCTGTTCCAACGGACTGAATTAACTGCCAGACTATTTATAAATTCATTGGCAACATCATCAACCGCGAGTAGTAGTGGCGATACATGTACCGAATGGTCGAAAATTATTTGCGTCACTCACAACATCTGCATTTAGCAGAGTCTGCTAGTGCCATCACTACGATCAAATTTCATACGTTATTCAACCCTCCTTCTTTTGACGCAATACATCTGTTTTTTTTTTTTTTGAATTCACATAGATGCCATCAGGAATTCATAGTATATCTCCTACACGCCTAGGAACTACCCCTCCCTCAACCAGCAGAAACTGCAAAAACTCATAAAACCTAAGAAGTCTTAATAATAAGAACAAAAACTGAAATAAGATTGGGAATATTCAGGAGCTCGTAATCACAATGGCAAATGCGATTCTGTAAAATTGCCAAAAAAAACCGCTTTCGAGGCCAAAATTTTGTGGAGCTTGTAGGCGGGGCTGAGGGGGGGGGGCTAAAGCGCTCTCTGAACAGTTCACCCGGGAGTGCTTCTTCTGAGGAAATTCGTACTCCTCGTTAGAGTTCCTCATTCATTCCTAACAGAATAGAAACTGCGCTCCATGCATGACGAGCAACAGAGTATATGATGCGGAAACCGTGTAATCCTGCCTTGGCTCTGCCCCGAGGCCTCTCAAAAGCCGGTGCTCGAAGAGGGGCTTTTTGGAAGTTCTGTGCGGAATCACGTATACCAATTTGATCAGAAGCTAATGGAGACTAATTCCATGCGAAAATCACAAAAACGATTCTGAGGTGGATGGTGCCTTCTACAAACACCAAATACCTATCGTAGTCAAGTAGAACAAGCATAGGAAGTGCAAGGCCGATTGCAGATTCTACAGGTGCGGTACGACGCAGATGCGTCATGAAGGATGCAGAGGTATAGTGTGTATATTTCGGGGTGGCTTACGAGTGCAACACGTGGCATGACGTGTGGAGTACTGCTGGCAGTGCTCCAGCAGACAACAGGTGGGTATCGATCGCCAGCTCGCGTCATGGCGGGCGGTGCGCCCGCACGACACCCCGAAATATACAGAGGATATTCACGACTGAACTAGCTCCCACTTCTCAGAACAGCCACCACTTCCAAATTTGGACTGGTTTAGGCTGCTTTCCTTTGATAAGCCACCGCTGTTTTTTTTTTCTAAATGTTATCAAAAACACCCTTATCTCACCTGGCGATGAAGCCATTCTAAAAAAACTGCGATTTTTCGCACCGCAAAAAGCAATAAGAAGAGGTGGGAAGGGGGAAGTTCTCCTATTCTCCTAAGCGCTCCAACTGACACTATCAGAATACTACTGTATTCGTCGATAAACTCCTTGCTAGAGAATAAGTTCAAAAACCACGACAAGATCAAAATTTTGATGAGCCGTTATTTGAAGCGGGGATGTGGAAATATGTTGTGCGTAGACGCAAATGCTAACTGTAGACGTATTTTCGGCCGAGGCGTATCGGTACCATTTCCGAAATTTATTCCGTCTAAAAACGCATTTCTAATTGGGCAAGAACAAGAATACGTAGCAAAAAAGAACAGCGTCTGTTGTGACGACCATACCATTCGGCCAGCAAGTGCTTTACCATTAGTGAAATCGCGGTAGAGCCGCATAGCATGAGCGTGAGCAGCACACTACTGCCACCTCCCCCCACGGTTTATACCACCCATGGGTCTCCTAAAGCTGCATTTATAGCACATCGGAGTCCGGTCCTGTCGGATAACAAATGATACGTATCGATCCACGTCGGAGTCCGACATGTCGGATTCTGACGTGGATCAATACGTATCATTTGTTATCCGACCGAATCGGAGTCCGACGCACTATGAATGAAGCTTAAAGACAGCACCCACGGAAATTTTCATATCCGAGATTTTGATTGGTTGGATACTTAGCAATAGTGCCAACAATTCTACGAAAGTTGCATCGTCGTAGGCATCAGCATTCTTAAGATAGAGAGAGATTAAGTTTGTGCTGGCGATCAATTAGTATGAGTTGAAGTATAGAATGAATTGGTGTTTTTGTTTACAATCACTTTCTTCCATTATGATAAACTTGCTTTCATTCCCATCTCACTCCGGTTTAAGCCCGGGCAACTCGGCCATCTTCTGCAAACGGGCTGAAGTGATGGCGACGAGAACCGTCTTTCTAGTAGGATTTGTCAGAATTGATCACTGCCTATGTCTCCACTGTGGTGCTAAACCTAGGAATTCAGTAAAATCCGTGAAGGCAAAATTTCCGTGGGTGCTGCCTTTAAGTATCAACAGGTCAATTTTTCGTTTTACCTCATACAGAGAGTTCGGAAACCACCGTCATAAACGTATAGTCCACTTCTACGGCAATATGCATGCTCTGCACCCGTACCTGATATATTTAACCGTGGATGGAAACGTCGCGGGTACATATCCATTTCCAATGATTTTAATCACTCTGCTGTCTAGACGAGAGACAACACGAATTGAAGATGGAGTAGATCGCGAATCATTCTCAAAAGAAAATCAAGCGGGAAATGATAACCAGCAGCGGAACGAGTGGACTCGCATATCCACGAGTAGGTTTTCCTGGATAGCAGATTCTCGCAACCACTTTCACATCCGCTACAGCGCGTTTATTCGACTGAATAACAATTATCGGATATGGGCATTGATCTCAGAAAGCGTACACTTTCGTACCTAGTATGTTTGAACTCGTATGCTTTCTCATGGCGATGTTTCTCCTGTAGGGCAATTTATAGCAAATCAGTGTGTGCGTCAGATGCTCATCCGTCAGTAGGTTGAATAATGGGCTGATTATTAGGTAGTCAAAATGTTTCGACGCGTCTCTTGATTGTACGTATTTCCTTCCTGATCTGGTGATTGGCAAGCGTTTGTATTACAATCATATGCTCATCATTTTTGACTATAGCTCGGTTTGACATACAGTCGAGGCACTGGAAATAGAAGTATCAGGCAGCAAAATCCGAGCTTCAGAACTTTATTATCTTCCCTTCCGTCGTATTTCGGAAACAATATGTGCTGTTCATATCGTTCGCGCTCTGTACGGAGAGTACATTATACGTGACAAACCTGCTCGAATTTGGCTCAGTTTGCTACCGAATGACCCAAAAAAAAAAAACCGAGTGGGAGGAGNGAAGTTGCAAAAAAAAACGGAAGTTTTGATAAAAGTAGAAGAAAATAAAAGTAAAAGTGGTCGGCGTGGCGTGAGGATGATAACACATGGGGGAAAGCGAGCAAAGCGAGCAAGAAAAGAAGCCTGGGAGTCCGGCGTCAGCCGGACGATCAGGCTGGTAACAAAAGAAACCGCTTACGGGAAGTTGAACGTGTGAATGGTTATCATTGATTAGTTAACCGGTGTAAACACAACAAGCAGTCCTGTTGGACCAATTTAGTGGACACATCCAGCACTCAAAATTGGTTGACACATCCAGCGCTCAACTTAGGCTGATTTGGTAGACACATCCAGCACTCAAACTTGGTTGACACATCCATGACTCTTCGAAAACTGAGTGCTGGATGTGTCAACCAACGTTATCAGGCCATTTTGACTCCTGGTTGTGTCTACTTTTTAGACGTCGGCGAGGCCACGCCCACATTGAGTCCTGGTTGTGTCATGGCGAAGTTTGCGAGTAGATGACATCCGACGCGTCCTGTATTATCTTACCAGCTAGCTATTCGGTGGAGGTTACATCGAAACCCACTGGAACTATAAACATACACGGTTGCAATTTATGAACGCATAACTGGGGGAGTTAGAAGGGTTAACGCCAAATGAATTTACCCATCTTTTACACGGACGTCAAAACGTTTACGCTGGGCCCTTGGGCAATCTCAATTATGCATCCAGATTGGGTTACTGAACGACTTTGACGTTCTTCGCATCCCAACTTTCGTAATCATTCGACTATACTACATAAGTACGCTAGGCATTGTGGGGACGCTTGGTGAGCGGTTTATGAATCCAGTCCAGGTATACAGCTTTCCAGTTCAGAAATTGCGAGATTTTCAGCAGTGTGTGTATGAGGAGAATTCTCAGAGAGTGGATATTTAGCAATAAAAATAAAAATGGGTTAAATTGGTAAACTGTAGACCTACACATTTATCTAGCTAAAGCGATACTCAGTTTAGCAGTACTTGAGGTCCGATTATGCACGTTGGGATTGCAGCTTTCGGAAAGTACCGGTAGTGATTCATTCAAATGTCTATTTTGACTTTTTGCACCTGCGATGAAATTACAAAAAGTTGGATTGAAAATAATAACGACTCTCTTCGAAACTGCTCATGTTGCCTTTTTGGAGACAAAAGTAGCTAGTGGAAAGAGTGATAAATCGCAGAAACAAGTTCATTAAAGTATAAAAAGTTTTTGAAGATGCTTGGACATGGGCATCTCCTACCCAACATACGGAGATCGAATAATACGGTGGTCATTAGTATGAATTGATGAAGTCGCCGATTGGATACAATACTGCTCATAGAATCATGACTTATAATAAAGCGCTTACTCTGTGTGTGTGTGTGTGTTTGTGTGCGTGAAACGAAATTCCCTGATTGGTCAATGGTAGTGATTGCCTACCGTATTCTTCTGCTATCGAACATTTCTGAGAATGCGAACGGGTATGGTGAGGTGCAGTCGACTCGAGTAGTCGGGAAGAGAACAATGAATAGGTACGGGCAATAGGGGCGTCAGCATCCAAGAGTGGATAGGCGCAAGGAGACTGGTTCGTCGCCTTATAATAAAGGATAAGGGTACGCCGGCGTCCAAAGTGGGGGAGACGAGTCCACCGTTGTGATAAGGGTACGCCGGCGTCCAAAGTGGGGGAGACGAGTCCACCGTTGTGATAAGGGTACGCCGGCGTCCAAAAGTGGGTAAACGCCTGCGAACGAGTCGATGGATGGAGAAGAGCTGCGCCGGAGCAAAGTAGCGGAAGTTGCTCTTAAAGGGTTTTTACAGTTTTGACGCGTCGTGCCGCGTCCTATGCTTAAGCATAGGGAGCGGCAACGCAGTGCGAGCTGGCGCGAGCTCGCTGCGTCAAATGCCGCAAGGGGATCCTTGTACACTTTTTCCAGCGGCGCGTCATTTTGCGAGCTCGCACTGCGGGCTGCGGCAAGGAATACTCCGAGGCATTCTTTGCCGCTGCGGCAACGCGGCAAATCAGTTGTTCTTCGCAGCCGCATGCATTTTGAACGTTTTTCTTGTTTGATGTTTGTTTTTTCTAAGTGATTTCTCTCATAAAACTTGTGCTCACCTCTCGCGACAGTTATTCTGCTGTTTTACTTAGGAAAAACTATATTACTTTCGTGTCAAATTATGCTGATGAAGCATTTCCAGTTTTTTAATTGCGGCAACCTGCGACGTTTGCCGCAACCCTAGCGCGAGTTGAAATGCGAGAATTCAGCTCGCAGCGAGTGGTTTCTCGCGCCGCGCCGCACCGCAACTTGCTAAAAACTGTAAAAACCCCTTTAATCAGGTCTATCTTTGTTCTAATAGACCTCTGGCGCCCAAATGCTGTGAGAAAGTACTAAACGCCCGGCCTCAGCAGTGACTATTATACCACCCATACCATACCATTCCATCCACATCACGTCCCCTCCTGCGTGTTCTACCCTCATTTATCTCTGAGCACACCGCACCGTCCTCTTATATGCTCAAGCTGATTGTTATCAATGGATCACTCATAATAAACAAAGAGTGATAAACCATTTCCCGTGTTCATTCCAGGTTGAATCGGTTACATATGGGTACAATTAGCTATTTCGCTTGAGAGAATGATAAAATTGCTCTAACCATAGGAGACGCAAGCAGTCCTCTTTGACCAGTCCATTTTTTATGGGAAGGGCATTCAGGGGAAACGGAGCAAAAATTGGCACGACCACAATTCTACTAGAATGGATGCAAGGTAAACTCATGCGAGCGAAGCGAGCATAAGAAAAAGTCTGGAAGTCCGGCGTCAGCCGGACGGCCAGACTGGTGTCTAATACCGACGATTGCTCCGCGGAGTCACCGTCGCTTCGCTACAATTTTTTCTGTTGCGATTGAAAAGCTCTGGTAAATATTCGATTCGACCTGAAGAGATCCTTGTAGCGATAACAGATGGTGTTGGGGCAAAACTTCTGTTTAGCGTTTTTTTTTTTTGAATAATCGATATATTGATCGATGTCGCATTGTGTAACACAAGATGGCGATCCTCCTATATTAGAAAAAAGTGTGTTGAACAAGAGCTGAAGCTAAAATTTGGTCTCACAAGTCTCGATGAAGCAAAAACTATTCGTACGAGGCATCTGTGCGAGGATTCTCAATTTTTGACGAAGTTGCATGGTAATACGTGCCCTTGTAGAGGATCTAGTGAACTCCAGCCAGGAATAATTGTAGTCCTGATACTGGGTTGGGGCTAAATGTGGAAGGATCGCTCTTCAGCGATGATGAATCCTGTACAGAGGCACATCACCGATCTCCCCGCAATGCATTGTGACCAGGTGAATTAGAGAGTCCATGGTCATGGTGACGTCTAAGCGACAATAGAACTGATCCACAACTCCAACCACAGATCGCGAAAGATGACATGGATGGCTTGGTTGGCCACGGGCGCGATCCAACCATCGACCGTGTGCGTGCACAGCGAGCCCCTTACCACTGCGCCACGCGCGCCCGCAGTACTGATAAGTACTATAAGAATACCACTTGTTTCTGTCAATGCAGCGTTCCTTTCCGAAAGATAAAATTTGGAAGTGCGGTGGTAAAGTCAAAAGCCTCGATGCATCATTGAGATTACCCTGAGTAAACGAGTTGACGCTGATGAGAACGATGGGTAGATTTGTGTGGTGTTAACACTTTCAGCTTGAGTGATCTTAATTATGCATACGGTTCAAAATTTGGGTGGGTCGCTGCGTCTCACAGCATAGTGATTCCTTCGGATATGAGATTCATTCATTGTATGGAGAAAAAGTATTTGTATGGAACCAGTAAAAGAGTCACTGTTTAATCTGGAAAATATTTCCTGGATGAAGCTGTTGAATCATAAGGTTCGTAGTAATTTCTGTTCGTAGGTTGAACAGACATTTGTCAGTCCTCAACTTATTAGTTTGTTTTAGTTCAGGTCCAGATTCGTGACCGAGCTACTTAACCAAGTTTCGCGTCCTGGATCTCCTAGCACAGGGTAGCCTATCCGAAAAGCATTTTGGTTACCATTTTATGAATTCCAGCTCAGGCGTCAACTACGTCCACAACCTGAAAAGCTCGGAACTGTCTTACCTCTCTTACTTCTTGGATGGCAATAGAGACAGGTGAAATACCCATATTAGCCATGTTGGAAAGTAACCCTTGCTCATTTGAGCTTCCCAAAGGTGCCATAGCTTAGCAGGCCTCAAGCTGCCACTCTGTGGGAATCACCCGATGTCGTCAGTTCCCTTTGAGAGACAGTTTTATGGCTATCGAACGCCATATTGAAGAATGTCTTTGAAGCTAGACTTATGCAGGTTTATTATGCGACTCTAACATTGAGACATTGCTGAATGCAAAATTCTGGAGCTTTCACTAGAAGCGTGATTTCGATCAACTGTCACTAAAAACGGCTGCAGTGTAGAGATTGCACGACATTCCCGGAATTAGACTGTATCAAGCTCTTACTCCAACTCCAGTTGGAAATTCCACACCAGTAAAATCCTGGTAGCTGCGGAGAATGCGCCCATAAAAGTCGTTCATTAAAAATCAAATTAAGAGTTCATTAGTTCTCAGTAGTGCGTTGGTCGAGTGATGTATCAGATGCATTCGATCCTCTTCATAATATTCGAATGTTCAATTTCGAATGAGTCGAAAATCTAGTGTGCGGGGAAGAGTGAGCCACCCACCCTCAGGGAAAATAAAACAGGGGCTGTAAAGATTTGCGTTTTCAGGATGTTCGATTTTTCGGATGAACCTTTAACTTCCTGGTCAAATTAATTAAACTTATTCGATTTTTATTCGGTCAATACTTTATCAATAGTCCATAGCCAATACTCGAGTTTTATTCGGTCAATCAGGTAAGTTCAGGCAGATTTTCTAAGCATTATATATGTGGCTCATTTTCAAAATCACCAGTGGGTCTTGCTTACAATCAGACTTCGTGTCAATTTCAAACAAACTCGGCTGCTCAGCTTAAATTGCGAATAAAATTCCTCATGTCTCCACCCTATTTTCCCACTTTTTTGATTCAGGAATTTCAGCGAAAACGCAATCTCAGGCACATTCCCCGGGTTGCCCTTCATCAAACACCGGGAAGGCCGAAGCACCCTACGGGGCCTTCCCGGTAGAATGAATGCGGCCTGACCGGTGTCTTTCGTCGGCTTGCCCGGTATTGTGTAGCCGGCTTGCCGGGTAAAACGCTCAGTGCAGTTCGGGAATCCTCCTTTATGCACAATTTAGCTTTTTCGACTAAATATGTCAAAGAATACAGTCAATATTGATACTTTTATTGTTCTGCTTGAGTTTACATCTGCTCTACGCTCTACACCATTTTTCAGTGCTAGCTTGGTTCATATTCTTGGAAAAACAGCCTTCTTTCTCGAAAATCTTCGGAAACCTTTCATTGCACTCAGTGGGGTTTTGGATAGCTTCTGCCTCTCCTGACTGTCTAAGAAACAAAACAAATAAACAGCCATTTCAATTCAAGCATCTGGATGCTAAAAATCGCAAACCTACCGCACAAAAAATAGTGGAATTCTCTTGGTCTTTCGCAATCATATTCCTTATGATCCGCTTCGATAGGCAGCCGTGAATATTTCTAGTGAGAGCATTTCTTGCGCTTAAAGATGCATCTAAGTACTAAACTTCTTCTTAGAAATTCGGTGAATTTTGTAAGGGGAATTATCATAACAACCCACTTTTTGAAAACATGTTTCGAGGCCAACTCTTCAAAAGCAACTCCTAGTACCTCCTAGAGAACATGGTTTCAACTGAAAGATACGTTGAATCCTTCTCTACTCAGCAGAAGAAAAACAGAATAAGCATGGGTTCNATACGCTCTACACCATTTTTCAGTGCTAGCTTGGTTCATATTCTTGAAAGAACAGCCTTCTTTCTCGAAAATCTTCGGAAATCTTTCATTACACTCAGTGGGGTTTTGGATAGCTTCTGCCTCTCCTGACTGTCTAAGAAACAAAACAAATAAACAGCCATTTCAATTCAAGCATCTGGATGCTAAAAATCGCAAACCTACCGCACAAAAAATAGTGGAATTCCCTTGGTTTTTCGCAATCATATTCCTTATGACCCGCTTCGATAGGCAGCCGTGAATATTTCTAGTGAGCACTTCTTGCGCTTTAAGATGCATCTAAGTATTGAACTCCTTCTTAGAAATTTGGTGAATTTTGTAAGGGGAATTATCATAACAACCCACTTTTCGGAAACATGCTTCGAGGCCAACTCTTCCAAAGCAACTCCTAGTCCCTCCTAGAGAACATGGTTTTAACTGAAAAATACGTTGAATCCTTCTCTACTCAGCAGAAGAAAAACAGAATACGCATGGGTTCCTGGCTGAGAAATAAACGACCTAAGGTTGCACAGTAACTTTTGTCCAGTTCCTCCCAGTATAAATCCTACGTAAGGTACGTTCAGAAAAACTTACTCTTCTCTGATGAAAAGTAACGCTGCTCCTCATGAACGGATTAGGTAAAATGAATCCCAGAGTTCTCACGGCTCTCTAATGATCACCATTATCATGCCCGGGGCCTGCCCGGTATTTCATTTGTGTTGTCGGCCTGACCGGTATACCCGCGTCATTTGAACCAATGACCGGGGCCTTCCCGGTGCCTGATAAGAAAAGGCCGGGGCCTGCCCGGTACCTCATACTTGCTGTCGGGCAACCCGGTGAAACTGCCTGAGAACCCACTTTTCGGAAACATGTTTCGAGGCCAACTCTTCCAAAGCAACTCCTAGTCCCTCCTAGAGAACATGGTTTCAACTGAAAGATACGTTGAATCCTTCTCTACTCAGCAGAAGAAAAACAGAATAAGCATGGGTTCCTGGCTGAGAAATAAACGACCTAAGGTTGCACAGTAACTTTTGCTCAGTTCCTCCCAGTATAAATCCTACCTAAGGTATGTTCAGAAAACTTACTTTTCTCTGATGAAAAGTAACGCTGCTCCCCAAGAACGGATTAGGTAAAATGAATCCCAGAGTTCTCACGGCTCTCTAATGATCGTCATTATCATGCCCGGGGCCTGCCCGGTATTTCATTTGTGTTGTCGGCCTGACCGGTATACCCGCGTCATTTAAACCAATGACCGAGGCCTTCCCGGTGCCTGATAAGAAAAGGCTGGGGCCTGCCCGGTACCTCATAGTTGCTGTCGGGCAACCCGGTGAAACTGCCTGAGATGGAGTCATCAGACAACTTGCGATTGAATTTAATGAACCCTCTCCCCTCACCCCCCCCCCTTTCATACCTTCTAACGGAAATGCACAAGGAATAATACAAGCTTCCACCTAAATCATTCATCTGATGACCAGAATCACATGAAAGCTGCTCAAGCCCAGAAGCCAACCTGCCTGTCCACCGGTACTGGGAACTGTTTGGAAATACATATTATAAATTTCCAAACATTTTTTTGGATTAAGGACTAAAAAATGGAGAAAGGGAAAACAGAAGCAGGATAAACACGAGCTTGGCTTCCTAAATTTACTAATGATAGCGTTGTCATATTTATTTATTTTACTGCACTCTTAGGTGCGCCAAACACGTAACTGACAAAGAACCAAATAAATGGGAACTAAATAAAAAAAAGTAATGAACTCATCAATTCTAAATAAAAAGCATAAGAATTTTTTACAGCACACCTTGAAGGGACTCTGCATACAGAGGTGTGCGCTTTGAACATAACATAAAACCAGTTAATGGGTAGCTCGTAGCCCTGAGACGCAGCAACATGCCCGCGATATAAAGCAAACAGTCCGCATCAGTTGGCTTGATGCCCTCGTCCGCGTTAGGGGTCATAGGAACCATGACAGAACTTCGGCACACGAGTATACCAACTCCCTCGTGGAACCGTCAGGTTGAGCTGTTGCTATTGAGGAAGGCAAGCTTGCTAGGGTAGGCTTCAAAGACCAAAAACCGGTACGAAGTAAGATAATTTGCCCCACAACTCGACGGAGAGTTCGACCAAGGAGTCGCCGCTGTTAGAAACACTTGATCTGTTAGTAACGTGAACAATTTCACGCTAAAACATGTCAACATGGTTAGATAGAACAATGCGAATATTGTCTATGTGTTTGTCAAATCAACAGCTGATGAGACCGCAACGAGCAATTCAGTAAGAAGGGAGGCTCATATGCACAGTTATAGGTGTAGGAAATGTTAAAACTTCTGGAAATTGCAGCAATTCTCAAACATTACGGGGAAATCGTTTCCTTTCGCAAGCAGCGCGATGGCGGTACAGTCGCAAGGACACATTCAAACAGGCCAAACCCTATCTAACCAGGTAAAAAATAGGTTATTTGTACACCCTCAAGCATTAGGAGAGGCTTCATACTTCAAACACGCAGGAAGTCCCCCAATTTTGACACTTTCAGAAGGCAGGAGGCCACCAACAACGAATCATTATTGAAGGTCTACTGGCGCTGTCGACGCCTTGGTCCCGCAGCGATGCCACCTACTGTGTATCGACCGACGCGAGCATGACGTCATCACGTGCGTCGAGAGCCTCGCAGTCGAACGTGTCGGCGGTTCAGCGACGCGGTCGCCGTCGTGTCGCGAGCGTGTCGTTGCGGTTTCTGAAGCTGTGCGACGCGGCTCTGGAGCGGTTGCGCGGCGTAAGCGTAGAACAGCGCGAACGCCGGCTTTTCGGAGCCTCAGGGTCACCTGGTTCCAAGGGACCAACCGGTAGATCCACGATGTCCAACGACATCTGCAGCGATCCACTGCAACGACGCATCCGTAAGTTTTTCGTGTGACGTCGTGATGCCGGCTTCAGAAACCGTAAACGACACTGGTGACGTTGTTTCCACTCCGATTGTTGTTGTTTTGATCACTTTACACTAGTTCCTGTCATTTGTTATCAATTCGTACGGTCATTTCTGTAGCTACGCCCTTTAGCATGGAAGTCGCGAGCCCCCATCCTCGGCGACAACAGTCCGCGACGACACAGCCCGCCGGCCAGGCGACGTCGGCTCGCAGCGGCGAATACCAGCTAACGGAGCTGAAGAACGTCCCCACCAGATCAGGTATTCTCCTTTTTTCTATTTAGGAATGCTTCATATGGTAGAGGAGTTCTTTTTCACTTTTTTTAAATATGCGAGGTGGCGAAAAGTAGCCAGAAGCCATAGGCTTCCATAATTTCAAACAGTTACTGTTTGCGAATCTTCGGATTTTGTTAATATCCCAACTAAGCGCCTAGGCGGGATGAAACGCCTTAGTAAATTAGACTTTTTTTCTTCAAAAATCAAAAAGACAAACCACCATCCAGACGGCATTTTCGGACAAGAAATGCTTCCACATTTTTTTCGGCAGCTTCTGTGGTCGATGCCGGTGAATTTCCTGCTGATCCAATCTTAGAAAATGGTAGGATAAGTGCTTTAAATGTCCGAATTCTACATATACGCTGTTTTCTAGACCATTTTATGCTCGATTGATAAGAGAAAACGTCGTTTGATCAAGCAGTATCCTTACTGGAAGAAGGCAGAACTCTATTGTTCTTGCCGTTTCAGCAACATTTGAACCATCTCAGCACTGTCTTCTGCCATGCGGTCATGATTTTGCTTCGTGGAAATTTTTTTGTTGGAGGATTCCTGCCTCAACAGGACCCTCACCATTATACCCTCCCTTTCGACAAAAACAAGAGAATAAGATACTGTGCATATCTTAGGGTTGCTCCTGTGAAATATTTAAGTTTATTTTAAATCAGGTTCCACAACGGTTAGCACAATATTGAGTGGGGAATAGAAATTAGAGTAATGGCTGTCTTCCATGGACAGCAGCGGGTCTTCTTCAATTAGGCCTTGTTTTGAAGGGATTATTTTGGGTGAATTTCATGGGCTGCTTTCAAGTCCACAGCGAAATATCTGTGTTCCGTTCGATTCATTCGAGCATGTAGTTGCGATCACACATATTCACATATGGTGCTTTCATACGCGCTGCTTTACAGCCGCGAACTGATCCCTCGCGACCAATTTCGCTACGGTTCTGAAATCTTTTGACAAGTAGCATGTCGATATTAGCTGGCTAAGAGGGAGTGGGACCAATAGAACCTGTCAGGGCTCAAGTTTGAGGGCCAGAACAAAGTGGGACCGCAGCAAATTTGCGTCGACACAGCGGTGCTTCACGTTTGCGTCGCGATGCATATGAATAATAGGCTGTGATTAGAAGAAATTATCTGTCCTTACTCTCTCGTAGTATGAATGCGTCAAGTGCGAGTCAAGATGACGGCGACTGTGTACCCAAGAAAGCAACTCATTCGGTGATAAAAACTGTTGGTTCAATTTTGTGTTAGGTGTCTTCTGTAATTCCTACACAGATTTTTGCAACGAATCCCTTTTTGTTGTTTTGAACAAAAAAAATTAGAGTTCGTTGGCTAGCGCGAAATAGATACAAGCTCTTTTTCGGGCTCTGTTTCCGAGTCTTTCATTTAGAGAATCACATCACAATTACACAAATTGTGAATCATTCCTATAAGGAATACTTTCAGCCAGAATTGTTTCAAATGACTTTGAACGAACCGAGAAGGATTTCCCCACTATTGAGTCATCGATTGACGAAGAGCTGGTATTGAGCGGAACAGCTTCTGAGTCACAAGCCCGTGATAGCGTTGACGAAGACTTTCAGGTATTTTTGAATTTAAACATTTCATTCTCTCGATTTTCTACATACGGATAACACTTCTTTGTTTGCAGTTACGGTTAATTAATGCGGTACGTGAGAATCCTTGCCTATATGACCCTCTGAACGAATTCTACCGTGATAAACCTGAGAATAACAAGTTCCGGCTGAGAATATGGGATCAGATTGCCGAGGATCTGCACTGGCAGTGTGAGTACTAAACCTGTTCGTATTCGATGTCGTATCCACCTTTTTCTCCATGATTGAACGTACCTTCTTGTGGATACATGTGGCTACGTACGTGTGACTTCTTACGGGATTCATGTGAATGTTATGAGCGGCTATTGTTTTGATCGGACATTGTTTGAAAACTTCGTGGATAACTATTTCTTATTCGTACTCGGAATCGAAGTTGGAACACTGTTGCTTCTTTTCTTTTTTTTCGTTAGAGACGTGACAGTTTATATTTTTTTCAAATAATATCAATCAGTTTAACCGATTCCATCAAGTTAACGTTGTCTTTCTAGCGGACTTGAACTCCCTGATCGACGAATGGGATCGACTTCGTGATCTTTACATTCAGAGGAAAACGGAACGTGCAGAGGTAACTTTTACAGATGTCCGTACTTTTTTGTATGGTGCTATCCTCTGCTATTTGTGATTTTTCTCTCCTGACCATCCTCTCATTACTTCACACGTAACCAGCCCTTTTTTGTTTCCCCTAAAAGCTGTCGTATATTGCGGCGTATCGTCTGGTGTCAACGCGTGTTCGCGTGATAATGGATTGCTTGGGTTTCACCGATTACACGAATTGTTGTATTGGAAAGTGCTGTGACACAATTCAGTTTTTTTTTTTGCGGCAAAACCGTAAGTTTCATTGAATTTGTGCACTTTCAGGATGCCGAGAGATTATGCCCAGACGGAGATTTTCTATCAGAATCGATGCAATGGATTGATGAATACATTTTCGAAGACGCTCGTATGTTAATTTAGCTGCAGCGAGCATTATTTCGGAGCTTTTACGTTGTAGCGTACATTTGTGAGGTGCACGTTCCCACTGTCTGCCTGGTGATGCATTATCTAATAATTGTTTAGCACTGTCCACCCAATCTCATTTATCTCTGTCGCCATCGAATGCACAGGATGTATACTTTAACGACGTGAATCACGATGTGATGATTTCAGGGTGTGTTTTACGATTTATTATTGAAGTGCGTATGAATACATCATCGTATTGCTGTGCTTTAGATATCAGCAGCCTTCACAACCTGCTGGAACTCACCAGCGTTTAGCGCAGTCAGAATCACAAAGTGGAGGTAATTTAAGCGTTTTTGTGCTGATTGAAGAAAACTGGGATTTTGCCTGGGGTTGATTGTATGGTTATTGTAGGATTTATCTTGCTTCGTCAATCAAATGAAACCGGAGGTCAGACCACTATTCGAGTAGTTGGTAATAACAGTACTGGAGGCGAGACCGCTGCTCGTAGTGCTACAACATCCAAGTTAGTTATACAGTGATACTTGTTATAAAGTTGTTAGGAAAGGTTCTATGTAGAGAAATTTTGAACTTCTTTGACTATATCCCATGTTTCTAGTCAAACACATAAAACCGCCACCGCACCTCAAAGTGGACCTCAACGTTCTCAACGTGTGCAAATTGTAAGTTATATTTGGTTATGGCTAGATTATTCCATGAACACACTCACTGCAACTCCATCTTTAGACATCCTCCTCTTCACAGTTCGTGCAAAAAGTTGCCCACGAGGGAATGACTGTAACCGCTAGTGGTAATGCTGGAATGGTTGGCAGTGTGAAGAAAGGTAGGGACCATATGAGTCATACCACATTTCTAACTTCACTGTCAATCGCTGTGAGTGTTTGGGCTCGGTGGAGAAGAAATTAAGTAGTTTTTCCGTGTTCTAAAGGATGACTGCACCACTTGTATCTCTACCCACATTGTATCAGATTGGTTTCGTAGGCCCGTTTCACCTCAGTTTCTATTAGCGCTAAAATTTCAGTTGATCATTCATTCGTGAACAGTGAACTGTTAGTTCCATAGTACCTCTGGACACCTTTTTTTCGAATTGCTGTAAATGTTAGGTTGGGCAGTAAGTTCGTGCGCTTTTTCGCGGGCATCGAAACCTCAGTTTTTCATAACTAACATCCGTCACAACAAGAAAACCATGTAGCACCGTTTATTCTCTACTAATGCTATCAAAGGCGAAGCAGTTCCGCAGTTCCATCTTCGTGTTGGGAGACTCATTTTACAGACCTTGAATGCAAGTCTTGGATGGAACTCTTATAGTATACATAAAGTGACCAAAATAAGTGGCTGGGGACTGCCTCAGACCAGTAGGGTTGGCCAGGGTATCATTGCCTTTCATGGCAACATCTTGATACCCTCGTTGGAGAAGTTTACCCAGAGGAGTCGTGCGTAAGATAACTGGCATAAGATTTGTAATCAAATGAAGTCACACCCTTTCTGAAAGAACAAGATAAAAAAGCCCGCAAGAACTCACTGTCCTATCCGATTTAAGTTTATACTGGTGCATAGGGTTTTGATACCCTCTAGGTTCGGGTATACTGAGCATCTCTGAGCAATGTAGACAACACCGATCATTGAAAGCTATGTGACTCATTCAAAATTTTAGATACCATGACTATGATAATCGACCCAACGACGTACTACACAAATGGAGCTCAAAAAATGTACCGACTTGTTAGTGTGGCTGATATGGACTCCAGGTAAGATATTCGGAAAATAATTTAGTTCCAGCTCTAAGTTACAACTTTGTTTGGAAGAAAAATAGCTAGAAATAGCGATAATGTGGTGAGGGAAAACTTGTTTCTTCGCCCTAGACCTTTAAAAAGCCAGCTCATGTTGTCGTTTCGTGGTTCCTTATCCAGTCATATAAGCAGCAGATGTTGGGCTTTTTACATTACATACATACATACATTTATTACGCTGTTCAAGACAAAGAGTTTCTGTTTGTTGTATTCATCTAGCCGTTCCAGCGGGCACCCGCCAAGGAAGCGAATGGCCGTCATGTCGAAATCAGCCGTATCAAACCCTCAGCACAGTGCCTCCATGGCTAGTGATGGATCTTCGCTTGATTTGAATAGTGGATCAAATTCTGCTGCTGGTTCTCGTGGTCAGCTTGGGGACGATATTATCATTGATGATGGCATAGATGAACGTACCATCGTAATAGAACAACACGGTAAGAATTTTTGAAGCCTCTTGATTACTTCTCCATAATTTCCCAAGGGTTGTTAGTTCTACGGGATCCGCAACTGCTCGCATCTGGTCGATCTATGCGTTATGTTTTGTGTCTCTGTTCAAATGCTCAGCTGATGCAACAATCAGTGGTTATCCGTTCCCTCATTTTGCGAAGTATGGTTCCTGTATGCCGTCTATGATAACTGGAAACACATTCGAAACTGGGTATTTAAAGGAAAAGATTCTTGTCAAGGAATGCTTACAGTAGCATTAAAAACTTGATGTACACACTTAATTCTGTTCTCGAGTTTCTAAAAATCAGATTGCAACGATGCATATCCTTAACGACTGGAAAAGTTTAGTAATAGGCAATGGTTTTATCTTTACGAAAGGGCGAAAGAATGTCAAAACGGGCTGAAACATGTGATTTTAAAATAGGCAGCTGTACTTTCTGAAAGCTGTGATACTACACACATTGTGAGCTAAAGATTTTCAAATAGTCCGTTTTGATAGAACATTCCGATTTTTCACCGGCCATCGACACTTGTTACGCTCAAATATCCCCGTTTTTCTATCGATCCTGGTACTGAACGGTCAATCTGCCTCTTCTTTTTTTAAAGAAACATTGGCTTTCCAAATACTTTAATTTCAATTTAGATTCTGATTCCCCATTGTTGGGGGATTCACCGCTCAGTACAATGATGGTCAGTGGCCATCAAGCTGTGCCTCGTGGAAGCCAATCCCGCCATATGCAGTTATCGGTAAGTTTGATGTCCTTTTCATGTTATTCTATTCTATCGAGACGGTTCAGATGGGCGATCAGCTACGGTCACAGACACGCGTAGTAGCCTCACCACAGCACCACTCACCCTCACTTGGGCCTGGATACCTTCAACAAAGTCAGTACGATGCTGATCTACAGTTCCAACAGTTTATCAGCCAGAATTTGAGTCTGCTCAATGATGATGAGGTGAGTGATTCGAGTGCTTTCAAATTGAAACAGGTTAGTGTTGAGCAAAGCGTTACTTGGGGGTCTCCCTTCCTGTGACAGAAGAACTCTTGTTGAATGTCTTGTTCTATGAAGGCTTAGCCACAGTTCCGCTCTCCGTTAGTGTTTTTCTTACGAACTGCTGTCACTATGCAGGTATTGTTGCAAATTAAATGTTGTTACCCTAATGATAGGTGATACACTCTTGCCAAAGATGTTATGAAATGTTCAGAAGAGGGGTGTGTATCATCGTGAGGGAGAAAGGGGCGTGGCCAGGAGGCTCTGATTGGTGCACTCGGGCCGCCCGTCACGTCCAGCTGCTTCGACTCGAACGGCATCAATCCCGTAAGACATGGTCTATTTATGCTTAGCGCCGCAAGAGTCTGAATAGAGGAGCGTGATGGGCGGCCCGAATGCGCCAATCAGAATCGCCTTGTCACACTCCTTTTTCCCTCGCAATGACACACACTCCCCAGAAAAGTGAACTAGTGAGTACTATAACCTAGTGTTGCACGTATATTTCTTCAGAAAGCCATCGCGAAGATGCATATCCAGAAAATTCTCATGGATGCTCGATTCGGACAAGGCACTTGCCTTCGTATCATGCAGGAAGAAGAAATGGCATCACAAGGAGATGCAGGAGCCCCATCAAGTGCAAGGGACAGCTCGCGACCTCTCGATATGTAGGGTGTTCAGAAGAGATGTAATATGGATAGCGAACCCCCGGTACGCACCTTAGTGCATTACCACGTACAGATTATTTGAATGGTCTCATTTTAAATCGTATAAGTGTTGGCTTTAAAGCTTAACGTTTCATTCTATCTTTGAATTTGGCCACATTCATAAATCCATAAGTGGACCAGTTCCACAGCACCCATCAAAATGGGTCCACTTTTTACATCGTCTTATGTTTCCGGGTAATCCATAACTTTTTTCTTGTTAAAAGATAAATATTTGTATCCTGACTAATCGGCATCACAGAAAATGAAACAACAAGATATAGGACAGTAACAATAAATACAATAAGCACACCAGTAAAAGACACCCAGATCGAATCAAGCTTCCCCTTCCAAACGAATCAGTTTGTTGCTGTACTCGGCAAGCTCGTGAATGGTAACTCGCCCTCTTTGGTTTATGAATTTCGCCACTGCAAAGAAAAAGAAAGTAGGAACATTAATTTAGAACGATAGATCTGGAAAGGGAATACCTACCAGCGTTCAATTCATCATCGGTGATACAAATAAATTTCCCACGATCATCCATAACACCTTCGAGAAGACCATTGTCAAGGAAGTAATGTAGTCTTGAGATGGCCTCATCGGATTTCAATCCAAAATGAGCAGCCAACTCGTCCATATTTACAACCTATAATCTGTCATAGTATGACGTTCGAGATGAAAACAATTTGCCAAAATCTGGACGAAACCTTGCTTTTCTTGACATAATCTGAAAATTCTCGCATCAGATTGGCAGACTCCTCCTCTTCAAGTTGATCGAATCCTTCCTCTTCAACGGCGAATGACTCTTTCAACTGCAAAATCGATTAATATACTATTTGAATTTGATCTTCAAATGGCGTTCACTTTCTCTCAGTTTCATTTAATACCACTCCTTAGTTACTTCACAAATTCAAGTTCAGGCTTGAGGTCGTAGGTAACTGTTGATGTAACCTTCGATAACCAGTGAGACTTATGATGAAAACGTGGCCTGCGGTAACACTATGATTTCCAAGAAAAATTTGTGTCAAAAAGCAGTGGGATTTGCCTTTGCCACTCAGGAAACGATTTGTGTAGCGCGTTATATCTAGAAAGGGCGGGAGGTCAAGCTCTGCGATTGATTGATGGCGTGAATTGACCAATCGTTGAGCTCGACCACGCTACCGTTCCTAGGTATTATGCTCCACACCTATTTGTGGGATTACTTCTTCAGATATAGCATTCAATCCTAATACAAAAGCAATTTGGGTTTACATAAGGGAATACGGGGAGTACTGATAGTTGTGTAATGAATAGTAAGCTGAAGCGAACATAAGTTTGACCTACCGCCAGGTACTCCTCCAATTCGCGTTGCTCTCGTTCTTCCTTTTCCTTCCTCAGTCGTTCTTGTTCGGCTTCCTCTTCAAGCCTTTCCCTCTCCCTTTCCTGCTCCAGTTTTTCCTCTCTTTCCTTCTCCCTTCTCTTCCGTTCCTCGCGTTCGATAAGTTCCTGTAACGATATCAGCCACAGCAGCAAAGATTTTTGGATGAGTTAAAACTTACCTGTTCCCTCTGTGCTTTCCTCTCGGCTTTCGCCTGCAATTTGGCCGCCTTTCTCTTGCCGATTTTCTCATCGGTTTCAAAAATTGGCACTGCACCTTCACCTCCAGAGTCTAGAATAGGCAGACATTCAAACAAACGAACTGAAACGAATACCGAATCCAATTTAGAGGTAGTAACATCAAACACCCCCTAAAGACTTTGATTAATTAAAAGGGGGGGGGGGGTTGCAACACCCGTGACATCCCGAAAAAAAGGTGAGGGTGTCAAAATCATGCGGATCAGTTTCCCCCATTAGTGAGACATCAATTATGCAGCGATAACCAGGCTTACTGCTCCATGAATCACCGCATGACATGGTGAGCTTGTTGGATAAAGCAGGCGGAAGTAAGTAGTAGCTAACCTTCACCATCGGGATCTTGTCCTACAAGCATTTGATTGACAAAGTCATCATCACCGTGCTGCACTCGTCGACGAACATTTCTCCTTCGTCCTCCGGCCACTGAAACATCGAAACAAATAGCAAATATGCAGAATAGTACACAACAGAATTGGAAAGAAAGGTACTTTGCGCTTCTCGGCGATTTTCTCTTTCGTCATCTTCCGCCATAGCTAGCAGGGCCTCGGTCCGCCGACGAGCAGCTGCCTCATCCCATTGCAGTTTTATCAAACGGTAGATGATGAACAATAAGCTGAACGTTGAATAAGTGTTAATTTCAAGGAAAGGGTAGCAAGCAGTTAACAAAGGTGACAAGGAACAACTATCTAAAAGGAAATATGAACAACTGACAATCATACTTACGCTGATAGTAATATTCCAACAGACCCAAGGAGCATTGGATCAATTCCATCCTTGGATCTACCAAAGCTGAACGGCGCTTCCGGTTTTACACCTTCCGGTATGGGAGGTTCGCCGTGCATTTAACCTAAAATGAGTTGATGTTAGTCCGTACAATATAATGATCGCACGAAAAAGGAGTTGCGATACATTTATAAGGACGACTGGATCGTGCTGCTCGAGGGCAAGCGTGCCCGCGCATGCTCACACCCTTTAGGGCAATTTATACTGGATGCGTGCGACTGACGCGCGTGCGACTATATGATGAAGAATAGGGGCTAGTCGCATCGCAGTCGCATAGCAGTCGCACGCGCCTGCGGCCTCGCGACGGCCGCGCTTTCTTTTCATTGAGAATTTCATGCTGCGTTGACCGGTCTTCATAGAAAATCTTTCGCAAATGGATGCGTGCGCCTAATAGTCGCACGCAAGTCGCATCTAGTATAAATTGCCCTTTTCTGGGATCGTTCCAGCTTATCATCGATTAAAACCATGTTAATTGGTTGGATCTCTAGTTGCGTTCACATGTTAAAACGTCTCTGGAGTTGATGCGGGCGTACTTACAGTCGTTCCAAAAAAATACTTGCCTCCGGCATCCACCGCCCGTCTGCTGAGCCGCGCCGCGCATCCTATGCATTATCATTCGTGATGCGATGTGGCTCAGTCGACGCGCAGTGTAGCGTGAGGCAAGAATTTTTTGAAAAGACTATACAGCCCTTGTCGGAAAGATAGAAGGATTGAGCGTGCGATCCGGTTCCATGGCATCGCGGTTGCAGGATCGCAGCGGGACCTACTCGACCCTCTCACTTGGAGCATGCTCTCTCCGCCTCCCTCGCCCCGGTCCCGCCGCGATTCTGCAGTCACGGAATCCGTCTTATCTTTTTGAAAAGGACTGTATGTACATGAGACGGGTGTATTGAAAAAAGGCGATATTCTCACCTTTCTCGTGGAGGCTACAATACAGAACGAGTACGATTTTTCTGGTCCACCCACTGGGCGAAGTTTGAGCGAAAAAAAATTTTTTTGATTTTCCTTATTTTTGTTGCATAGATAGCCGGTAGTGCCGAACACAGGTGACATGATAGGGTAGAATAATTCTATCATAGAACAAAATAAGTATGTTAGAAATATAATCATGAAGGTATTGAACACAATGCCTTAAATTTTTGGAAAACTAATGAGGAAGCCATGGCTAAATGGCTAGATGGAACTGACGTCGATTCTTTAGTAGGGTCCGCCTGTTTCCCACCAGCTGGTAACAAGAAAACTGCGAGCGATCTGGCAATGGGAAGTAGCAAAACAGAGCGATTCTGACGACCCTTTCACCAAGTTTAGGTGAATAATCGAACTCGTAAGGTACTTTCTGTCAAAATACTGAAATTACTATGAGCTCGACGATGCAATTTAGTAGTTCTAGAGAAGGAGGACCCATTAGTGTCATAAAACTGTGTTGTGGTAAGTAAAACTCTAGTTCAACTGGATTCCATTGAATTCTTAAGGTTATTTTTTGAGTTATTTTTATATTGTTGCCCAAAAACAACAGGAGCTATTTTCGTCGCAGTATTCAAGCGATACAGTTCTTCTGGATCCGGCGAAATTTTCTGACGGAGATGTATTTCTTTAGAAATGAGCAATTTCCTTGTATTTTCTCAGAAATAAACGAAAATAAGAACACTTCTCTGTGGGAACGAGTAGAGGAAATAACATAAAAATCTTTAGTCTTACTGTTTTTGACTGGTTCTTGCACTGAATAACAAATGAGTGGTAAGATGAGAAAAAGATCCAGGGTAAACTTTAGAGCCTGACTGTATTTTCCACTTACTATCTCCACTTGGCACAAAACAGCTGGCCTGTTCAATAGCGAAGTTCCGTTCGAGACAAAAGTTGGCAGCCGGCTTAGATGTGCAGGTTAGCGCGAGCACGGCATGGATCGACAGGCGCGGCGGTCGCGGGCGCGCTGACGTGGTAAGACGTCACATATAGATTTTTAGTATGCAAATTTCTCTCCTTTCTTCGACCTCATCGCTTCCAGGATGGGTTCAGTTTGTAGCTGGCTATCCAGGGACAAATTAGTCCCTGGTCCTGGCTGGCCGTGTCGCCCTCCTGGCCCGGAATCCAGCGCTGATTCACTCCTTGCTCGTCAAGAGCTGCAAGAAGTGCGTTGGCGGTGTTGTTGCCAGCCTTGTGCTTGTTTCCAGTTGTTACCCGAGCTGTTCTGTTGGTGACAGCCTTGGGTTTTGCCTTGATGTGTCCTCATTCCTCTCTGTTCATAGTTTCATCCGCGTATGATGTTCTGCATCATGTTTCACTTTTCAGAATGGGTAACATCTTCGGAAACCTGTTCAAGGGCCTTTTTGGCAAAAAGGAAATGAGGATTCTGATGGTTGGGTTGGATGCTGCTGGTAAAACGACTATTCTTTACAAATTGAAGCTCGGCGAGATCGTAACCACTATTCCTACTATTGGTCGGTTTTTTCTAGAAGTTTCTTAGTTTTACGTCATGGTTCTACTTACCCTTTCACTTCTCTGTTTCAAAATTTTGTAAGCTTTTAAGTTACTCAAGATGTTTCTAGGTTTCAACGTCGAAACAGTCGAGTACAAGAACATTTCCTTCACTGTATGGGACGTAGGAGGTCAGGACAAGATCCGACCATTGTGGAGGCATTACTTCCAGAATACTCAGGGTATGTGGCGTTCCGTACAGATGCTTTAATCAATAAATCAAATTTTACTATTTGAGAAGAAAAAGGAGAAAAACAACGGCCTCACTTCCGTTGCGTACTCTACCCTTATACGGAAGTTAGACTGAAAGCATAGGGCTTCCCCTAGTACTCGTCAGTAAGGAAAGGGAAACCCTAGGCTAGAAAAAACGGAGATGAAAATGAAGGAAGGAACTCACCAATCCATCGCGTTGACTCGTAGGGGTCCACTGGTGGGAATAAAATATTAGCAGAATATAAATGATGATGTGGGGATGTGATAATCCATCTAATCTTCTCTTTAAATCTTAGCTTCATAGTCTTTTTTTTTCGGAAGCTATTCTCGTGTGCTAATGGTTTGTATCAAGAAAGATCAAAAATTGCATCGATTTGCTATTATGGGAGTTCTGTTGTGTATAAAGGAACTTATATGTTTTCTATTTAGGACTTATTTTCGTCGTGGATTCTAATGATCGTGAACGTGTGGGAGAGGCTCGAGAAGAGCTGATGCGTATGCTTGCCGAAGATGAGCTCAGGGATGCAGTTCTACTTGTTTTCGCCAACAAACAGGTATAGTGAAAATCTTTTCCTTTTTTTTTCTTTCCCTTCTTTCATGTTTGGAAAATGAAGTGTTGGTGGGGTTTGTCGAAGCTGGGTGGGCGAGGGTCCGTTCTTTTTCCCTGACACGATGGTGATCCTTTCAAAAGTTCCTCCAAACTTCTTCAATGCTTGTGTAATTGCAGGATCTGCCAAACGCTATGAATGCGGCTGAAGTCACGGATAAACTAGGACTACATACATTGAGGAACAGATCGTGGTACATCCAGGTGAGAGCACAGTGATGAGTCATTGCGTGTTATCGATTAGAAAGCAGTTGCCTGGCCCGGGTATATTTCCCAAACCGATATGTACTTCGTTATCAAACCAAATGACAATGATTGATTATGTTGCACGAATACAGCGTATCACCAACGCGAAGGGGTGTATAGGCGGGTATGATGTGGTTTCCGGGATTTTGAGGCATCGCATGCCATTTTTTGAAATGTTAGGAGAATTGATAAAGTTCTTGTTTTCTGCCGCTTTATAGAAATTCGATGAAATCGAAAATGTGTTTGTGATAGCTCGGGGTTCTTGCAGTTTTGGGTTTTAGCTGTAACATTGGTAATTTCTGGTGAGAGAAATAGGTATTTTATTTCCGCTTTCATTAGCGTAAAATATGAATGCAAAAAAGAATAAATCTCATGACACATCTCAAATTTACAAGGCTGGTGCAAATACGGTCGGGTTGGCTAATCTTGTACAGTTTGCTTAATCTGTACTAGTAAATCTGCTATAATAAAGCGCATATTGTACATGCAAGCACAGTTGAAATGTTTTCATCCGGCTCCCTTATTCTCTCGTAAAGCATTGCTTCTAAAAGCTCACGGGGATGAGTTTAATGTGTTCCGTTTACATTTCATAAATAGAAAATCCGTGTTCTTCAAATTTAAGACAGTTTAGGTTTCATTCGTTCAGTCGTTATTATGCGATCTTCTTCTTGATATGTTACCTAGAAAAAGTGTGGTTAATGTTGAATTGAGAGTGCGTTCTCTGATGGGGTGCAATTACACATTAGCATTACCCTGATTTCGCTTTAGTGTAATCGATTTGTTTATGGGCAATGCTTTTGATTTACCAAAGCCTTTAACTTAAACCAGCGACATTCTTCGCGCTAATAATACGATTCTGCTATAGAGTTTCTCATGGAGTTCGAATTAGTGCTAGAAGGCAAGGTTACAGGAGTGATGTTGGCGTTATAGTAACCCTTCGCGTCGCAGTCGCTAGCCCACCCTGTTTTTTTTATTTTTCGCACCTTTTCAGTGTCCATAGGGACGGTTTAAAAATTGTATTTTCGAATCTGCATATTTCAGAAATCTGTGGTTTTAACGATTTGTGGTGAAACCAATATGTTTTGATCGTACACTTGTCCTATGTGAATATTTGGGAGCCGGGGTCATCAACGAGAGACTGTAAATGTCACACCAAAGGGTGAAGCTGTCATTAAGGAAAAGCAATGACGGAACACCATTAGTGTTGATTAGAACGGAAGTGAAAAACGTCACTCAGTGGGCATTATCGGGCTGCAATTCTGGTAACGCCGATTGTACGGAGAGGATTCGATTAATCATTGTCTAGTTAAAGCTGCTGCTTTTGCTGCTATCATAAACGATTTGGTGGCATTGTAAAGGCCTCATTCAAGGAGACCAAAATTTGCTGTGTAATTAATTTTGCATATAAGATACACTAGTTTTTTATCTTTTACATTTTTTATTATTTGTTCCATTTGTAGGCTACATGTGCGACTTCGGGAGATGGTCTCTATGAAGGTCTAGACTGGTTGAGCAATCAGCTGAAGAACAGAGGCTAAGACATATTTCCACGATTAGCTCCGTGCAATTTTCTCTGTAGGTCTGTTCCGTCTTTCGTTTAGCGTAACCGTATTTCATGATCGAGTCCCCTTGGTGCTCGGTGTTCGAATATTCGTCTACGGTAGGCGTGGGCTGGGAACAGCAAAATATATTTCATTTCTTTTTGTTTTACCCAACTCTGCTAGTTTTCCGTGATTTTCCGTCGCTACTTTTTTTTTGTTCCAAAAGAAATGTTTTTATAACCGGCCCTGGTACTGGTATTCCAAGGGTCGCTGGTTTACTATCCCTGTTTTATGTGTGTAATGGTCTTTTATACAGCGACATCGGGGTGTATTGTTTCACCATCTTATCATGTTCGTGTTGTGTATCTCGTTCCTATGCACATACACCGTTCTCAGCCTGATTGTTATTCCAGCCCGTATAATTTGTAAACTCGATCACGTGACCCCCTCGCATCAGCAGCATGATTGTCACTCCAACTGTGTTAACTCGTATTTATTTATTTTCTTCTTAACATTTAAAGATGTATCGCTTGAAATTAGAAGTCTACTCCGATGATGTGGGCAGATAAGTGATAAAATCGAGAGAAATCGTTCATTCGTTTTTGTCATCGCATGAATAGCGTAGAAGAGACAACGTTCAGCAACTGGAATGCGATCAGACACACCATATCGATTCGATCGAATACACGAATCCACGTGAGACGAATGTCATCCTCGTGTTCCAACCGGTCGATTGTAGAACGAAGCGCTATCGTTGCCTAAAATTGCGTACATTTCGAAGAGCATATTGCTGGACTGGTTTGCTTCATTTTTTTCGTAGTGCGTGGAATTGTATTTGGAAAGGAGTGAGTGGAGTGGGACAGGTTGTCCTTGATCCGATGGTTTCTCTCGGAACTTTTGTTTTCGATGAGATGCACCATGTCTGGCGCGAACATAGCAGTTTTTTTGTTGCAAGTTATGGCGACAGCTTTCTTCCGGGGAAAAGTAATGAGAGCAGTTAGCAGCAGTATAACTTAGTAAGTTAATATGACTTAAGTTGTGGAATATGCGAGGATTCAAATTATTTGCTTCATATTGTTCCGTTGAGAAAAAATCCATGGCCACTGCAAACAGAGCTTTATAAAAAGTGCATTTGAGATCCCTAAAATCCAGAAGAAACTGCCAGGATTCAGAAATTTGTTGGGATTTATGAAATGTCGGCGTACCTTATGTATTTGGTCGCATTTTTTCCTGAAGCTATCATACCTATGTAGCGTGGTATGGCTATAGTCGCAACTAAAAAAGCTCTGTAAGCTCTTGTAAGCTCTGGGCGTGGAAATGTACTAGCTGCAGTAGGAATTTGAATCGAGTTTCTGGATGTGCTACTTTGTGGTCCGTTCGATAAGCAGTGTAAGAACAGGCGTTTGAGAGCAAGAAGCCATGAGATTGAAAAAGACCGTTTGGAGACAGGTATAGAAAGTACTAGGTAGCTCAAAACCTGTTTTCTTCGCCTACGACTCCTTCCTTGGCTCATCGGTTGGGCGTTCCGACGACAAGTGTTTTTGCGGCCTCTCGAATTCCTCTCAAAGGACAAAGCCAGTTCATTCTGCCCGTCTATATGAAAAATGGGTGCGTTTGTAGTGCATCAACAGAGGGTTCAAAACGCGTCCGGCTTATGAGGGCGTTCGTGACGCGTTATGCTCCAATAGTTCCGCATTTCAATTCTCTGGATCCTATTCTCCGCCTATCGGTCTCTGTTATGTGAAAGTGCTTAAGTCTAAGAGTGCAAATGCTAACACATAGTATGTGCGTTGGTGTTTATTCGGTTGGATGTTCCTCGATCCTATTCGTTGGTGGATTCGCCCTTTCCCGTCAGGCTTTGATTACGATCGCGTTAGTATCGGATATGAAAGCGAGGATCCTTTCACTGCATTCAGCCGATCGTGAAGTCGATGTCTATCTCGTGAGATCGACAAAGTGAACCATGTACGCGCCACGAATAGTGGAATGGGGAAAAGGCAAGAGTGGGGAGGGAAGAATGCCGGGGCATTGGGTCATGCACGTGGGAAAGCGTGGATCATATGAGGCTATGAATAATCGAGTGAAGAGCAGCATCCGGGATGCAATTCGCCATATCATTTATGGGTCCAAGAAATGAGTGTTTTTTGCGATTATGAGAAAAAAAAAGAGTCATTACGGACAATAATGTGTTTGAGGCTGTGTATGATTCAAATTTTCCTGGAATAAAGCTCTTCTGGAGTATATTTTTGGGATGAATATGAGGTTCTAAGCTTCTTAATTTGTAAAATATGTAGCCGTTTTGTGAAATTTTTATGGACACAGTAGAAGACTGAACATCCCATACGAGTACAACCAGAACTACCGTAGGTCAGTACATGTCTGACAATTTGATGACGTTGCCCAATTTTTGAGGTGGAGGTTCTTATATACGAAATTTCTGGACTTGGATTCATAATCGCATAACCGAGCGGAATCTGGTTAGCAAACCAATTTTCACATCTTGCCTCTGTTAACAGTACACACTATCTAGAACGACCAATCACGCTAACCATCGTTGGTTTGTGCCGTCAATGTTTCATGAATCCCCCCCCCCTGGAGTGTTTGTGAGAGGTTTGTCAATGTTTCATGTTTCATGAATCCCTGGAGTGTTTGTGACGTGGTCTTTCAAAGACGGCCATCACAATGGTTTCATGATTGCTTGTAAAAAAATGGAAGGAATGGTGAAGATGTCGCTCTTATGGTCCTTACTTTGAGGCGAGTAGTGTATCGCATCCATGAGGATGCTAGACATCCACCACATACGCCGAACGGGTAGTAACCAGCATTGGGCGTTACATGGCTGAATCTCTCGCGTTTCCAACCTGTACTACTCCCCAACCCCTGCAATTTAGCAGCTCAAAAGCTGATTCTTTCCGGATATTTCTGCTGGGAAGGATGTCTATCAAGAAAAGATAGGGAACGAGATGGGAAACTGCTTCCAAGGTTCAGCTTCCTAACCTATAACGAAATGAAAATAAGCTAACTTCTGATCTAATTCCTCACTTTAGCGTTATCTACTAGTTTTTCGCTAGACATAGTTCCATTCATAATATCGTAGCAGCCTTTGCGGTAATTCACTATTAATATTACTTCTTCCTTTTTCAGTTGCATTATGATAACTACAGGCTTTTTTTTTGAAGTTTTTTAATCCTCGATGTAATTTGAATGAAATGTTTTTTTTTCTTGAAAAGGGGTTTATAGAGTATTTTTTTGACTCCTCTGTTTGTAAAGTTTGCTTGTTCGGGTTCTATGCTCAAGAATGAATGACGTATTAGGATAGAATTTTGAGTAAATATTTGATCATTGGCTAAGTCGCAAAGGTGAGAGTCGTACTGCCCCATGAAAGGATAAATGTAAGTGTACCACATTCTTTTTCAAATATTTGAGTTTTCGAATCACATGAGGAGTCGAATATTTACACGAGTCTCTCTTCTAATAAAATATCCGTTACGTATTATGGTACTTTTTTTGGTTCTAGGAGAACCAAGAGGGGGAGGGGCGGAGGAAGTCATCCTATCAGAACTGCTCCCCTTAATTCACCCTTTCTTCAAATTAATCTTTTCTTCTATTTTTTTCTCAAAACATTTCAGAAATTTGTGCTTTTTCAGCATTCAAAGTATTGAACATACATAGTAGAGTCAGTTATGCATTGATTGGTGGTGGAATATTTCATTAAGTATGGTGGGTGTTAAGAATTGTACCTGGAGAGAGCGGCGCTTAACAGCTCCGCGATTGGTCACCTCATGCAAATAGCCAATAGCAGAGCTCATTTGCGCTGCTTTCTCCAGATATGACGTTCCACGACCGTATGATGATTAGGGATGAAGAAGGAATATACACCGTGTTTTTACGCTTCTACCACTTATATCGGCGATTCTTCCATGTTCTTTGGAATTCTATCGGATGGCTTTCAAAACATTACAGCACTCCTACCTTTTCCACAGTTTCCAGAAGTTCTGGATTTTCCAGGATCTCAACTGTAGGCGTCTCTTTGCAGACCGAATAAGGTGGAGGATCGTTGGAGCTCGGATGAATTTGCTTTTTACAGCATGCACAGAACAGGAACCGAATCAGCCTAAACATAAACCATTTCAGCTGTCGCTGCGGCTATCTGTGAACAAAGCAGATACGTCCCATAAATGGACTAGTGCAATGCACTGTGACTCATGCAGTCAGTGGTGTATAGTGTACGAGGTGCAATACACTTTATAATTGCTTATGTGAGGGCATCCGTAGAGTGGAAATGCACTTGAAGCGAGACCAGTTCTGGACGAGCTGGTCGTTTCATTGATGAGCGATGTTTTACACCCGTTGAAAAGTTTGATTACCATTGTGGTGGTGTGAGACATCTGGTGTGACAACGTTGATGAAGGATCAGAGTGACGATGGACACGAGCACTGCGCCAGCGCAGACGAAGATCTGCGCCAGGATGTAGTTGCCTGGAAGCGTGGGAGTCTTAGATTTTTGAAATTTACGGGGATACAGATGTTGGGGAAAAGACAACACGACTCTTTTCATACAGTGGTTAGAAAGTACTGGCATGGTGCACCGCCAGTAGTGTACGATACTAGCGAAGGGGGGGGGGGGGGGGA
>JARK01001339.1:3317727-3332683 GCA_000688135.1 Ancylostoma ceylanicum | reverse complement strand
GGGGGGGGGGAGAAGGGGGTGGAACGAGGTTGTGAAGAAGGCGTCGTTTCATTAATTATTAGGTTGTCGGGAAATGATTGAGACACTCCAGAATTTATTACTCTTTGGAATTTTCTCTTCAACTAGGGAACTTTAGGACCTGTTATAAGCACAGTGTATACCTATCGCAAGAGGTCACGCTTTGGAGCAGACATGACTCCACGGGTTCAGAAATCGGGAAACTTCAGTTCGAAGAATTCATCAGTCAATGATAGAAAATTCTCAAAGTTGGCGGAGTGTTGTTCGGTTAACGAGAGCCTGAGCGACCGACGAAGGTGTTAGATGGAGAGTGCAACTAATATTTACCTAAATATACCAGTAGATTTGGTAGGCTACGTAGCCTCTAAAGCGGAACTCACCACATTTCCATTTCGGAATATTTTACCTTTACTGGAATATCCAACTATCTATTGAACTAAGTTATTTCATTCTCAACCTTATTTGAAAAGGTTCTGAAATTAATTTCGTGCCCATTGCTCACCAAGTAATGGAAGCCTAGATGCCTTTGGCATCATATCAGCGACGAGATTGAGCATCATTGAAATTGACACGAACATGTTCAGTCCAAGGGTTACCTGAAAATCCACAATAGGGAAATAACGACCTGTAGGTGCTACAGTGTCGGCCACAAGTACCTTTTCGCGTCGTTCAGGTGTGTTGCTGAAAGGTGTGAAAATACCAAAAATTGTGAGCGTTGTCATGATGAATGTGGGTGCCTGGAATGGAACGGCTTGGGACATTATTCTCTCTATTCTATTTATTCAGTAATGACTCAAAACAAAATACATGGATTAAACCGGATAAATAACAAGTAAAATAAATAAGTAAATGATATAAGCTACGATAAGGTAACCAAATGTTCGAGATTTTTTTTCCGAATAATCGAATTTTGAGTTTGGTCGAGTTTTAATTTTTTTTTGAATAATCAACTTTCAAATTTACTCGAACTTTTTGACTTGTATTTTTTCTTTCCTAACAATAAGAAAATCATCCACAAGCCGTAGGATATGACCTTATTCAAATTTCAGTAATGCAATACTCCACCCGTGGTAGCAGTCTCCCACAACTGAGCGCTAGGATACGATGTTCCTTCGCAAAGTATGCAGAAGTAGCCGCAAACCTTGTGGGATAAAAGAACTGCTGGTGCAACCATGTACATATTTTGATCTGCTGGTGTAGCCCTGTATTTTGATAGAGGTCTCGGCATTAGGGAAAGGTCTAGAGTAGCCATAAAATTTGAAAACCGCGCCCGACCTCGAAAGAGACTGCCATTAACGCATCGTTGATTTTACGTGTAGTGTTGATGTGTGAAGTGTTACGAATGGGTTTCGCAAGGGAGCACTGGCTTCTTTTGTAGGTCTGTTGACGGAAATGATTTTGAATGGATTTCAATGGAGTTAGTTTTAAACGGATTTTAAAAATTTCCTGAACAAAATATATGCGGAGAAGGAGCTTCTCCGTTGATCCACAACGTCATCATATGTAAGATCAAGACTTGCGTTGGAATTGTTCATAACAGATAAATTCACCTTTAAATTATGTGAAGCTTCAACCTTAAGTTGTTTTTTTATACAACACCAACCTTTTTCTACTGTTTCTGGCTTTAGGAAACCTTCCTAGGAATCGTAATCTCAAGGATATTTTTTTCCTTTTTCACCTTGACAGCAAACGTGGAATATGTATTTAGGTACAACAGATAAAGATAAAAAAGAGCTAATGTTTGGCAATTGCGTAGGTTTGAGAACCAGTAAAAACAGCATTTCCTTTGTCTCTTCATCTACTACGTATGTTCATGCTTAGAACGGCTCCTACCTGTATCACAAGCACATAGTAGACGGGTTTCCTCTTCAGTTCGATCTGATAGACGACTGACGAGTAAATTGTCTGAATTCCTGTTATTATAGTCAGCAGCGGATCAGAATCGAATAGTACGAAAAAATTCGGATATTAGACGAAGTCGAAAATTGCAATGTTCAGGTAAGGGAGAGTACTCCACCCTTAGGTGGAAAAAACAAAGGCTGTGGAGCTCTGTGTTTTTGAAATATTCGATTTTTCTGATGGACATTTGAATTGTTAAACAGATAAGTTAAATTGTCTCTGAATGAATTTTGCTGTAGCTTATATAAAGAGAGTAATCGTACATTTATATTCAGCTGTTTTCCACTAACCTCATCCGAATCCGGTTGCAGTTGTGAGTATGCCCTTATGGAGCTCAGTTCCCACTCGCTGTTTCCCTTTAAGTAACTAAGGCTTTGGTTGTACCATACCCTCGCGATCTTCGTTAAAAAAGAACAATCGACGCGCGAAGTTGCGTTCTTTCCGTTCCCTTCCTATAAAATTGTGAAACTGCAGTGCATCGAATACCTATTTAGATTCTCGGAATTATAATTAACTGATGAACCACCCTGTAAGCGATTTAACTTAAAACCTCGTGTTGAACTGTGAAATCTAAGCACTTCTTATTTTAGAGAATTTCGTCGCGAACGGGGCGCGACGTCTCACGCGATGAGCGGCGCGATGCGCGACAAAATGGTAGCAAAAAGGAACACATAGAATGTTGTGCTAGAGCTGAAAACTCTGAGATTTTTCCAGATCAGACTGAAGTTCGATCTATTCCAGTTTTACTACCGATATCATTTACCAATGCACTTAGTTTGAACTAATTTATGGCAATGGAACGAAAAGAACGCAATTTCGCGCGTCGATTGTTCTTTTTTAACGAAGATCGCGAGGGTATTGTAGTTCCCAATAGCAGTAATCCTTGTAACACTAACCTCAAATTGCTGCGGTGCTCCTTCAATGTAATTCGTTGATGACTGGACGATTACTTCTTCATTATTGAAATTCCATGGTCCTGCAATTGAACGTCCATATTGTTGTAGTACAATATTTTTTTGTTGTTATTTCCTTTTCGTCAGCATCAATGAGATTACCCAGGGTAAACGTGTTGATGCCCAGTCAACGGCGTGCTGGTAATACGCTTACAATGGGTAATCTCAATGATGAATGTGGCTCCTGGCCTAACCGTGATGGCTTGAGTGGAGTGGACGCCAACATCGGACGACAACGGTTGGATAACCCGGGGTAAGAGTTGGGCTATGGTTGCAAGAATGTCAGGGATGGAGCGGTTCATTCCCTTTGAAGTGACCCGGCACGTATATCAGTATTATTTAAACGTTTTATTCTACGCTACTCCCATTTTTGTCGGCGCGGTTTCCTGCCTACTGTTACCTTTCCTTAGAGTGAAAGCTTTAGGGCAAGCAGTACCTGATCACGAACCTATTGTTAGATTGCAGACTTGCACGTCGTATGGAAAGGAGTCGATCCTTAGAGGGCAAGGATAAGTTACCTGAATAGCACTATACTGCCATCTTTGCCCCTGAATTACATATTTTAGCCATAGAGTAAGTACTTAAGGTAGTGACAACTGAAATCTCTGTGGATAAGGAATGGCTGGTTCTGTGGAATAATTTCGATAATTCTTCCCTCAAAAGTCGACTATTCGAAAGTTCGCTCATTCCTATCACTATGCTATCGTTGGAGCAGTGAAAAATTCTCTGTCACTATGAGTAATCTGACTGAAGGTAACTCACAATCGATGGGTTAGATATTCTGACAGTGCCATCATAGCGAAGATCAGCCATTCGTTCTTCGATCGGCATCACTTCGTCGAGCTTCATTCTGAAAGCTCATAGTTTTGGAGAAATGGAGTAGGCCGTGGGGTCAATGAGTGGGTGTAATTTTTATTCGTAACTTCTATTTTCTTAAAGTTTAGAACCATGTATATGAAGTGAAAATCACACAAAATCAGTCGCTCTCCCACTATCAAATCATTTCTGGACAAATCTCCGAAATATTAGCAAGTCATCTCGGTATCTTCTGTTGGGTAAATCCTGGTAGTGCCCAGGTAGCTCTACTGAAGTTCCGAGCAGGATCCATGAAAAATGTTCTCATATGAACAGTGTACAATAATTTTTTGCTATAGGAAAAGTCAAAACGTTCCTTTGAGGCACACTTTGGAATCAACGTGTCCCTACAGTTATTTCCTCTTCAATAAAATTATCATTATCATGAGTTTTTTTGAAAGGCTATGGAGAGCTTATAACTTCCTTACACATATAAAGAAGTGTAGTTTTTTTTTTGTCCATTCCGCCCCTGTCCCATATAGGTGAATGGGCTTAGAATTCAGGTCCTCACGGGACTCTTCGAGTACAAGGAGATAAACTACATCCTTTTATATGTGGATCACGATTTTTCCCCTCTCATTTTTCTTTTGGGCAATTTCTGAGCTCTTGATAATTCAGCTGGCTGTGGCGCCATCGCTAAGAGTTTGCACACTGACTCATTCAGCCAGATGCGCTGGCAAAGCAAGCATGTTGCCGTGAATAAGTCGCTCATCCCTGGAATTTTTCATGAGGCGCCGGAAAATACGAGGATTCCAGGGGCCAGGGATCAACACGTTAGGCTTTGCTCATTCAGAAAATAAGTGGCTAGAGACAGTAGAGCGTAGTTATACTGGCAACAGAGGCTGAAAGGTGCAACAGTGGCGGTAAGAACACACATCTCATATAAAAGTCCTGGACAATATACGAATGTTTTTGCAACTATTTATTACATATTTGCATTAACTGGTTAGCTATGGAACCGAAACCATACAGTAACTTGCTAATGGAAGAGAAAATAGTTTGATGAAAACCCACGCTGCAGTGAAAATAATGTCCGGAGTCCAAACACTTGTCTCCGGTATCTTTATCCAGGGTCGACTGTATTGAGTGGCGTTACGATCCCAAGACAGTTGCGGATCCATCCATGACTAAAACTATTTTTATACTAAGGCAAGTGACGCTCAAATAACATAAAACATTCATAAGCGAGTACAGACCAGCAAAAATTCCTCGGAGAATTGTATCGTCTCTTGTTGTTGGTCCTGGAAAATGACAACGGTAGGGAAAAGCGAAAAATCCTCCCAAACCTGGATCGTGTAGTCAACCTACCATAAATAACAAAATGAGCTTATTTGGAACAATTGTCACAACTGTGGGGGTGTCGTTGGATCCAGGACGAACTGATGTTTCGTACGTTGACGGGAACAGATCATCCAGAAGCTTCCTTGCTGGGGTCAGAGTAATCTCTAGAAAACAATAATTTTTTAAGGTATTTCCCTTCAGGGTAATGACATATGTTCTATTCATCATTTATGAACTTCATACACGTGGAAAGCAGAGTAGAATTACTGCTAGCTATTTTCTTAATGTGTCCTACATATTCGCCCATTGTTATGAAAGAGTGTACAGGGATGTAGTGAAGTGAAGTGAATAAATAAATAAATAAATAAATAAATAAATAAATAAATAAATAAACAACCAATAGGGGGTAGTTCTTGATCGTGCCTTTTTCTTGCAAACTCATTAATTTTTCACACATTGGTTGGCTTAGATAGCGGACACCGTGGCAGTAGAATCGCGGCGGGACCTGGACGAGAAATGCGGTAAGAGCATGCTTCAAGTGAAAAGGTCGATTAGGTCCCACTGCGATCCTTCAGCCGCTACGCTGTGAAACTGCACAAGTAATCCGTCTGTTTTTCAGGACCATTTGCCAATTATGTGAACAGGAAGCGTTCCAATATTCAATAAAACCAGTTTCGCGCTATTTTAGCAATCCAATTGAGTTGTAAATTCACCTACTATTTCATTTTATCTCTTTTTTTTGGAAGGACTATAGCCGATATGTGATCAGATGGAGAATCGGAGTCAGCTTAAACCCTAGAACTCTTCTGTGTGCTTTGATCAGCTATGTCAATGTTAATGGTGACAGTGTCAAGGCAGTGATATAACAAGTGCCTGTCATTCAAGGGTTCACGATTGACGTCTTTCCTCACCCAGTTACATTTTAGAACTGCTGATCATCACTCCATCCAGATGATAACTTGCTGAGAGGGGGACCATTAAAGGCAGCAACCGCGGAAATTTTCATATTTGAGATTTTGCTGGATTTTTAGGTTATCAGGCACGATGAACTCATAGGCAATGAGAAAATACCGTAAAACACGCCGGAAGACGGGAAATGAAGGCGCTGTTTTCCATGCGTTCACAGCGCGGACGAGTTTTCCGCTGAGGGTATACGCGCGTAAAGCCAGCAAATCTTGTGGATGGCGTGTATTTCATACACTACACTACATGTACTGCTCTACGCCATGCGCCGCAATGGCTCTAGCTGGCGCTTCGAGCCGGGGAAAACTCGTACAGGCGTGAACACGGCCAGGCGGGTTCACGACGTCAGTTCGATTTTCTCTGCAGGTAAGCCATTGTTGTTCGTGTTCATTTCACATTTATGATGTGCTGAGTCTGTACTTCACCACCAGCACATCAGCTCCGAGTCGAGGATTTCCGCGGGTGCTGCCTTTAAGTGGACGCGCATTGATTAGTAGCGATTTTAAAAATCCTAGGTATTGTACTTTCTCGATGCAAATACAGAACTAGTGGTTTACCTATGTTTCGCTTATGCTATTAGTTATGAGGCTGGCGCGAACGTTTTGTATAAAAATTTGCACTTTTTCCAAACAACCTTAACATTATCCTGGATGAATGGATCCTGGTCTGCCAATTTTTATATGTGAAAATTAATAGAACATTCTACAATATTGTCAGAGAATTCTAATTCAAGACCAAGAAATTCTGGGTCGGCGAATAAGTGCTGATGCTGACTTTCGAACCAACTTAGTGCCTGTACTGAATTTTAGGAAACAAATCTTGTTCAAACTGCTGAGCATCATTCCATAATAGAAAATAATGTGAAATGGTCTTCCTGGTTAACCAAGGGGGAGCAAGTATCACACTCTTTTACTAAACGGTCTGGTTCCGATTTGTCTATTTATCGCTCTTTCTTTCCCAACATTTACCAGTGCCACTGTTGCTAATTATCGCTATTCTGGGATAACGCCAGCTCGCAGGCCAAGTTTCATAGGGTTACTATAAAGAAGAAAAGCATGTTCAAAGAAGGCACCCTTCATCTACAGTGAGCGTCGATGGCGATGGCTATTCCACGGCCTCGAAAAGCACGCGGCGCGACCGTGTCGCTCTAGCAGGAATCCTCTGCGGGACAACAAACTATGGAGTTTTCTTGAGAGTTAGATAGTTTTCCTAATAGCTAACATCAAATGTGATGAACAACTATCAAGAAAACCCAGATTTGCCACTGCGGCGGCGATTGCATCGTAGGCGGCGCGGTCGCGCCGCGTGCTTTCCGAGGCCTTAGAAAGGCTACCGCTGTCGATGCACACTGTAAATATACTATACGCCAATGGAAGTTGAAATGCTTCCTAGATTCTACTTATTTCTCTACACTTAGTCATGGACAAATAAATGATGGCAAAAGTAGTATGTATAGTCATGACATGACTTGGCGTGGTAAATCAAAAAATACAAGAATGAATGGTTAAAAAATAAGCTGTTGAACCGTTAATGAGATGCAAAATATCAAAAGCCTCATTGGAGATTTATGGTGTACGTCTGACTCACTGGGGCAAATATTAAACATACAATTGGAAAATGCAATAAAATATGCAGAAGCCTTCAAGCTGCATTGCAGATGCCTACCTTGTGCGAAAGTACAGAGCAAAAGTAGCGGCGAAAGCATGACATTCAGATGCATGGGGGTCGTTTCCGGCCGATCCGTGTTTGGTTACATCCAGCAACTTCCGCTCGACTTTGAACTCATTCTGCATGCGCAATTGGTCTCACCTGACGGAAGAAATTCGACACTTCCTCATGGAGATGACGCTGTCAACGTAAGAAATCAACGTAGGAAGCTGTCAACGTGGTGGAAAATGTCAAGAAGAACATTTATGCTAATGAGAACAGACAACAATTGTCACAATGCAGTTTCCAATCAGAAATACAATGAGAAGCACGACGTCAAGACGGTCGAATAGTTTCAGCCAAGCAAGCTCTCTGAGGCGATCTACCTCTTCTTCGTCGAGGTAGCTCAGGAGAGAGCGGAGTGACGTGAGGAATTCTGCCCATGGTGAGCTGTAAGCCAGAATTTTTAGTACAAAAATAACAGTCGCATTTCATTGGAGAATTCAGTAAGCACCAGGTAAAAAAGGGAAAAAAGAACGAGTGTGGAGCGCTGTGCTTGGAAAGGGCAGTGCGGTCAAGCTCTGTGAATGGTCAACTCATTGCACTGACCAATCACAGAGCCCGCCTGCTCCGCCCACTCCAGGTATACCGCCGTACACCCCGAGTCCTAAAAAATAAGGTCCCCGTGCACTTTCCCTTGGGTCAGCCTAAAAAACAGATCCTTCCTATCCTTCAGCAGATCTCGCACTTACCTTTGCATTAACAATGCTGTTGCGCCCTTCTTTGGTTTTTCTATTCTGCGAAGCGACGACAAAAAGAACTTCTTTGAGCCCTAAAATCACTCCTATTCATAGGACTTCACAGTAGCTACAGTGAGCATCGATGGCGTTGCGCTGTTTGCGGATTCAGAAAGAACGCAACGCGACTGCGCCGCTCGCGCTGGAATCCCATCCGCGACCGCAAACCATAGGATTTTGTTGGTAATAAGTTAGTTTTCTGACAGTTGATATCAAACTTGAAAAGAAAACTATCACGAAAACCCGGATTTTCCACTCTGGCGGCGGTTCCAGCGTGAGCGGCGCGGTCGCGTCGCGTGTTTCTTGCGTCCGCCAAAAAGCACCGCCATCAACGCTCACTGTGTAACCTGTAAACACTTTTTTCAAGTTCGAATCCTTGTAGATCTTTAGATCCAGAACCACGTGTTTTATCTTTCTGCTCAGATTCCAGCGAGTTTTCACCTCCTGCTACACCCACCGTCATTCCAAGAATCTTCATCATCCATGGTTTGGGCTTCCATTTGCGTGTGTTAGCGCGGTGATGTAGGGTGAGGGTTATCACCGAACACACAACCCCAGCGGCAACGACGAATATTTCTGCCAGAATGAAGTTTCCTGGAAAATTCTAGTAATAATTGAATTAAAAGATTAGAAATCAGGCTCGAATTTTGAAATTTTCACGATGAATTTTCTTTTAGAGAGGTGAAGGGTCTTAATAATTTACCTAACAGAGGCAGCGCGGATGCCTTTGGCATGGAGTTGGCAACAATTTCCAGGATAACGGCAGAAGACAGCAATGTGGTCAATCCGAGATTAACCTGAAGCGGGCAGTTTGCCATCAAAAAAGCTATTTATTATTCCTGTTGTAAGGTTATTCATGTGCATTTAGGCAAAATGATAATAAAATACTCAGAACCTCCAGAACAACTTGTCTAATCGCATTTGAAACTTGCTCGACCTAAAACTTGTTGGCAACTTACTTCCGCCTTTTCTTGCTAACAAGTTGTCGGGCAAAAGCTTGTCGGAAACCTGCAAACATGGCGGGCAAGTTGTCTACAAGCTTTGGGTAGGGCAGTCACAAGTTGTCTACAAGCTTTGGGTAGGGCAGGCTCCAGGTGCCATCCGATAACTTGTTCTTAGGGTACTAAGTAGTTGACAATTTTCGGATAAAGGCATTTTTAGGTGTTTGAGGACCGGTGCTCACCTTTTCCTCGCGATCACCCAATGTATTTGTAGGAATGAATAGACCACATATTGACACTGTTGTGATGACAAAAGTGGGAATAAGCAGTACCCAGAGATAGAACTGCGGTCGACGTTCTACGTAAAGCTGAAAAAGTGGAAGTGATCAAATTATTACATGTAGAAACTGTGCTGAGCCGTTTTTCATCTGCCTCCACAATTGCTCCGATGAAGTAAATAAACTCTCCGAATTCTGTTGTCCAAGGACCAACATCGGAGCTATGATCTACGAGTTATTGACACTTTCAAGGGTTTCAGTTTAGTTTCCTAGTTTTTGAGTTTGTTAACTTCACCCAATTTGCAACTTTTGAACAATGGCACACCTTGTTGTGAAGTAAATAAATATAACAAGCCCTTGTGATGAAGTCCCTGAATTTTCGAAATAAGGTTTGTGAAAGGAACTCGGAATGAGCAGGAGCAGAACTTCAACTTAAAAATTAAAGAAAAAAATCTATTTCGAATTTTTGAAGGCAACACTGGGAAGGTGTACATAGACCACAAAGCTGTAAGATTGGAAATCTGCGTAGAAGTCGGAAGACTGCGATTCCTTCTCCTGGCAAGAACTCACCTCAAATCGAACCTCCGTAAATTGAAAGTCCGCATCACTGTCACAGGAACGCTTCTCAAAGGTTAGAAGTTTCGTGAAATCCCACTCACTGTTCCCCTGCAATAGTGAAAGTGAACGCTTTAAAAAATAAGTGGAAGAAACTGTCCCAAAATTAGGCTTTTTGTCCCCTTTGAGGCTCGGCGCATTGGTGCACAACTCTGGGAGACCTAATGTGGTAACAACACCTCAAATCCCGTGTATGGACTTTCTATGCTTTTCCCTGGAATAGAGTGCACTTCTTCGTCGGTGTAGGACCAAGGACCTATATCGATTGTGCAAACTTGAGAGTCGTAGGGAAATTCATTGACCTGAAAGAGATGGAGTTACAACGAATAGAAATACATGATAAAATTACTCCATTGACAGAGCTCTATGGAAAAATATAACCAGGGAAAGCTTCAGAGTGTTTTATAATAGCTGCCCTCTTGGCTAGGATTTTAAGAAAAGATTTGCCTACGAATACTCAGATTTCTTTTGGTATGAACCAGTGGTGGACGCAGAAATGTCCGGCTAGATGCTGAGCATGAGAAAAAGTGCGGCCTCCTTTGGTATGAACAGATATGTGAGGCAAACCTGAGCCGGCCTGCATCATTGAATAGATGGGTAATCTCATACCTATGGGTATGGCTTCCCATGGGTAACAGCTCAATAGAGGTAAAATTGTGATGCACGAAGATTTACCCCCATGGGTAGCACCATCCATGAGATAAGCGTTCCATCGTTTGCCTTGGAGAATACCACTGGTGCATTTTAGCACTGGGGCCGGATGCCTAATTGAGACTACTAATAGTAAGTGGTTATGTACCCGAATTTACCCTTTACCTGGTTTTATCAACGCGTTTACCTCCACGTGACAGCATCTATACCCGACTGCTCGTAGGTAACCATAACCATGGACACGAGACCCATCCTTGCAATGATGCATCCGGACCCTGATGAATGTGACCCGGTTGTACTTATCCCACCCACCCCTAGATCATCGGTCCAAGATTTACCCAGTGGTAAAATGATACTGTAAAAACAATAGTTCATCGATATTGTAGTGCTTAATGTTAGTTGTTGTTTTGAACGGTCTGGAAAAAGTTTTAACTTGATGAATGTTTACAAGTCTGTCACGCATGGGATAGCCGAAAACCTAAGCCCAATATCTGAGAAAGGGTAACGGATTCCCTTGTTTCTCGTTCTATCCATTCCGTCTCTTACCGACTTGATCCTTTTTTTCTACAATTTGGAAAATCCTAACTGCCATCCTCACCTTCATGTTACAAAGATTAGTGTAGACAGCATAGACGCTTTGTCTCACAACGCCATCGTAGAAGACGTCCACATAGCGCTCACTAGCATCCAGGAGAGATTCCTTGGCTATGCTAAACGATAACTTTCAGTTATATATAGTTGTAGTTCCAGCTTAATCCATCACATGGAACAACACCCACCTGGTAGAAACAGTCACATCTGGCCGCCATATCTGCACCTCCTTGATTTTTACCCTTTTTTGACCATCGAACTCCGCTGGGTCCCACTTGAGAAACGCATCTTTCCACTCCAGGATGAATTCGGCGGAGAAGATCGCTGTCTCCTCGGCTTGGTCCTTCAATTTCAGGATTGTGTCACTGCTTTTAGTGTTCTATTACTGTACCATTCGCAAAAGAGTAAGGGCATTCGCGATGATAGTAAGATTGACGGCGTCGTTCTCATTCAGAACAGGGCGATCGCTTGAGTTGTAGCCGGTGTTGAGAAGGCGATGGACCAGCGTTGATGTGACTGATTTGGCGAACCCTGTGGAAACCTTCTGTTAGTAAAAGTAAATTTGTAACACAACCACAAAAAATAACGATAACACTAATATTTATTTTTATTTCTATCACACTAATTCACAAGCACGGTGATGATAAAAATCGGAACCCTCTGAGGACCAGACTTTTATTCTGAAGTTGAAAAGAGTCTATTACTGCACTATTTCCACTATGAACGAAAAAAATTACCTTCTCCACAAAAAAGAAGTACACTCCATATAAGCATATCAAGTGAGGCTCTAGAGCTGGAACACTGGAGAAAGGTGAAACTCTAGACGCGTGAATTCAAAATTCAGAGCATGGAAACAGCAGCCGATCTTTCGTTCTGCGATCTCATCGTGGATTCAGCATGTGAGCGGCTTGAACTTGAATTTCAACAACGATAACATTATTCAGCTTTTCGAAAAAAGTAGATTTTGGATTGTTTGGTAGCTGCTTCATTTCACGATCATGTTTGAGCGGAAGCGTTCGGTAAGAATGGGACTTCGGAGGACGGGAGCTGAAAGATGCTTGAAATATGGAAAATTTCAAGGGATAAAAACAGCATGCATGACTTGGCATACCTCAGCTGCTGTCAATCCTCTATAGATCTAAAAGTTAGGATGCTTGTTCGACGAGATTATGATTCAGTAACATCGAAAGATTCAGTAACATCCGGAACTGGATGTCCGTCCGCTCATAACTGGACACAATCTGTTTGCTAGAAACAAGGGCTCCTCTGTGCAAAGCACGTATTCATGAACTGGAAACAATAACGAAAATGCTTGTTAGGCTCGTCTGAAGCCTTTCGTCCAAAACCTAACCTTCTTTTAGTGAACTATTTGTTCTGCCTTTTACCTTTTGGGATAATGGAACAGCTGTTTTCTTTTTCACGATGCATACACTCTATGGATAACACTCTGCCTGTACGAGGAAGGGTTGAAAAGTTTCCGGAATGACCACAATATAGTAGCTGTTTTTCAAATATTTTTATGGCATTGCATTGATAAATCCTCCATATGAAAATGCTAGAAAAGTCAAATCGATCCGACAAGTAGTCTGGTTTTGACAAGCAGTTTAGTTTGAGCAACTTGGATTGCACCCTGCTATTGATAGAGACGGAGTTTAGGGGGTCAATAAATCTTTTTATTAGGAGGGGAAAACGGTAAGGAATTCAAATCGCGTCATGGTGCTGGTTTAAGCACCTCATCAAGTTTATATCCCAAACCTTGATTTTGGGTTTGAAAAATAGAGCGTAGTTATACGCGAGCAGAAAGTGAACCAAGCGCAGAACGTCAAAGAAAGGCCACCGTTCTAATAATCTTAGATAAAACGCCTGAAGTCGTTCTTGCAGGTGGCAATTAGAAGTGCATGAAATTGAGGAGGTTTTGAGCATCTTTTATGTACGACAATTCTCTACTTCACAAGACATGATAAGTCCAGAAAATTTTTTTGAAAGAACGGTGCCGCATTTCCACAATACTGGAAAGAACGTATCTCATCGAGAAACTTAGCCTCTTGTTTTGAATAGTTTCTTCGGAATGAAAAGAAAACCGTGACTGGTGATGAGGCCTAGGTTCAGTCCTACCCTCCAGTTACATGACAGCATTCAAAACTTTGGATGAGACAACAATGTCGGGTCCGAAGAAGAAAAGGTCCATTTGCTGCGGTGGAGTGGTGGTGATACCTGTTTTCGCTCCTGCTGAGGGAATTCAGCTGATTGTCGAAGAAGGTGTTATTTCACTGTATCGACCAATATTTCTGGAAGCATTTGTGATTGGAATTCTAGCGAAGTGCTCTCGTCCAGTCAAGTAAAACAGCGTTGTATCTCCATGACAGTGTGACCGTTCTAGTAAGTGCTATCCCTCGGCAGAAACTTGTGAAAATCAGACTCGAAACTTCTCCGCATCTGCTTATTTTTCTTCATTGCCTTCATCGTGATCCTGCTCGTCCGCCGAAGTCAAATTTCATCTGTTTAGGAGAAGGACATGGTTAAGCGACGAGCGAAATTCAGCTGTAGACGGTTATTTTGTGTACTTCAGCCAAGTTGATTGTAGGGAAAGAACGGCTGGCTTCAAAGAGATTGGAGCAAGTGCGTTGGACTTCTATGGGGGTGAGCAAAAACATGAGTTGTTGGATGGATTCGATTTGATTCGTTTTCATTGTCATTTTTCATAACTTTTCAAGCCGCCCTAGTAAAAGACTCAGATTCCACCGCTTTTCTTATCCAAACAGCTGTATGACAAATCAGAGCGAAAGGAAGTCACCCGAACCCGCACCCCACCGTGGCCTCTTATCGCCGTCCCGTAGTTCCTACTCTGGATTTATCGGTGCGCGATGCTCGCAGTGCGAAAAACTCGACGCATTTGTCAACAACCCTAGAATAGGTCCAGAAAAGCAGACAAAAACCATTTCATCAATCTTCACTATTTCAACCTGTTGACTACCCAAACAGCGAAAAGCGTATTGGAAAGAAATACGCATAAAAACAGCTAACAAAACAAGTGTAAAAACAACAGTTCTTGCATAGCAATAATTAACAATGAACATAACCAAACAATTTCTGCGGCTAATAACAATATTTCACATGCTAACGGTGATTACCACCGTAGTAACGGGCAAGCATAATGTTGGAAGTGATTCACAATGGAAAAAGATTCAAGGAAAAAGACGAGGGAAAAGTTATTTGTATGGCCACATTCAGCGCTTCAACCTCTCATACCAATAGCAGACGTAGACCCCGCCCCCTTTACCGAAAATAGATATTCAACTTTTCTAGATATTTTTTGAAAGATATTTCATTTTTAGTCGTTATTATACTTCAAATATTTCAATTCTTTAACGTCCAAACTAATACTTTTGGAATTTTTATTCCCCATCTGTGTCACCAAAGGGGCGGAGATTTTTTTCCTACGCCCCCCTTCCCCCCCTCCTCCCCCC
>JARK01001339.1:3281195-3293226 GCA_000688135.1 Ancylostoma ceylanicum | reverse complement strand
GGTACCAATCCCTCGATTCCAGGATACGAAATAAATTCTACAACGACGACTTCCTATGTTTTCTTTAAACATCTTACGCTAACGTCATCATGCAAGCATAAACAAAATTTAGACATCATCGTTGCCTTAAGGCTGATCTTCGGTTATTTTTGAATGCATCACCAAAGACATGTCAAAATAAATATAGGCAAGATGTTCAACACATCGGGGCTATTAATGTGGGATTAGGGGCTAATCTCTATTTTGCAGCTGTATCTCACATCACGGAAAAGTATTTTTAGGATCATGGTGTTTGGGAATCAAAATCTACAGAAAATAGGGCCTCACATAGATTTTTTTAAAAATATTTCCATAAAATTTTGTATATAAAAGATTTTGGATAATCTCTACTCTATGCTATGGGCAAGGAACCTAAAAAGGTCGGAGGTAAAGGTAAGTAAAAATAGATGTACATAGTTGATGAGGAGATTTCTGAATAACGGGATGCTAAAACCCCGTAGGACCCATGTAAAATCCAGAAAAAAAAAGATTTTCGCACAGCACGCTAGTGTATCCATTTTCTGGAAGATCTACGACGAATCACGAACCCTGTAGAAGTGTCCTGCTCAACTGCCCAGACATCAGCTGATTCATCACTGCATTATCCTTCATACTGCGCACGTTCAATCGTTGTCCGTGTGTACGGTAGTAGAAAGGGGTGTGGCCGTGCTGAATAGTTGACCGTTGCGAAATCGAATATTTAAAAAAAGTCAAAATCGAATATTCATCCGAATTTCTATTCTGATACGTTATTAGATCCTAATTATGGAGGGCACAGAAATAAAAATCTCACTTTGTCGTCAATGAAAGCGTCTCCGCCAGCCTTCTGCAGCACTTTGATCATGTGCTCGCCGTTCGGATCAGCTGCAGCATAGTGGAGTGGAGTCCGACCTGCCTGGAAAGTGAATAGTTTGAATCAAAAGGTAACTTGCATGAGAATGTGCTTTATTTTCATATCCGAAAGTAATAAAGTGCTTTCCCTAAGATTTTTTGCGTGTACAAATTGTACAAAGACTGAGGCTAGGCAAAGGAATAGGTGGAAATGAGGAATTTGGGGAAAATATGCATAAAAAAGGAGGAACACTTCTGATGAAGCCTTCCAATACAATGCTTGCTAATATGAAGTGGTGTTCTAGAATATATGTGCCTCTTCTTTCTGTAATCCCCTGATGAAGCCTCTACTCCCCAACCACGAAGAGGATGAAGTCTATCAAAAGTGTCGAAGGAAACAAGCATAAAAATCGAAAGTGAACATGTACCTTGTATTATGAAAAGTTTATTCCTGCTATTTTTGCACACCTGGATCACTGATCTGATTAATACACATCCATACCGTATTCAACATGTTTCACGTAGCTGTTTGTACGTTTGACCAATTGGGTGGATTGACCACCTGCAGAGGTAAGCCATACCGCCCTTTCAGGGTATGACGTTTTACCGGTTTACTGCTGTTACACACAACAATTTAAGTGTTTGGGAATGCCTGCACATAAAGAAATTAGCCGTGGGAACCACAGGCAAAGAGGCAATCCCGACAGCGCCCGACAACCACACCGCGAGCCGGTTTGCATAGCGGAAGTTTACCAGCACGAGGCCTAGTTGAACTTGTTGCGTGTGATGCTTTGATTCATCTTGCTCTCGCTTGATAGCCGTTACTGTGCAATATATTGGAGGCCTGTTTGAGAGATTCTTGCCGCTCTGCATCGCCACTGCTGACACTGATGGCCGCTTTGATAATGCTGCTAGCAACAGCGCGTTTCACGGCTGCCGGGTGAGCTGACGAAGCATGCACGATGATGTTCTTCGAACTCTCCTTTCGATACCACTTTACGTGGACCACATCACTCGACAGAGCCTGCCTTTCAGAGAACTGCGTTGTTTGTCCTCACGACAAAACTGGGATTGCGGAAAAACTTAAGACATCTATGAAATAGAATGCTTAGCTTGTCATGCACAATATATGTATTGGAGAGACCGGTCGACCGCTGTACGCGTAAAGGGCAATTTTTACTGGATGCGTGCGACTGACGCGCGTGCGTCTATATGATGAAGAATAGGGGCTAGTCGCATCGCAGTCGCAGCTCAGTCGCACGCGTTTACGGCCTCGCGACGGCCGCGCGTTCTTTTCATTGAGAATTTCATGGCGCGTTGACCGGTCTTCATAGAAAATTTTCCGCAAATGGATGCGTGCGTGTATGAGTCGCACGCAAGTCGCATTTAGTATAAATTGCCCTTAAATGAACATCTGGCAAGTAAAAAACGGGAAAGTTTGATAACACCATTGGGGAAACATAGAAAAGAAGATCATGGCGGAGCTAACTTCAACGTAAATGCACTACCTTGGCCTTATAAGCGCAGACATGTGGAAGAAAGACCCTTGAAGCATTCTGGATCTGCAAGCGCAACTCCAGAATGAATCGCAGAAATGAGCACTTAGCGATCACCAGTGATCGCATGCGTTTTCTATCATTGTGCGAGCTATAAGATTACAAAGACTTTTTAAGCTCAGCAGTAACACCAGTAGAGCTGAGTGGTCCTCGTTCGCCCGATAGTAGCGGTGTACCAATCTTGTTGTTGTTGCTGGAGCGAAGACCTTCTCCGCTAGATTCGTGGAACACGTGGTGAGTCCCATCTTCAACTGCGATCTCACAGTGCTCCAACAAAAACGAATCGAATGCACTGGGAGAGGAAGCGTTTGGTGGGGTAGCTCGTTGAATAACATCATCTTGAGTCACTTTAAGGCCTCTGAAGACGATGTGAGGTCAAAACGTAGGGCCAAATAAAAACGTGTTCATAACAACCTATAAGGCACAGTAGCACTAAATCAATAATACTATCAAACTATGCCCAGGTTTTACGAAGAAAGAACATGGAATCTGTAAACAGTGGTATAATACTTTCAAGTCAATGTGATTGTAAAAATCTATGCTAGAACTTAATAAGAATTTTGAAGCGGAGAAAGAAGTCAGAACTTGAGAGGATGTGGAAAAGTGTCAAAAAGGACGCGGCCACCAATGGGTTGAAAAAGACAAAAGGCGGAAATGCTTCACATATGTATATACAAAGCAGAGTCCATGCATTGACGACTAGAATAGATGCACTCTTGCTAGAATTGGTCACTGTCCTCGTGGAAGTAATCTTACTCGGGTCAACTTTGCTCCAAATCTCGAACAGGTCGGGTCTTTCGGAGTATTTCCATAGGAGGTAGGGCAGCTCCCACCCTCCAAGTGGCGTTTATGAAATAATCCAGCAGACTAAAATCCTGACTACAAGAAAGCCAGTCTTAGGCCACTATGAAGCTCTTCAAGTGTAATCCTGAATCTAGGCCTGTTCAATTTTCATCTTTTATGCCGGAGTTAAGCCCTACCAAAGCATGTATGGATTCAGCTTGTGTTGAAAATTGAGACAAGCTAGCTTACAGAATCATTTGCGTGCGTCAGTATTTATAAACCACCCTGTATGTAGATGGACGGCACAAACAGGGAAGTACACTTTTTCTCACAGGATAGGAAGGAACAGCTGAAGAACAGAGATAAAAGTGAAGGAATCTCATTCCATAAGGTAACTGAATAAGGCTACTATTGCTTATTTTATTGCATTTACTGCCAAGCTCAAAAGAGAGAAAATTACAGAGAAATGCATCGGGTAAACTAGACAAAATTAGATCGCTTGATGTAACGCCGACCCAAAAACTCATTCTGGCTGGAACCAAGTCCAGAGATCCAGCGGTGAGGCCGGATGGCGTGACTCATAACAGGTGTTTGCAAACAGACCCAAACACGCGATGAGGAAGCTGTACATAACTGAAGCAGCGGCAGTTCTGGATGATCGATCCACCGCCATAGGGGACTACTTTTGGAGGGCCTGGTTAGTTAATGGATGGGCCCATTTAAACTCTTTCAGTTGTGACGTGAATGGAAAACCAGCGTCGGATTCAGCACGCTTTGTGGGTCAAGGACAACAGAGAGGACCTAAAACCCATATTTGCTGAGCTCAATCGACAGAAAAAGAAATATCACGCTAGGAAAGAAGAGGACTTTTCAGCAGGGAAGCTCAACGGGCACATGTAATGCATTGGAGACGACTAGGCAGGAGACACCTAAAAACAACAATCTAAGTGAGGGTCTTCCTGGCAACACGGTTCAGCGTCTTGTTAATTCTGCGATTAAGAAGTGAGTCGTGCACAACATAGGGCAAGTGGTAGTTCAATAGCGGGAAATTAAACTCTTCCAGATGTTAACGCTATGACACCTCAAAGGCAATATAATTGTGAAAATCTAGTTGAGATTCTCATTAAAGTTTGGGAGCTCAAAAAAGCCATAGCTCTAGGAGATGTGGAAAGGTGTGAAAAAGGGCAAAGTAGTCAGGGCTTTTTCCTATTCGAAAAAATCGACCTGATATTTATAGTTTTGAAGCCTAACGGGAACCACGTATTACCTCAGTATGGTTGCCTGGTGACTGTTTTTTTTTCCACGGATGAGACGTTCTTCCAGAAAAGTACGATGAGTTCCAGAAGTACGATTGACCAGCTGGACTACTAGTCGTACCATATCTCTTTTTTCAGGATTAATTTCTCATATCCCTTTTTCTCCCTCTACATATTCTGTTATGAGTTTATTTCTTGAGTGGTTCTCCACTGAGCACATGGCTGCCATGAAGATCATTATTAGGCATGAAACTGGAAAAAGAGATGAAGAAAGGAGAGATATGCAGAGAGTCTTGCCCTCCTCACAGTGGATGATTACTTTGCTCCATCCAACTCATTCCACCGCACATGCTTATTTAACTAAGGCTTTACTATGAGAAAAGCAAGTTTACCCAGAAAATCGTTAGCTTGGAGAACGTAGGACAAGGTTATTGGAAACTAGCTATAGTTTGGTACCCACACATACAGAGATCATCTGGGCGTGGATGCACCAGTGAGACTTCCTGGGGTAAACGCGTTGGCGCCGGGCTAACGATGAGTAAATTTTGCTGTGTCAGCGTGTTTACCCTGGGTAATCCCGGCGACGATGGTGATGGCGGTGATGCATGCTATCATGGAAAAGTTTTTAAGGGCTAGAATAGAGAAAATAGTGCTAGCTTTCTAGATGGCCCCGAAAATAATCAATACTCCTTCTACAGCTCCACAGTGAGAGACGGTGGCCCTTTTGCGGCCTCGGAAACAACGCACCGCGACCGCGCCGCTCGAGCCGGAATCCTCTCCGAGACAACAGGCTATGGGTTTTTTTCATATCAAATTTGATGAACAAGTATCAAGAAAATCCAGATTCGCCACTGCGACGACGATTCCATCGTGAGCGGCGCGATGGCGACGCGTGCTTTTCGAGGCTGCGGAACGGCCATCCCCATTGACGCTCACTATAGCTAATTATTTGTTCAAAAATAATCAATTACTTGCTCAAAAACATTGGAGCAAATTTTTTCATCCTGTAGATATCCCAATAATGGCAACGACAATTTTTTTGGCAATCTGATTGCCTGGTAATTGTTTATCCTGTCACCCGCATATTCCCGGCATTACTCTCGCTCTGGGACTGCAGTTCAGACATTATCTGAGCACTCACATGGTCGGTGGCGTTGACGCATTGAGGATACTTGGCCAGAAGATGTCGAACGGTGTTGGTCTGTCCATGGAGTAGGGCTTTGTGCAATGGTGTCATGCCTGATGGTATGGAAAAATTTGGAAGGAGGGTAATTTTTGGGAAAAAAGGGAAAACAAAACAAAATGAAGCAAAATAAGTGGAACTACCAAAGGAACAGGGGTATAGAGGTCCTTTTAAATTTTCTTGTTCAAAATCAAAGGCAATACTCTAATTTCTATATGAAATCGCATTTGCTCGGAAGTGGACCCGATTTGGAGCTAGCAGAAGCTTGTTGCGAGGAATCCAGATATTTTCCTTTCCTTGGAATTAATTACCGTAGCTGTCCCTCGCCAAAGCCAACTGCTGTCGATCGATGAGAGACTTCACTCGTCGGACGTCGCCGTCTTCTACGGCTTTGTGGATCGCATCAATCTTGGACTGAAACAGTTTGGTGCAAAAAAATGATCTACTTTGTTTTTTTATTTATAAAACCCCTTCTCCAGAAACATTAACTAAGGTAATCTGGACGTCGCCGAAACGTAGGTCTCAGCCAAAAATGAAAAATATTGGCTTCAACAGCTACAGCAAACACTGGGCTCGTGTGGACCAGTAATGCCAAGATTTGAAGAAAGTCGAATTTGACTCTAATTTGGACAGTTCATTGACTAAATTCCAAGTATTTTGCCCATACTAGCCCAAAAGTATTGGCAAACTGATGGCGTAAAAACCGTACGCACCTGATACACTGTAAGTCCACGTAGAAACTCCTTGCTAGCCGCATTCACTGCGGTTTTCTCCCTGAAAGTGTTTCCTGCATAATCACTGTCTTCAGTGAGCTTTCAAACCAGACTACGTACTTCAGCAAATGCCCTCTTCCATCGAGCACCAGTTGTTCCAGCTTTGCCACATCTCCAGAAGCCAACCACTCATCAACGACGTGCTCAGCGGGAGCATCTTAAACAATTCTTATAGGAACAGAAAACTAGTGTGCAAATCTGCAGATTGAAAATTTTGAATGTTTTCTGCTTTTGAGAGGTCCTTGCAAAGGCCTACAGTAATACAGCACTTAACAGCGTTTCACACTGTTCTCCAGCAGTAAATCTGTGCTGTGGGTTTCAGTTTCTCCTTTCTCAGACTTATTTGACAGCTACATAAGTATAGCAAATATTTGTTCTCTTATTTAAGGTGTGTATCATTGTGTGGGAATAAGGGGCGTGGCCAGGCGACTCTGATTGGCGCATTCGGCCAACCTGCCACGCCCAACTGCTTGAACACGTAAGGCGTCGATTTCGAACTACATGGTGTAGTTTCGCATAGGTGACGTACGAGTTCAAACATGTGGGCGTGACTGGCTGCCCAAATGCACCAATCGGAGTGGCATGGCCACGCCCCTTTTTCTCTCACGATGACATACATAGACCATCTTACCGATTTATCATTACCATAATATTAGCCGAAAACTCAATGAAGTACTCAATATGAACGCAGAAAGCTGCTTCAGAGAAAGAGAAAGGATTGGATTAGGTCATTACGTAACGTCTTTAACAAACATAACCACAATTTCTTTATTAAGTAACTTAATTTTGCCACTACTTATGAAAACAATCCTCCAACCCGGCCTTTTTCCACCGTATCCGACATTAATACCATTGCCTCCTAAGAAAGGTAAGCAAAAACATATGCCATTGCCTTCGGATGTAAGTTGCCAATGAGACGGCAACTTACATCCGAAAGCAATTTGTCCAAACTATTATATATGAAACTATAACTTCGTTTTCTTCATGTCGTATTGCTAGCCGAAACAAGGCTAAGACGCCATTTTTTGTCAAACAAATTATGAACATTGTAGATAATTGATTTGGCGCTTGATTGGGATCTATAATATTTCGCAACATAAGCATTGTCCTCTACCATTCATTGTCAGCACAGAGACGGAAATCCCTTGGAATCACGTAATCGATTTGCATAAAGATCGTTGTAGATAAGTGCGCCTAGTTTCTCTAGGCCTCAGGTTTCTTTTGAAATTTATATCTATCATGAATTTCTGTTTCACAGGAATAATCCTCTAATTCTGTTTCTGATATTCCTCTAGGCTCCGAATTTCGAATCCCACATGCTTGAACAGCAAATCTCCCCTTCTTTCGGAACGTTATATTTTGTCTGTTGCTTTCACTCGCCATATCTTTGAAGCAAACAAAATGAAAAAACATACAATCCATAAAAGGGACGTTATCGTGCTTTCATCGAGTTTCCCCACAATAAACGCTTCTGACTTCGAGGGGTCGTAACATTGCAACCCCGGCAGCCAACGTCTAACCATCCGCCTTACCAGTCAACAGTATTCACATCACAACACCGTCAAGCCAAACTCGAGCCAGCCTATTCCCAACCACGGGCGTCAACAACATTTCTAAAGCAAACACATACATTCTTGATCTATCTCCCGCCCACCTCGCAGCCTTTTCTCCTCCCCTTTGGGTATTATATTCCCTCCCTTTAGCTGGTGACAAAACCACTCCTCCCTCTGAGGAGTCTCGGGAGGGGTTTAAAATAATAATACACAGCCTGTTTAGGGGAAGAGGCAAAACGGGCAAATAACTCAAAATTCTTATTCTTATGTAATGATAACGTCATCATCGCCAATAACGAGCGCACAACTTCGCCGAAAAATTAGAATTTCACATGAGCAGATGAGACGAGCTAGCATTTTGAGGCACCACTATTCACGAAACTGAGAAAGCTCTAGGACCTCAATAAAGAATGGACTGTTCTAATGGCTAATGACGCCAAGGAGGTAACCATTTTTTACGATTTCATCTCCAAGTACGGCGACTACCGCGGTGACATCCAGAAAGCAATCAAAGCACTGCAAAGGATCAACAATAGTGAAATCCTTGTCCAAGAAAAATCAGAAAGAAGGAGGCATCGCTTATGCTTTCAATGCACCTCGTATCAATGTTCGCGAGATGAGGGCAACCACCTCCATGAAAGCAACACATCCCAAGGACACATAGTCTCTGCTTCACGGAGAATTCCAACCCCCTTCGATGGCAACCTACCTTCTCCTGCTTTCATCGACCGCGTGCCGCCATTGTACTTTTGTGAAAAATCAAGGTAACTCTCTTTTTCAGTTGGAGAGTCATGTCTTTCTGTCTCATGAGATTTTTAATATTTTTCTAGGCATCGAATGTCGAATTCCAAATTGGATAGTGAATTACCCATTCCTCCAAGATGTTGTGTTTTGTCTACTGCCTTTGATAATTTCTTTGATGCAATTGCAAAAAGCTCTGCATTGTCATGGACGTGACTTAGCTTGGAAGAAAAATGCAGATGCTTTGTTTTGTATCTTTGATGCTTTATTTCCATTGCTACGTAGATATGCCACGATATCATATCATAGAAGCGCCTGCGCGCGCTTATATAAGCGGCGATTTGCCTTGAGTCGATTGTCTTTTGTGTTTCTCACTTTTTATTCTTTGAGCATTTTATCTTAGAACATATGATATCCCGTTCCTATCAGCATTTAGTGGATCATTTGCTAGTGATCAGTATCGTAGGTTATGTCGTGTTTATTTGCCATCATTTTGTTAAAAGTTACCCAAGTTTGAGTTCGAGGTTGAACCACTCGAACATGCATGAGAGGAGAGTGATCGTGCTGTCAGTCGAATTCTTCTACAACAAACGTTCCTGCCTTCAAGAACTTTTTTTTTTCAAAAATTTCTGACACCTCCCTTATTTTTACCCCATGAAATTGTGTAAGCAGCCCTCATATGTGCACTATCTTGCAAAACATTGTATGAACTAGCCTGTTAAAAAACATGCCAGAAACGGGACAGCCCGTTCAAGAAAGAAACTCTATGCACAACGGAAGCACTCACCATATCGCTCAACAAGACGACGATTAATGAAATCTTGAGAAGACATGAAGTAGAAGTGAGCAAATGGAGGACAATCGTCACACATCGATCATTGCCTAATGAAAAGCACTTGGTGTCACTCCAGGTAGTCGAGCAAAAAGAGCACTGGCACGCAAGTACATCCAAGTCACGAAAGGTTTTTTTTGGAGAAACGATACGATGGCAGGATTCAGGACCTTGTGAGGTCACATGGATATCTTGCAGAGCTGAGCAAAAACAGGAGGAAATCCGAGCAAACATGGAATATCCGCATATTGGGCTGCTATCGGCCGCTGGATCACGATGAAACTCTGTTTAAAAATAGACAGACGAATAAGAAATTGAAAACATCGTTGATGAAGTCATAGCTGGGGTGCGAAGCTGCGATGAGGAGACGGCCGATATCGTGATGTCTGCGTATGAATATGCTAGCAATCGTAATCGCACTACCTCAGCAAAACAGACGACTCAACTGCCCTCTGAAGAAGCAAATCCGACAGATTACCGGGACGCTGAGGGAAAACAGCACGGAATCGGAGAGATATGATTAGCTCCCGTTCGGCTAAGAAGGATCATTGGATCATCTCTTGGAGATGCAAACAGTTTGCGGAGTTATATGCTAGCCAGGAGGTAAATTTCTGGTGTTGGTTTTCAACAGTGACAAAGCAGTGAATTTTATGATACCTAACCAGTACGTGGAAGTTATTTACCACTCCTTTACACAACCATAAAAGAAGAGAAAGCTTGTGATTGCACCAATTTCTGAGAAAGATAAACAGGTAAAATGCTTAGAAAACGGGAAACTTAAAAGAGCCTAGAACACTCAAAGTTACTTTCTGGGAAATCCTGCATATTTCAGATTATCAACGGTGAGCTTGTTAGCACCCCACAAATTTACGCACTGTTAAAGCGAGCGTCAACAAGTTTACTTTGGGTAATCCAAGTGAAGAATCCAGAGATTGGAGGGTGTGATTGCCATTTGTACGTAAAACAGTCCCGTTCTTCCTACTCCTTCCTTCCTAAATGAGCGTTCTAGTCAATCCATGGATCATTGCTAAGGCCCATATGCAAGAATATTCCCACTGGAGAAGGAATGAGATATGAAATGCTGTCTAGTATTGCAACCGTCTCAAATGGGTGCTCATGGAAGTCTACTCATATTGAATCCCATATGAACTTCCTACACACATTGGAGCACATGTGCTTCTCTTGCATTTACACGAAACAAAAAGATGCTTTGGAGGGATGGGATCCATGTTCCTTCACTGAGTAGTGGGTTAGAATGATTTCATGACAGCATTTCAGTAAGCACTGCACCCCACTTACAATCAAAAACAGTACTGACTTCATACACCACACATTCTTAAGATTCTCTCTAGCATGGCTCACTTCTTTCTTGACCAACTAACAACTGTCAGCCCTCAATGAGAAGCGTTCTGCCGAGTTCCCAGAACCCACTGAACGAGTTGCCTGATCGCATCTGAAACTTCCTCAACACGAAACTTGATGACAACTTGCATACGCCCTTTCTTGCTGACATGTTGCTGCCACAATGCTTGTCGACAACTTGCAAAGCCGGAAACCGACCAGTTTGCAAGTTATCGACAAGCCTTAGGGCGAAAAAGATTCAGATGCGATCAGATAACTCGCTCTGATGGTGATGAGTTGGAACGGTAGCAGAAGCCGTAGAAGGGAGCGGAGTCGAGGAAGGTAGAGAATTTCTAGAAGAGTAAAAAAACACTTGATTTGGGTAATACTCCGGGTAGGGACCATTTCAATGATGAGTAAAGTTTGAGTTAGTAAAACTGGAATAGGTCATTCTGTATTTCGTTACTCCATACATCCGGCACATAGCAATATTTCATTTATTTTCAGGCTTCGGACTCTGGAATTCCGGAACTTAGAACGCTGCATTTGCTCGACCCTGGTTCCAAGGGACAGAAAACCTCGAAAAATGTACATATCTACGAATTTTTCAGGCAAAACATAATTTTTCATGATGGTTCGGTTTGAATCCATGTTGTGCCAACAAACTCCTTGACTAACGTCTTTGAAACCTTCCTTGACATCCTTGACCTACTTCTTCGAGAACTGTGCGACCTTTTCTAACATTTCTTTCTTTTGCTGAAAAATTCCTGTTTCAAAGCAGTTATTTGTAATTTTGGCAAGGAGGTCGGTGGTTTAAGTCTGGGTTCCACGATCTTCGAGGATCGCGTAGTTCAGAGGATTTGGGTAGGAGGGACAGGAGATATAGGGCGACATACGGAATGTAGGCGACAAGTTTTTTTTCAAAGTTACGGTTTTGGTAAAGCATGTGAAGGTTCTGTAAAATATATTCAATCCCTTGCTCTCGTCATTTGATCGGATCAATTATTTTTACTTATCCCACCTTATATTCAGTTTGAGTTCCATGAAAAAATTTTCCTTCTTATTCCGGTCCAAAATGAGTGAACCACCACTCTTCTTCCTCCCTCCATCCCTACTCCTTTACCCTCACCCCCCCCCCCCCCC
>JARK01001339.1:3259685-3280941 GCA_000688135.1 Ancylostoma ceylanicum | reverse complement strand
CCCATCTTCTGTCCCCCTTCTCCACGAATACGTTGCTAACAAATCCATAACACCACCCACCTGGATCATAGAATTCGTCATCCGTCGACATCGATCTTATCATCAAACTAGAGTCGGCCGATGCTGGACGACGTAGTCGATCCGGAGATTGTCGGAACGCTTCGGCTGAGTAGCCTTCCTGAAGTGGCGCTTTTTAGAGCCATATTAGAGTGAATCGCTGGTTAATGTGCTCATATTGGGAGGCTGTGACGTGAGCATATTGCCATGGTTTTAACGCGGCTTCTTCGAAGTGCAAGGACAAGAAGTGCGCACGCAAATCCGGCGCAAAACATGGTTACGTAAGTGAAGCACGATATGATGAGATGGAACTTGAGAAAGCTAACGGAAAACTTGGGAAGTACTGCGTGCGAGGGCGAAGTGCGAAAAAAATGTTGAAAATTATTTAGATTTTTTTAAATGAGGACAATAACAAGTGTCCTAAGCACCTTCTTCTGTGCCTGGATGCATCATTGGATTTACCCAGGGTAAACATTTTGACGCCCATTTTAAGGATGGGTAAATTTTAACGGTGTTAACATTACCATGGGTAACCTCAATGAGGCTGCGGCCCCTGAAAATCGTGCATGTAAGATTTAAGGTCGGCTAGGTAATTATTGAGGTTAAAAAAAAAGGTGAAAAAAAAGAAAAGTAAAGTATGATAAGGAAAAATGAGCCTAGCACCACACATCACTGTATACATATGTATAATTTGAAAATTTCGATGGTCTGCACCCACTTGTCCTTCTACACTACGACATTGAGGGCGAGAAGAGCGATGTCAATAGAATATGTGGATGCGCAGACGATTAGAGCATTATGATGTTTGCCATGCGGAGCGGCGAGCGGGTGCGGGCGGCTGGGTTCTTTCCTATAGGTCTCTTAACGGACTTGATAAACCAGTATTGACGTTATAGAGGTAAGTCCTCTTGTTTCCAGAACTCTGATCCCATTTTCTCCTGAAGGTTGCATTCACGGAAGCTGTCATGTCCGGAGTCATGTTCCTGGTGCTAGGAAACCACAACAGTGAGAGTAGGACGCAAATGCTAGTCACCTATGTACATGAGGGAATACTGGAGCAAAGGCCATGATCACAACTCATTGGCATGTGATAGCGGTTATATAAGGTGGCGGATAACGCATGCCTGGTCAGCTGGACAAGCTTGATATTCAGGGATCGGATTCATAAAAATTTACCCAGAGAAACCAGCGATGGCTAGAGGGATTGGTTATCCTACAGAGTACGCATAGTTAGCAGACTCAGGATGTAAAAGTTTGCTCGCTAACGTAGTTCTGTTCAGTTATATGTTCATGAATTCTGACCTAGATTGCAGGACCTACGGATGTCCTTGCTGCCATATGAATCGGCGGAGAGGAACACCACAATTTTGTGCATTTCTCGAGGGTTTCGCACTATCTTACCACATAATATGAATTCTATGCCTCTGAAAGCTATATAGTCCAGCGAAAGCACGAGGATTTCCGTGAGTACTGCTTTCAACTACACATAACGCTAGTACCTTTTCATTCCTTCAATGTACTGCGAGAAAAAAAAACACTGGGTCCATGACATTTTGATGGCTTCATGGAATACATATCATCATCACCATAGAAGCCCCACCCTTAGGAAGATGTTTTTTCTTTAGAACCACTGAAAACCATTCCAGGACATCTGCCACCCAAGATCTGTCCTGGTGAGGATAACAGATACAGGCGGTACAATGCTAGATATCGCTTCCAAATGATCATCCATGAAATATCGAAAAGTGGTTATTTTTGTAATTATTTTGGCATTTTTCATACCAAACTTTCAATAACTCGTATGTAGAAGAGCAACCGAAATTTTACATAAATAGATGGTGTATCAGAATAACAACTTGTTGAATACTGTAAAGTGAACTCCAAACGGCCATAGACAGTGGGCGGAACCGCGGCGCGACGTTCTTAGACAGAGACACAGAGGCTCTGCATGCTGGCTCTGGTTGCCAGCTGTGGCGTGGCACTCGAGTTCTCTGCTGCATGCTGGCTCTGGATGTCTGCTGCGAGGTGGCATTAGAGTTCTCTACTGCTCGCAGAAGCAGACAACCAGCGTGAGCATGCAGAGCCCCTGTGTCTCTACTCAAGATTGCCGCGCCGCGGTCCCACCCCTTGTCTACAGCCGTTTGGAGTTCACTGTACTTATTGTTAGGATCGAGTAATGCATTAGATACATTCGAATTCAAACATTACACTATGAATAAGAATTCGAGCGCTGAATAGGTCAAGAATTCGAACGCCCAAAGAAGATTCTGCAAAACAATCCTCTAGGTATGATAGGAAGAGATCCAGGGCTGGTTTTTCCTTCGAACACTTGAATTTTTTTAAGATTTGCCATCGAACTGATTATTAAATTAGTTAATTTTTCAGTTTTGTTCTATCCCAAGTATGGTTATGAGACTTTAAGAGAGGAAGAGAGAAAGAGAGAAGGAGAGTGAGAGGTTACTTAAATCGTATTTTGAAGAACAAGGTTGACAAGGAAGCTTGCGCTCACACAAGCAGCAGCCGCTGAAAAGCGGAACGAAGCCTTGTAAAGGCCTGAAATGACTTTCTTCTGGGGTGGTTGTCGATGAAACTGCGTGGGGCTCAGCCGCGGATTACGAGTCTATTTTTACCCTCATACTGAAAAAAGAGTGGGCAACCCACTAAGTCGGTGATTCTTGGATCAGCTCCCAAATCAATGAGGGTGTCGTAGATGGCGTTTGGTTGTGCCGCAGCGTAGTGAATTGGTGCTCGACCGGCCTGAAATATGGAGGAAAAACCCTCTAAAAGTCGAAAAATTTTCCTAAAAAACACACACACCTGATCGGGTAGGTTGATGGCGTGGGGAAACTCTGTCGCTATGAACTCCACGATTTCATGACGTTCCTTCAGTACAGCAACGTGCAATAAACGCATACCTTAAGATTAAATACTTTATTACATTGTTGGCAGTTGTTAGGCTTCGCAACTCTTCTGCTCACGTAAGAATCGATCATCTGTGTTTTGATTCTCGAAGTTAATTAGCAAATGAAGGTGCGTCAGCTAATATGGGATGATAGCTTTAAGTGTGCCTCATGAGCGATTTGACGGAAAAAGCACGACGTCATACTCAGGAGTCGATTGATTAAGGCACTTCAAGTGAGAGGATTGGTGGATTTCAGCAAAAGATATCTCTTCAAGTGCAAATGTATCCTGAGGGCATGGATGCATCATTGAAATTACTCAGGGTAAACGTGCTGGCGCTCTTATTAACAACGGGTAAATTTGTGGGGTGTTAACGCGTTCACTCCAGGTAATCTTGATCATGTATACGATCCCAGAGAATTTCAATCCAATAAATATACTTAGGGTATGTTGGCAGCTTATGAAACAATGAAGATGTAATATGCAGAAAAACACGCGAAGAAATTTAGTTATCAGCCACGACAAAAGCCAAAAAGCCGTCGAAAATTATCAGGGCCTGCCCTGCATCATTGAGATTACCAATGGTAAAAGTGTGAACAGACACAGTTTTACCCTTAACCTTCATCTTTTATCCCTAGTATGTTTAACCATTCGAGGTGTTGCCTACCAGGTCCGGATGGATCATTTGAAGGATCGGTAACCTCACATCATGAGTATGACTACCCTTGAGGAGCAAATGGGTATAAACAAGGTGATGCATGCGTAAGCATGTTGATAGTTGGTGCTGTGGTGGGTATCAAAGGGTAAATTTGGGTACGTCAGCAGTTTACCATAGGTACATATATGCGCTCGAGCTCAGTTGCTCTCCGTAGGTGATCGTACCCATCCTTTCAATGATGAATCCATGCAAAGGATTCGATTTAGCTGTCATTTATATTTAGAGTTAGCTGTGATCCAGTGCATTAACATCATCTGGATCCGGATGCGTCATTGAGATTACGGAGTAAAGGCATCGATGTCCGTGTTAACGATGGGTAGATTTGTGTGGCGTTAACACGTTTACCCTGGCTATTCTCAATGATGCATGCCGTCCCTACCCAAGGGACAAGCGCTAAACGGGAATCAAAATGATTCACTTCCGGAATAACAACCCTCTCATACTCCTTATTCTGTAATTTAAGCGGTGACTCTTCTCAAAGCTACAGTGCGTTTCATAGTTATAAGATCACCCCCGGATTTTGAGTTTTCCGGAGAATCAGGGAATTTCCTGCTATATTTGTTAGATTTCCCACCTTGAAAAACCATTGTAGCCAAAGTTTCGTTTTAATACCTCTTACCCTAGTGTTTTCATAAATATTTTTCACTTTTTATACCGTTTCATTATTATAAGATCACTTCGTGAAATCGAGTAATTTCCAGATAAAAAATGGGAATTATGGAAAAGTAATAATTTGCAGTTCCTCCACTTTTCTCAGTAATCTTGAAATGTTGTCGAAGAATACTGGAAATGAAATTTCTTAACGTTATGGAGTCAGTAATGTCTCAATCTTGCAGGACTGCTCGTTTCAAGCAACCGACAGCTCTGAACAGGTGTTGTTCGCGTCAATCCACCTGGAAACAATGCTTCAGAGTTTCCATGTTAGGTTTAGGCCAGAAATACATGCTGGACAAGGCAAGACTTCGATCATACCCGACCTCAACTGAACCATGATGCAGTGGGTCAAGCGGGTAGCAGCGACGCCCTGCTACAAAATGTTGCTTCTTCGATGCTGTTCATGTAGGAATGGCAGGAAACGTGCTTTTGGCATCGTCTGGGAATCTGTTGGGTCCATCCCACATGTCACAAAAGCCAGTTCCTCCACGTCGGCATGGCAGAATGCCTTTAGCGACCATGACACTTAACCGGCATAACTGCTTGTGATGAAATTGACGAGATATCTGCTCAAATCTTGCGAGGGGATGCTTAAATCTCGAAGAACCATCTAAGGTGGATTTGTTTTCAAGAGAAAACACCGCATGAATGAGCTCCTTTTGATGCAGTCTGTCAAAGTGCAATACCGTCAACTTTGGTCAAACTACCGCTACGTTGCCCATTGTGAAATCGAGTTGCGACACCATAAGCGGGTTGGTGTGCTTCGAGACCCTATTTATTGCTACTCCGGCAATGTTTCTACGGCTCCTCATGACTCTGCGGACAGCTGATTTGGAGTTTGGGAGCTCCAAATTTGACAGAATCTAGTTTTCAGACGAGGTAATGCACGAAGCAGGTCTGAGAATTCGACGTTCCTCGTAAGCAGAGGCCGTGCAAAGGCGTCCAGAGCTCGCAACAGGTTCGGAGGCACCGAAGAGTGACATTCATGCCCGTTCACACTGAAATGAACCAGGCAGATCTGCCTAGCAGTGCACCAGATACTGAGGACGTCATTTTAGGGTGATTTGACCTGATTTCTCCTTTAGAAGAAGGCAGACGACCAAGAAGCGTTGCTAAAGCTGTGTTTTTGGTGCATAACCACTGTCTCGACCCCGTATACGCACAGAATCTGCCATAATTTTAGACAGATTGCATAATTTCTTGGAGTGATCTTATAATTATGAAACGGTATGAAAAGCAAAAGTTATTCACAGAAACAACAAGATATGAGGCAGTAAAACGAAAATTTGGCTACAAAGGTTTTTCAAGGTGGGGAATGTACTAAATATAGCATGAAATATCCCCGGTTGCTGCTACTCCGGAAAACCCGAAATTCGGGGGTGATCTTATAATTATGAAACGCACTGTATAGGACTCTCTCAGCTGCAGACGTTGATTACTTTGATTCCGAGAAAAGGCTGCATCGTGATAGCCCCCAACACTGCTTTCTATGATAGAATGTTCTGCTTTCCAATAGTTATAGCCACTGAATTCAAGGAATACGCTTACCCCTAGGATCTCTTGCTTTGACCACATCATCATCAATCAGCTGACGAAGCCGTTTTGTATTATTCTTCTCTACAGAATCCATTGCCGAGCAAAGCCGGAGCTGAAAGAAATAGGACAAGCAATTTCATGGCCGAGCAAGAAAGTATTCAATGATTGCAAGTGATAAGGATGAGCAATAAATATTCTTGCTGGGATTGGAAGCGTCACCCCGGAGGATCGCGACGACGCTCAAGCAAAAGTCAGTCAAAACTCAACCGAAAAATCGGCTAAATATGGCAAAAAGTCTGGCTACTGGGCTTTGGATGTTAATGATGACGAATCCGGAAAAAATGCGAAACATGTGGAAGATTGCAGAACAAACTTGGATTTTTTTTTTGCGGATTTTGGATGAAATGTGTGCCTGGTGTAGAGGGTCGCAAACAGCATTATAAACACGAGAGACGAGAAATCTCGCATATTTTAGAAGATTTCGCATAGTAAATTATGTGTTCTGATTGGAGTATTGACCAAATGAAAATCGAAAAAATTCAACTAACTTGCAAACAATTCAAAGGTCCATCCAGAAAAAGAACAACACAAAAATACAAAGTTCTACAGCCCTTATTTTTTCACTTGCAGGCATACGGCCCTCCCTTCCTTGAACATTTCAATTAGTCGATTTATTGGAAATCGAAAATTTGAATATCGAATGTATCATATCTAATATGTTATCCAACCGACACATTAGTTCTGGTCTACCATGGACGAGTTGGCCATTCTTCTGGGTTCAAAAATCAGTTGTGGAATGATACTCAATCGTCAACACAACCATCACCTATTTATCAGAACTTTCCTGGAAATATTTTTCCTGGAAACGTTCTGAATCCTCGCTATCCCTTTCTCGCATACAAAATGAGGCCTTGGAAACCTGTAAGCTTTTGAAGTCCGCAATGTATTTGGTCATCGCTTCGTTAGATGGATTCCTTCGTGCTGTTGCCCAGATCTGATCAGCCTTGCCGTCCATCTGGATCTGCTCTAGGACCTAAACATTCTCTCCACCTTGAATTGAAAACGTCATACGTGAAAATTACTAGAAGAAGTCGTACATCATATTCGGATGAATTGAAGTCGATGTTCAGGATACGTTCCGTTATCTCCTCGTCGATCGTCTCCTTCAAGTTCAGCTGCGGCGGTGGCTTATCCCTGAATACCCCTTGTACTCTGTGTATGGATGCTCAGCACTTATTAAAACTATTTCAAGCGAAAAAAGCTCACTTCATCAGTTTCGAGTCGGAATGTGCGTGCTGAAACCTGGATTGGTGAAGAACTCGAGTCCTCGAACCCTGTAACGAAGTCATTGCTGAAAGTACTGCTTGACGACCACGATGTGAAGGACTTATCGAGCTAATAAGGAAATTCACAGCCAATCTCAGATAAGCTCCGCCCGACGTGTCGATGTTGATGTATAAGTAGCTGTGGAACGTTGCTCAAGCAGTCTCACTAATATTAGGGATGAAGCAGCATCATGTTAAGGGGCGACACATGCTCAAATGTGGACTCTTCCACGGAAATCTAGCTGTTATCCTGTTCTAAAGGCACAATCTTTCATTGTGCAAAGAAGTATCTAGGATCAAGGGGAAAAATTTCTGAAAAGTCCACGATGTGTGGTGAAAAAGTGGCATCTCATTGGAATGGACGAGAACTGCGATTTCCCAAGCTCATGGATGAAAGTTCTATCGAGATTAGCTGCGTTCCCTCCTCCAGCATTGAAGGGTTTGCACTAATGTCATACAAACAAATATCTATGGTTTCTAGAACTATCTGTGTACCAAGGCCTGTGGTGAGATCCATGAACATCTCGGGAAGGCTATGATTATTCCGCCCACCTAGAGTGGACGAGTTCTCCAGGCTAAGATATATATATACCTTTTCCAGACGACTCATCGTAGTCAGCAGTATATGGAGAATCTGTGACATCTTGATAGACAAACTCGTCCACTATAAATGAACGGGAAGCTCAGAACGTTCCCAGGAACATTGATGAATCCCACTACTGGAGTTTTACAGCAAGAAACTATTCACAAGTTACAGCTTTGAACGAACTAATACAGCCAATTGAGTCGTTCCGAACTCACGACATGGTTACAGACCAGATACCTAAGTAAGAATGGTCACAGACCAGATACCTAAGTAAGAATTATATTCCCTTCTTCGTTCTCCAAATAGTTCTGAATAAAAATTATCCGGACAGAAAATTCCGAAACTTCTGCTCGACTTTTCTAAATTCTGCAAATCCGAGCAAAACGTGTTAGACCGCACATGTTTTAGAATTCTATTCAAAAATTCACCTACATATCTAGCAAGGTTCTCGCAGCTTGCAAGCGGAATTCTAATGTTTTTTCTACCAATTCCCGCAAAATATCTATTATATCCGTTCAATATTTTCGAAAAAAGAGGATTTTGAAGCCAGTGTCAAAATTCTGGCACAAGAACCAGATACAGCAGCTCGCAAAACTTCAGAGGCTTTGTGGATCCGAACGAGAAATCCGAAAATGAGCCGCAAAGAAGAATGCCTCTCAATCATACGGGAGCTAGCCCTATATCTTGGACTGCTCTTTTGATTCAAAGAAGGCGTCCAAGTCATTCGCTCTAGTGGACAGTTAGCGGTCGTTAGCACCAGCACCATAACATCACTGCTGTCACATTAAAAAGGTGAGCATTAGTCCGTGAGCTAGATCTGTGACAAAAAATTGGCACACAGTTTTGCTGGCATGATTCTTGAGAGATTTGAACGGATAGTTGACCTGTCGAATCGCCCATTTCAGGATCTGAAGACGGCGATCCGTCGAAACGTTAGCAAACATAGATTTATTACCAACCACGTGTGCAGCTCAAATAACAATTGAAATAAAGGTTTTAAGTTATACAACTCGAGAAAAATGTAAAGGTCCAGCAATGCATCCGATCTATGAATTACTCAATTTCTGCCTAGCTTGGCTCAAAAACACCTTGAAGGTTGTTCCCTTCCTCACAAGATAGACATGGAAGGTGGTAAACAGGTGGATTAGCCGAAGTCGTAGAGGAGGCCTGTACACCCTCGCATACTCCTCCAAGAGGAAAAACATCCACATTGCCAACTATATCCTGCTAAAATCGTGATGCAGATTTCTCAGGGAATGAAAGCTGACAAATTTTTCAGTTGCACAGATTTTCTGCGTTTTCTGTGCAGTGGCAGAACAGTAAGCTAAAACAGCGAAATCCAATCACAAACCAGAGTAATAGTAGTGTAACAATAGAGACCCACCATCAAATTTTTGTTGTTTGATTTCTTAGGAAAGATACGTATATGTAAATGAACGATCCAAAGAGAAAAAAAAAACAGGGAATGTTGTCAGGAGGAATTACTGAATCTGACGGGAAAATCTGAACACAATCCATTCTTGGATGGGAGTTAGGTGAGAGGCTATCCAGTAAAAGAAGATGAAGCCAAAGCAAAGGTGAGAAAAAACGATTTTTCACTCCCTTGGCTCGGATGCATCGTGTAGTAGATTACCCAAGGTAAACGTGTTGACGTTCGTGTTAATAACGGGTAAATATGGAGTTCGCTGGATTATCCAAGAAAGTACGCGCCGTCTTCCTTCGCATCTTCATTCAAATAGAGCTTGAAGAGAAGCATGAAGAGGGCGTTAATTGCAAGGATCCACACAAAATTGCGTGAAGATTTTCTATTTGCTCTAGGACAAACTTTCCTCAGATTAATTATGCGTTCTTCATAGGAATATCTAATAGATATCTAGAGATGCAAATTGACTATGTGGTGGCAAGGTTGAAATCTTTCACGTGTGAAGGAAGAAAACACACAAAATAACAGATCAGAGATTCTGAGGTTGAATCAAATGCTAAGGAATTGCCTTTACAGTCATTGATCGTGGATAACCAAGAGATTGAAGTGGAATAATAGATCTTCACCCATTCAGGCGCTGAACTACTCGTGAGTAAAGTAGAAGTAGAAATAGAATAATAGATATTCACCTGCATGCATCATAGAGATTACCTAAGGTAAACGTGTTAACAGCAAGAAGGTTCAACCATGGTTAGTACGAGCGTCAACACCTTTACCGTGGGTAATCTCAGCGAAGAAGTAAAAACAGAATAATAGATCTTCCCCTTCATGCATCACAGAGATTACCTAAGATAAGCGTGTTAACACCACAAGGATTCGCCCATGGTCTGCACGGGCGTCGAAAGGTTCGTCCTGGGTAATCTCAAAGATGCATTCAGGCACTGAACTACTTGTGAGTATAGTAGTATAGTAGAAGCAGAAGTATTAGGTTGTGTACAAATAAATTGCGTTTTCCGCACATCAATTTTTAACCCACTGTTTTTTGTGTATTTTTCATTCAATGTTTACACTATTGTATATCATTTTGATGCTTGTCTGATGGGCGTTCTTTCTTTGATCTTCATTTGTTCCAAATCTTATTCTTGCCCAACTTCAGGACGAATTACCAAGATGATCACAAGGAGCAAATTCGTATCATTTTGCTTCCTGAGTTCTAACTTAAAGCTGTGGTGGCACATGAAAATATTGCGAAAGTGTGGAGACAAGATGCCACTTAAATTCACACTAATCACTTCCGGTTCCACAAATTCCATTACATAAGCATGAGCATTCAAGATGGACAGAGTCGAGGTTGGATCCATGAAATTAACGACGACGGCCTGAAATTACTGGTGGAGAGGGATCCACAAAAGGTGTTCATGAGTTAGGGGAGAACTTCAGGTGTCATGGTCGAGCGTCGCCAATCGCTGGGAAAAACTTGAAAAGGTGAAGAAGATGAATCATTGTGTGCCCTATAAATTCAAAGCTGAACAGAAGCTCAAGCGCACTTAGATCTCATCGGAGCTGCTTTTGCAGCACAATAATAAGCCTTTCCTACACCGGTTCGTGACGTCGACAGGAAATGGCCTCTTCGCAATAACTGCACACCTTTTTCGCAGTAGTTAAACGAAGATTAGCCCTCGAAACTTTTTCCAAATCCGAAACTGCACTAAAAAGAGGGCATCATGAACATTCGGTCTGAAATTAGCCAAGAGTGAGATTTGAAGCGAATGGTAATCAAAAAACGGAAGAACATTAGATATGCTTTAGAATGATATACAACAGTATGAACATTGTATGAATAATACATCGAAAAGGAACAGATTAAAAATTGATGCGCAAAAAACGCAATTTGTTTGTACACAACCTAATAGAATAATAGATCTTCACATGTGTGCATCACAGAGATTACCTAAGGTAAACGTGTTAACACCACACAGATTTACCTATCGTCGGCACCGACATCAACAAGTTTGCCCTGGGTAATCTCAATTATAATACATTTAGGGCCTAAGCTGTTCGTGATAATTTTTATACTAATAACGATAGACAAGTAACATATCAATACCCATGATGAGAGAAAAAAATTAAATATAGGGTGTGAATGCTGAGCCCGGGGCATCACTGAGATTACCAAGGGTAAACATATTGACCCCCGGTCAGCCAAAGGTAAATTTTTGTGATTTTATCACATTTCTCTTGGGTAGTGCCAGTAGTGTGGTGCATGCGACCCCTGGTTGCAACACTGAGATTACCACGAGTAAATCTGTTGACGTCTGCGTTAACGATGAGTTAATTTGTGTGGTATTAGTTCGTTTACCTAGGGTAATCTCAATGATGCATGCGTCCCGTAAATGCATCTATTCTTAGAGAAAAAAAAACAGGCAAAAATGGAAATCACTAAAATGGAAGTACAGGAGAAGGCAGAAGATTTTAAGTGGAACTGATTTTATTTACTCATTTATTGACTTATTTGTTACACCAATCACAGATCAGTGCACCAAAAAAGAAGAAAGAAACCATGTAAGTAACATATAACCGACATAAAAGCAAAATTAGAAATGTTCTGGATACTATCACAAATGGACTCGAGGTCCTTTAAGAAGAATCAGGAGGATTTGTTCCGTCTTCAACTAGTGCTTTCAGAAGACGAAAAGGACGAGCTACTCAAAACTCCGCTCATCCTTGCGTACAACGAGGATAAGCAGAGACGGATGCTAGCCGGATTTCTTGTTGCTTTCGCTCAATTTCCGCGTAGCTGTTCGACGCCGGCTTTCCTGGCTCCTGCGGCATCAATTAGAGATGAGTGAGGATTAGCAGACGACGCAATTCATGCCATCGAATATTACATGATGTTACTACACACACACCTATGCGATTGATTTAGCTACGCGGCTATTTTGGCACCGAGGGGAGAGGAGTTCGCGAGTTCGCCATTTCATGGATACACAGAAGAAGGAGAATTCCAGAATATTAGGAATCCTAGAAGAGCGTGGAGAGACCTTAGTTGTGAGGATACTATGAATACTTTTTCTTAGAGCAATCGAAGCACTTATGTTATGGATATTCTAGTGAATTACACGAATACCTGGGAAGCACTATACATGGTAACAAACTTACCCTTCGCTCAGCCAAATTCGTAGTAGTCAACTTCGGCGCTCTGTTAGCATAATCTCTGGGAAGGCGTCCTTTCTGCAATGTACAGAAAATTAAAGAAAATTATTAAATACTGAACGGACCATGCTTTCCTAACTTCTATAGGATGTTTCGTAAGAATAGGAGAGAGGGGATGAAAGTGAAGAAAAAGCAAATGAAAAGAATAGTGTGAGAAAGTGTAGAACATTTGCGTGACTACAGGTGGTTGAAAGAGTAAACATCTTCACTCAGGGCATCCCCAGCCTGTTCTGAATTATTTAGTTGAAGACGTTAGCAAAACATCCCTACTACATAGTGAAAACAGCGATATTTACGAAAACTTTCTGACTTTCTTTCTATTTATGAAAAAGTTTCTGGCTAATTTCTAATGGATTAAGAGCAGCTCATGCAGGAGTTTGGTCACCAGTGCCCGCATTCGTGAAAGTTCCCGGGTTTTGAGCTGTGCGTTCACCCAGAATGCGCAAAATTCCCCTACCAAATTATGTTACATCTCACCATATTTGCCATAACATTTCATTGATGGCCAAGACCCTACATTTTTACGAAAGTCACCCATATTAACCCAAAAAACACGTCCATTGCAGGAGATTGGGTGAACAAGAACCTTCTCAGGAGCGTTCATGAATACGGGCACACTTCGGCCAATTACATATTATAGAAAGGCGCGAAGGACTACAGGTATTCATATCTGGTTCACCTCTCACTTAGGTAATTAAATTCACTATGAATTTTCAAAATGCATACTTTGCATGTTCAGAGGTATCCATCAGTAATATTCGTAAGTATAATAGCATTACTTCTTGCAATAAAAATGAACATTGGGACAATATTCAAACTTTCAAGTCATGATGGTGTCCCAGCTCATCGAATTTGGTCTGTCGTGAGATCAACCCAATAAATCTCATAGAATTTTTCCTATTTTTACAAGGCTGAAATGTCTTTTTCAACGAAAAAAAATCAACTCACCTTGTCTCGGATCAGCTCAGCTTCCGGACACAGTTTCAAGAGGTAGTCAATGCAAGGCTGGTGTCCACGTCTGCAAGATAAGCCTAAAGCTCTGCAAGGTCAACACTATCTCGCTTAACGAGTTGACCCTCACTAGGTATCAGAATTCTGTACAACTACATATTCATTATCGGATGCTATCGGAAGCGTGGATAAAACGTCAAACAAACTTGGACACATGTTCAATGCTAGAAATACAAGAAATCACCCTACCTGTAGGCCAAGTGCAACGGAGTCCGTCCTTCAGAATCCCTACACAAAGCCATGTCTTTCCGGAACAGCAGCTGTTTCAGTGTTCGTTCGTCCTCAGCCAAGATGGCGTCCCAGATGCCCAGAATCTTGGCCTATAAATTGAATATTTAGCTACTAATACCGAGCTCTAATTTATTTTTGAACTTGAAGAACAGAAAAACTAGAACGATTAAATAACGGAGGGTCAAGGTAACAAAAAGATATAAGAGTTGTAGGGGACAGCGGAGATGTAGGAAGATCAGTTCATCTACAACATTTTCGCCCGGTTTCACTATAAAATTATGAATTCAGACAATTTTTTACGTATTAGCGGCCGCATGACTAATGTGTTCCAAGTTGGATGCTCATCTGGCGTATGGCAAGATGTATTATCCCATTAACATGGAAAATTGGATGAAAAAGGAAGTAAAACACCCAGAATCGGTTCTTATGAACTAGTGTAGATCAATAAATACGTATCTTGGAAAAGATGGAAGCGATTAGGAAAAATCCATAGCAGGCAATCTCAAAGCCATTTCTTGGTTACTACTACTATTATATTGGGTTGAGCAATAAGTTCGTGCGGTTTTTTTTTCATCTTGAACTTTCACTGAGAATCTAACCTTGTTCGATTGAGTGTCAGTAACCGTTTTGTAGCTCTCTATCAACTCCTTACAAATATTCTAAGCGATCTCCTCAATCTTCTCGAAACCCTTCATTTTATATAGCCTGAAGTGTGAAGCACCATTTCGACTACGACGACAACCTCCGACTTCTCCTACTGTTAAACTTCTATTGTGGATCGAATGCAGCTCCAGAGTCAATAGATATCAAGGTCATGTAAAGAGAAGCCACTACTGTTGAAGGGACGGTGCCGGAATAGATGATGTCCGCCTCAGAGAAGTTAATTTAAGCCCAGAGGATGTCCCTCCTACAATGATATGTTCATCCACTAGGTTTTGTTCTAGATGTAAGAAAGAACCAGTAAGAACGTTAAATCTCAGTAATATTTACGTTCAACTGTTTGACTTCGCGAAAAAAAGAAAGGTTGGAAAAGCTCAGTACGACGTGACCCTTCACATTTATAGAAAACGGGCTCCTCCTCTGGGCAAATTCCACCAAAACGGCAAACGAGACGTCAGAACAAAAGGTAAAATAACTCATACAACCTCTACAAGCCTGCAGGAGTCTCCAGCCGCGAATTTGATCTATTTTCTTGGAAATTTCTCATAGAGGACTTCCTTCCGAAAGCTGCCACTGAGAGTCGCAAACTGGGTCATCTCAAACAATGTGGTTTTCCATGAAGATGGAACCGGGGATCTGCTTCACCTCTGATAGCATTGATAGCGGAGGAAAGAGGCTACATAAATTATTTTACTTATTACATGAGTTACCTCATGTGAAAAATAATAACAACATGGACGTGAGAACGTGGAAGTGAGATCTACATTTCAGTCTTGCTCTAGGAAGACATAAATCATTTGTGGTGATTGATGTTTTTCGTGAAAAGGAGTACTTCAAAGTCCCTAGAAAACCGCATGAACTTATTGCCCGATTTTTTTTCATTCTAAAATAAATTTTCGGACATTTCAAACATTTGAATACTCATTAAGTGAATATTTGAATTCCATTCAATCCAGGAAATATTTGGAAATTACTTGAAATATGGTAAGGAAGTATGAATTTAGGAGCCAATGTGAGAGCAGAAGGAACAGAGAAATATGCGGAAAAACTTTCAACTTTACCTGCACTTGCGCCAATCTGCCAAAGATATCCTCGTACTGCGGCATAGGTGGAGCAGCAGAGAGATCAAGCTCACCCTGCATGATCATCTGCGTGAGTACGGACTCAGGCAGCGACGAGAATAGGTGCTCCCATTCGTTTTCCATGGTGCATGGGTCTGAAAGAGGATGATGTACGGCTGCGGCAGGCGCATAATTTACTAAATAGCTAACTAAAAATAAACTGCACGCAGTGGGGATCGCTGCGATAACTCCAAGAAAGCAGATTATTCCTGGAGTCTCCGCGGAGTCATGCTATAGATGGATACTGTATAGCTAGTACTGCAGTAAACATCCAGCAGGTCCTGCGCACTTCCACACTGACACTTTAGACGTTAACTGATCCAAATCGGTTAGGTATGAAAATTAAGGGAAAATTACTCCTGTTACTCGCTCTGAAGCATTATTTGTAAGAATATTGGCCAATAAGGGTTAAGATGTATGCAAGGAAGTGTACCTTTCGTGCTAGCGCGCGTAACGTCAGGCCTTTGTGCACTTTTGAATTTGAGGGAAAACAGCCAAACATAGTTGAAAATGTGACCTAGCTCACTTTAGCACGTCATTGATTGTCTTAGATCAAGGCTTAACTGTCAATCCTGGGAAAGGTCCGGGAACAGAAGCTTTCTATCTATACACTGTCCAACCGGAGTCTGACGCTCGCGGGCAGTAAGTGTCCGATAATCCTCCCTCATATGCTGCCATCCTCCTATCAATTGCTGCTGAATAGTCCCTCTTTTCAACAGCAATTGGGCAAGCAGGTGAGGGGAGGATGGCAGGAAGTAGGGGGAGAAGCCTAAAATACGCTTTGAGCTCGAAGTACAATTATGCTGTTTGAGCTCCACTCGTGCTGCACAATTATAAAAGTGTAGTGAGCGTCGACGGCAGTGACCCGTCTGCGGCCTCAAGAAGCACGCGGAGCGACCGCCTCGCTCACGATAGAATCGTCGCCACGGTGGCGAATCTGGGTTTTCTCGGTAGTTGTTCATAACATTTGATGATAACAAGTACGAAAATCAACTGACTATCAAGAAAACCCCATAATTTGATGCCCCGGAGAGGATTCCTGCTCGAGCGGCTTGGCCGCGCCGCGTGCTTTTCGTGGCCGTAGACGGGTCACCGCCATCGACGTCCACTGTATGAATAGGGTGTAACACTGGTGGAAATTAACCTGGGTATCCTATCGCGAAGGCTATTAGAGGGAAGAAAAGAACAACGGGAACTATTCGGTTTCTCCCGCTATAAAGTTCCGGAGAAAACACGCAACCTCTTGCTTTGGCGTTGGTGCCAAAACGCCGTTGATTAAAATTTGAGGATTTTTTTTTGCTGAGGAAATTCAACCTAAGAGGGATAAGTTACAAGCTTCGCAGAACTTTTCAAGTATGCTAGCAATTTCTCAAGGATCTCGGGATTTTCCTGTTCAAGGCACTGATAATTTAGATATTCTGTTTTTTCCACGAAGCTCTTTCTTGATGTTTTTATTATTGCAGTTATTTATTGTTTCCGTATGTGGGAAACGGTCCAGCACGAAGAGTCAATCAGGCTGTGAAGGAGCACAGGTTGACCATTCGTCTCCTATTCCGCCCACCGCCAACACTAATTGTAAGAACCTTACTCACATCCACACGTGTTTACGAACGAAGGTGTTTTGAAGCAGACTGCCGATATTGCAAAGATGATAAAATTTGTGAACTTCGAGGCACAGTGTACATGATAAGCTGTGATGGATGTGATCAAACGTACGTTGGTGAGAGCATGAGGCCACTTCGCAAAAGGTTAGACGAACATCGAAGAGCATTAGCTGGCCCTGCCTCTTACCCGAGTGAAGCTTTTTCAAGGCATCGAACCCTAAAACACACGTGCGAACCATCACCCACGTTCACGGTTCGAATTCTCCACCGTAACTTAAGAAGGACGCTGGAGAGGAAAATTATGGAGGCAAGAGAAATCAGAAGGCACGAACCCGAGATCAACACTAGAGAGGAACTGAGAGATGTGCTCAGGCTAATCTCTTGATTAGATCGCTTGACTATATAAGTGCATCGGTTCTAACGCAACCCACTCTACCACTACCAACGAGGAGGTGAGGTCTTGCGCCTTCTCTGTAGCTAACTTGTCACTTTTCATGTCGATAAGAGTTATGTATATAGGATAACATTGCCGCTTGGGATCTGTCATCATCTGCCGTCTTTCCATTCGGTACTGTTGATAATCTACCGTTTGTCAGTGATATTTTTGCATTGTATTTGAGAATTTAAGGTCTGACAAAGACATTAATTGCCGAAAGCTCAGTGCAATAATAAAAACATCAAGAAAAAGCTTCGTGGGAAAAGCAGAATATCTAAATAGAAATGAGGCTCAGAGACAGAACTGTGCTGAATTGCACTGATAACTATTTCATTAGATTCCATGTGGTCTGGCCACAAAACCTGGGCATTTTTTTTACTGTGATTGTAGTGAGATTTTCCTATATGCCACACAGGTTGTTACAAGGACACGGTTCATCTCCGGCCTAACGTTTCGACTTGACGTCGTCTTCAGAGGCCTAAAAGTGGTTCAAGCTCATCAATTTACGCTCTACACCACCAAAGCCCTCCTTACACACCTGTTGATCCAACTCATCCCCGCTAGACAACACTAAATATCCAGTCCATGGACGAACTCACCACGTGTCCCAGAGATTAAGCGGAGCGGAATGCCACCGCAAGAAGAGCTGACCGTCAGTGGATGGCAAATGAATACTGTATGCTGTAGCCCTGGTCTTATAAGGCGTATGCTAGTATCTTGGCGACTCCATAAGGGGAAGACTCAGAAGACGTTGCGGTAGCAGAAAGACATCTCACAGCCATTTTTTTCTAATAAGATGGGATTTGGTAGCATTGGTTTCGCAGCTGCATGGGAGGATTAGGAGCCTACCCCTTCTGCTCTAGTGTTTCGCTGTTCTCCGTTTTCCGAGCGAAGTTCCAGGCAACACAAAATCGTATACCGAAAGCCGAAAATGGCCATGGAACGAAAAGCGGAGAGCGGAAAATGGGAGTGTTCACACACTCCTAGTTCCTTCTGGTTAGTACATATGACTCAGACATTTCGGAAAGGATGCATCCAGAGAACGAATAGGAATATACGTGGTCCAATGATCCACAAGGTCCAAAAAGTAAACTCACATTTATTTTGACACCGCGCTCGTTCGAGGTCGATAAGTGAGGGATTCTGACGTATATCCGACGGCGTAAAGCCTTCGTGGTCTATAATCGGAATATCTGAGTATCTGTTCAGCTGCATTTTGGATTCAGCTCCAGCACCTATGGATTGAGATGACGCGTAACAAACGGATCTGGGCTGAATGGTGGTCCAAAAAACTTTACACGGAAATTCTGGAGGAACACAAGGTGTGGAATTTCATGTACGAACGCGAGAGAATCTATTAGCAAATTTATGAGTAAGAATAAAGTCATCAAAGTTCGCGAAGATTTGCAGTGTGGCCACGCCCATAAGGCTTTTCAGTAGGACTATGTATGGGTTTCAAAACTATAAGAGATCAGCCAATATTTCCATAGGCTGAATTTTTATTAACCCCTTGAAGTGAGTCTCACCGGTGAACAGTGCTTTTTTCGCATGGTTCAGTTCGAGAAATCCGGATGGTCAAAGCAGTTTTCTTAGATGGTGAAATAATAATACATCTCACTCACCATGATTATAAAAGTCTATCCTGAAGTTTTCATTAAAAAGTTTTGGACAAAAGAGCCAGATCCTAAGAAAAGGTGGAAATGTGCGAAAAAGGGCGCAGTCGTCAATAGGTTACATAATTCATCACTTAAAGAGTAGTGCCAAGGCACAATGTTGGACTTTATGATTGAGGCATCAAAATAGTGATTCCTTGTAAAAAAAATCCCGAGGGGACTTCTAAGGCCCTCACGAAAAATTCGCTCGCAAAAGCCTATTCCAACAAAAATTCCATCGACCTACCTGGCATGTCATCCTTCGCACCTTTTTCCGTAAGCATGTAATACATTGTCGGATCACCATCGAGGTTACATCGAGCGGCCGCATAGTGCAACGCTGTTCGTCCTTCCTCAAATGAAACTAATCCATCATTGACAGAACATTGCGTTTTAAAGGAATCACCCAATAAAATATTACAGTGAAAGCAACAAATTATGGAAATTTTGACAGTTTCGCCTCAGATCCTATAATGATAAAGAAAAAGGAGATGACCGCCTATGACCGTCGAAAAACATGTCACTACTGCAAAGAAACAAGCTAGCAAACAATGTACAACGACTTATACCCCCTGTATATCCTGAAAAATACACTCCTTCTAGGAGAATTCTAAATTACTTCATCTGATTATTTGTAATTGCATGTGTATATATTGGCAATTGTACGCGGACTTGATTCATAAATTGGAGAAAAATTAATGAAATAACAGCTCCAATGGCTCTTCAGCAAGAAAGACAGGTAATAAATCATGTGGCTGGGAGGAAATAGGTTGAAGGTCCTGGAATAGGACCTAAAGTTATAGAATAGATTAGGGTCATAGAAGAAAGTCAATGCAGTTTATATTTCGCAGGGAAATTTTAAAAATATCGGCTGCAGGTTAGGCTGCGGGTATACTCCTCGAGAACTATAGCACCTCGTATGGGCGACTTCATTTTCGATACGTATTGATTGTGGGCGGTCCGATATCGGCAACTGATCGTCCGCAATCGATACGTATCAAAATTAAGTCGCCGCGGCGATGGCGATGCTAGGTGCTATAGGCCACGAGGAGTATATCCACAGCCTCAAATGATGATAATGACTTTCCAAAAATGTGCAAGAAATTTCCTAACATTTGCATATTCTAGAATTCAACAATGAGAAAAATTTAGAGGATTCAAACACTGGAAAAAACGGTGGTTCCCAAAAATTCGACACTCGGATACCTGGAAATTCGGGTGTCCCTAAATATTCGAGAAATATACGGAAACTCGACGAGTATTTTCGAATGTTGAGCTCAGGCTTAAAGAAGAAATTAAAGAGCAAAGAGGATTGAAATTTTCATTGAAAACGTCTGAAGCAACGAAGATTTAGGACAGTAGCGCATACACAAGCCGTGGACTTGTTGCAAGTAAAAATCAGCCCAAATCAGTCCAATAACTGAGAATTACCCAGACAAAGAAAAAAAACTTGCTCTGAGAAATGGTCACGCGTGCTTCGTGATCCTAAGTTTGGATTTGTGGTCACAACCTTAGACCGTTCACAACAATTGTCACCCAGAAGATTTCTTCGAAGGCTTCTTGGGTTCATACGGATAAACCCTAAATTCTCGACCAGGAAGATTTGCTCTTGACTATGTGGCGAGCCTGCACAAGAATGTTTCTTTTTTCGAAACAACACATATTAATTCGCTCTTCCGTGCAGCAATTGGATTTGGAACAACTGGAGGCTGATCTTGGATCAATATTAAGGTGCTGCACTTTTTCAGTGGGCTACCCTTGTTGTTGCGTATGATTAGAGAATTTCGTGAGATGTGGAGAACTTCTAAACTTAGCTATAAAATAGAGAAAATCTCACGACTTCATGACAACAAATCACTAATTTAAGGAGATCAGAAGCGAAATAGTAACTCATTAATGAGCCGGAAAGAGGAAGGTGACGGAGGATGGAGAGAGATGGAGGCGCTAAAAAGTGGTCGCAGTGGCTACTTTACCAGGTTTCCGGATGTCTGAGTCACTGCATAGGGGTGCTTTATTGAGCAATTATGTACGTACGCTAATTACCATACTTACATCAAAGGGCCAACTACCATTTTCTGTCAATATTAAAAATTTATGGCATGCAAGAGCCCTTTCACCCCCCCCCCCC
>JARK01001339.1:3241375-3259386 GCA_000688135.1 Ancylostoma ceylanicum | reverse complement strand
CCCCCCCCACCTCCCTCCTCCACCCCAATTCTCTCATCCTCACCACATCATATAGGAAAAATGTTGATGTAGTGCACTAGTTTTTACATGTTCCGCCGATTTTCTTATTCTTACCTAGTGATTGCCTTTCTCTCCTGCCTTATCGAATATCACGCTGTTTTCCAAGCGTTCTTTTTCACTAAGATCTCTCTTATCATCATTCCTAGTGAAACGGACCACAATATCATTATGAGAATATTTTGTCTCACTAAGGTCCTAATTATAAACAACTGCAATTTGTTGGTGATATCACTCAGAATGCAAACACCTTACATTATCTCTCATATTCAAATCAGCGCTGCGATTTTTCAGGAGAATCGAAAGGATTCCTGGATTGTCACCCAAAACAGCGAGGTGTAATGTGGAACATCCAGTCACTGGATGGCAGACCTGAAATTATATTGAAATGAGGAATAAGCTCATATAGTTTTCTTTCAATTTATTTTTTCCTTGTGATTTGATTGATTGCCTGCCTAGGAATATTTTGTAGCTATAGCTCTGCTTTTCCTAATTGTCTAAACAGCGTTACTCAATTCTTACTGTAGGTTGCCTTATACCGCATGACATGTCAGCCTTTGATTATATGCACTTGGGACCGAAAAAATCAAATAAATAAATTAATTTAATTATCGTTTCGGAATCCGATCCGAAAAATCCCAATGCTGGACAAGGAGAAAGCTCTCAATCACCCGTTTTTATTGCTCACCTATTATGTTAAAATCCTAATGCATTCCGTAAATATTGATCTAATAGTTGCACAGCAGAGCCATAATTTTGCAAACAACGCAAGTTTTCGGATTTTCTTTCTGGATATGAGACATTGGTAAAACGTTAAACGAGATAAATGACTCACTCAGCGTGATAGATATCTTTTTTGAGGAATATTGGTTTTTATGCTCATGAGTTCCGCACGAACTTATTACCCAATAGTATTTTTGCTTAACCTTTGCTGCCACATAAAGGTTTAATAGGTCTTACCCTAATGTTCCGTGCAGTTAACTCCTTTGTGACCGCCTCGGCATCACCATTGCAAACAGCTGCAAGGAGCGCTCGACCTGATGTCCCAACACGTTTCCGGCGGGCGTGTGTCTAAATTTACATCTAAAATTATTATTACATAGGTAAGCTGTCACATACCTCACATTTAATTTTTTTGTGTCTACAAGTAAATCGGCGACTAAGTAGTAAATAATTGAATTATTAAAAGAAATTATTACAAATTATTACCTTCTTTGAGTAAAAGCCGTGCTGTTCAATACAGATCATTAAAACACCCCTGACAACTCTTTTCTCAACATCGATACGCCTTTTTATCACTGTCCTAGGAGTGCCAACGAAAAAACTGAATCTTTCTAAGAGCAGCAGTAAAGAGTTAGCAGAGTAGTGAGGAAGTGTTACCAGACACGCTCGTTACACCCCACCGGAAATATGACAATAGAGGTTACTACAACATCCAGAAAAGACATACTTGCTATTTTATACTTGCTATCTTCGGAATCCTCTCACTTCAAAATCGTTTTCGAGATTTTCACAGGATAAAAATCCATATAAGAGGCTGATTACGATGGTATACATGATTTCCTACAAAAGCGCAAGAAGTCCCTTTTTTTCAGCCACATACATATTTTGTGGAGATCTCGGGCACTTATTAAGGCATCTGTCACGAAACTGTTCAGATCCTCATGACAGATGTCTCAACGGGTATTCTGGATTCTCCACAAAAGGGTAGGATCAAAAGCGGTTTTTTCTTTTAATGCATAGAAAATCATGTATACAATCGTGTCCGACTTTTTCTGGAGATTTTTTTTTCGTATGATAGAATTTGAAATTGAAAAAAAAGTGAATTGAAGTTGGAAAAATTGGAACAAATTATTGTATTATTCTCCCCCACCCCACAATCCAGTATTTCTGTATTTCACTCTGATTTACATGATTTAAATATTCAAAAAACGGTGAAAAATCTTCCTGAAGCTTCACAAAAATTCTTGCTATCTCAGCGCGGGAAATAAATCGGTAGAGCACAGAAAAAAGGATATTAGCCATTTTGAGCCAGAAAGGATTATTGGCCATTTGCATTTCACGTACACCAATACCAACAGCACGTCGAGTTGGTCCAGCCTTTGGTAACACCTCCAAATCGAATCGAGGTGAAACACCTTCGATTTGTGAAGAAACCCATGTCCTCTTACATTCACAATCTCTGGACCAGGAAGATTCGGCGGCGTTTGTGCTGGTGTTGGAATGCTTCGATGACTCAGCGGTGGAACAGCTGTACCGCGTAGGAAGAGCTTGGTGCGCATTTATCTAAACGGTAGACGATCAGCTCTCAACCTAAATGGAGAGAAGCGTGAGAATACTCCTAATTTCCAAGAAAAAAATTCAAAAAAAGCTCTAATTTCACAGGAAATTCTTGAGACGACGTGCACTATACGGATTGGCTCATCCGGAAACGAATAATAACGCATGCGTGTAATCAATGCCGAAGCACCGGTAGTGGATAATCCTCGCATCTCCTCATCGAAACCGGAGGGGCGTATCGTGGCAACCGAAACAAAGATAGTATGCCCGCGCAATTACCAATGCTTCATCGGTCACCGGATACGATATTTTCGGGATGGGAGGGGGTGGGAGAGATGAGCAAGGAGAGTCACGCGTTCAGAGGAGAATCGCTGTTTCGGAAATTCCTATTGAAATTTTTTCCTCTCTCTATTCAACGAAACCTAACCTATACTTCAGAACAGATATGAGTAGGGTGGTGCAAACACCAATGATTGAACAGTAGACAACAACTCAGTCTAACGCAGGTTAATGTAAAGATTATCACATAGTAAGTAACGAAAATGAAAAAATAGGAGTCCCGAGTTCCTAAGATGTCAGGATTTCAGTTTTTTTGGATTTATTATTCCATGTCCACTCAAAACTATACCATATGATGTAGATTCAGATAAACTAAAGAAATCCAGTAGAGAAATATTACTAGCAGAGGTGGATGCATTTGGAAGAGTGAGTTAAATACACACATCCTCTTAATTTTATTGTTACATTCCAGAAAATTACTACTATTCGTTCAAGTTCACAGGTATTTTCAAGTCTAATTTTCAATTTACTTTTCGAATTGTGGCCGTCCGGGTATCCTTTACGCCACAGATAGCTATTTTCCTCCTATGCCTACGTTTCCTCCCTCCCTACTCTCTCCTCCTTCGTCCCCTATTTCCCGCCAATTTTTGTTAGACGTCTTCATTTCAAGCATGCCGATTTTTCCAGAAAGAGGATACAAATTAGTTACTATGTGGTAAGCAACAAAGCAAAATACCGCCAATCCTGGAAAGCCACTCATAATGCCCTATAGATAATCTCATGATGGAATCTGACTGCATCTCAATAATCACACACAGGTGTCTTCTCTTTAGGAATCCCTTCGATTATACGAACCTCTGGATACGTTATCTCTTGTGTCCTATCCTCGTACTATAAGCATACCATAATCCTACACTACTCAATCTTTATTCTAGGAAATCTTCATCAAAAACAGCTCATTTCTTCTGTGACGTAAAGAAATGGAAGCATCAATGATCAACTTTGTTTTCTCTCAGTAAACCCTTCCCGTTATATTTACTGGCTTAGGTTCCATAATCTCTAGAAAAGTCTCAAAAAAAAAACTTCACATATTTTACCCCAAAGAAGCAGAATCCCAGATAGGATCATAAAATCATAAGCTCGCACGCTGTCACTACATCGCTACAATCTTGAGTAACTTTTATGCGTTTTTACAACTGTTTCAGATCTAGCGATGGCCGTAACTCCGAAAATTTGCCGATTAAACATGCTAGGTTGGCCGAAAAGTCTTGCACCAAGCATTGCACTTTCATCAAACATCAATAAAATCATTGCTTATGGATGGAATTTGGTCTGCCAACTTTTGTAGATTTTGCCACATTCTATTGCCAAAGAACTTCGATTCAAGATCAAAAAATCCTGGAGAAATAAATGTTCGTGCAAGACTTTCTACCCAGTCTAATACATGCTTAACAATGGATAAGGCATTCGACACAATCAGAAAATTATGGCTGAATGCCCGATACTCGCATGGAATAACGTACTCTTGCATAAGAAAACAAATGCTAACATCGAATTTGTGTGAGATGTATGCTGATTTCCAGCGCATGACATAAGGCTCGTAGTGGAGTTACGGTGCGTAAGTCAGAAAAAAAAACCTCGACTTTCGTGATGGTAAACATGTTGTACACAAGCATCATCTGACATGGTTGAAGTCATGCAATCTTCACTGCATATGCGTATTTCGACATGGCATCGGTGCACGTGTTTGTGGTATAAAAATAGATGAAGCCATGCTCATCTCATGCACAATTCATACACATCTCATCTCATGCACATCTCAGGTTAAGATTGCTTCAGCTCTCGCGAAATTTGCATGGAATTTATGATGCATTCCATCTAGAGACGTTCGTTATCCATCTTTCCGTGGTCGTTATCCATGTTACTATTAGGTAGTACTATTAGGTTAAACAACTGAGCACTAAAGGTTTCAGTGCTATTATGAATAACCTTTGATAATAGGCATGTTTTCGAACTGAAACATTTGAGCGGTTCGAAAGTTAACATGTAATCACCAAACGCAGACGTTTTCACCCATGAGCATTATTTCAGCTGATTTTCAAAATTTATTTTCCTACAAATTTGAGCAAAACACTATGTTATTCTGTTCAGCCACAAGCATTAGACATATCTTACATTTAATGACTGATTTGATCGTTGTCCACTAATCATAGCCTTGGTCCAAAATTAAGGCGCGGGTGACGAACGTCACAAAATCAAGTGCATGCAGAGCGGACAAAAGTCACGAAATCCCTTCCTCAGGACTAAATCACTTCCCTCTCGTCATCCTCGATTCACGTATAGAAGAAAGAATTCTAGTAGAAACCAATGAAACCTGTGGCAATCTTGAGCTATAGCTCATCCTCCAGTAAATACCGTAGCCATGGTGATATTAGGTAGTCAGTCCATTACCTGTAGTGTCAACTGAATTGTCAATAATGCGCTACGGAATAGAGTAACAGCTGTTACGGTATGGCAATGACAGTATCAGCTTCGAAAATACAAATCCAATCACCTCACAATCAAACCAAGTAATTTTCAGTATCTTGGTTTCGAAAGACACTAATAAAAAGGAGAATTGTCCAGCTACACTAAATTACAAAAGGCAGCAGACAAGGTACGGGACCGCGGCGCGGCGTTCTTGGGCAGAGACACAGAGGCTCTGCATGCTGGCTCTGGTGTCGCTGCCCAAGAACGCTGGCCAACTGCTTGTTGTTGGCCGTTTGGAGTTCATTGTATGTCCTTCATACAGTTGTGTGAACTCAAGTCCCTCTGCTACCTCCTAGCAATTTCTTCAAAGAACAAAATGTATGACCTTTAAAATGTTCAACTGTATACAAACTCTTGCAATAAAAATACCAATTTCCATATAAGAAGAAAAAACTTAAAATTGCTTGCTCTGTAACAGCAGCAACGTGAACTTCCTTGCAGATACACAGCGCAAAAATACCACCGGGATGGAGAACAGGTATCTGTCAAGTTATGAGAAAACCAGGAAAATACAAAGAATAAAATTGAAAATATGAAATGAGAAAAAACCCAGAGCAACATGTCAACAAATGTAGAAACAGAAAACGACACTAGTCTGACTACATAGACCTTCGGAAAATGAGGATGAAAATGAGTCGAGCGCTTGATGATGAGATCAGGAAGGAATCAATTCAATCGGAATCTGCATCATCGCTGACAATTCCACGCAAATTTTTGAACATGTTCTGGGTTTCTTGCTTCATGTGTTCCCTCTCCTCGACCACTTCCTCGTCTTCATCAGAGCTTTCCTCGAATATTATCCCTCTACGGCGTCGGCTTGCTAATGCAGCAGAGCGTTGCCCCCGAGTGACTCTACCATCTGTAAGCAAGTTTTCACATAAATTATTAAGAGTTTCAAATTGTGCGATTAAACTGGTAAAAATAGGCAGTAAAGTCTTAGATGACCAAGATGTCCTAGATGCGATGACAACACAGGTTTGAACCACAGACTGTTTAGAAACGGCCCAAAAATGTATAGTCCGTTAGCTAAGGAAGTGCCCAATTACGACCGCAGCCAAATCGGCCGGCAGATTGGCAGGTTCGATCGGAAATAGTAGTGAAACATCTAAATGGAAGGAATCATACCACCGGTGTGAAAAGTGGTTCGAACCAGCCGATCGCTTGGCCAATACCACTACGGTCGTAATTGCAGACAAAGTCCTCCCATGGGCACTCCCTGAGCTAACAGACCATACGAAAAAGTTTGCGTGCACGTTCGAGAGGGAAACACCATTTCGAACAGGTTATCCAAAAAATACCAGAAATTTTCAATTTTTTGGTTTTTAAGCTGATGCACAATCAAAAATGTGTTTTCTCTGTACGGGTGTGTATCATCGTGAGGGAAAAAGGGGTGTAACAAGGCGACTCTGATTGGCGCATTCGAGCTACCCCTCACGCCCACCTGTTTGATTCGTACGGCGTTAAACACAAATAGACCATGTATTATGGGATTGACGCCGTTCCAGTTCAAACGTATGGGCGTGGCCGGCGGCCCGAGTGCGCCAATCAGAGTCGTCTGGCTACGCCTCGTTTTCCTTCACGATGATACACACCCCCTCTGTACCAACTGATATTTGGTTGCTACATGGCCGGGAATCGCAAACCTATATCAAGCCCCTACTCAACGTAGGGGATATGTATCCTACCCCCCAAGAGATCCCCTCTTTTCGTGAACATCCTGCAGATGCATAGTACGTTCGACACTTCCTGCACTGGGCCTGGGCGCATCAGTGAGAATACCCAGGGCCGTGCTAACGATGGTTAAATTTGGGGGCTGATAACACGCTTACCCTGGGTAATCTCAATGAAGCAGTCAATACGGCCAAAATCGTGAGTTTACACTGTGGAAAAGCGTAAGGAAAAGCTGCGATACTTAACAGCGATTCCCATTCCCTCTCCCTCCCAGCACAGATGTTTACGCAAGAGGGCAATAAGATTGCGGTACACCTCTAGATATAGGGGCGATAGTGGGCAAGTCGTATCGCACGCGCCACATATCGCGAGCGGAGCGGCTCTACTCTAGTTATCTGTAACAGCCACGCATCTATCCAATATATTCTGTTCCAGATGCAACTTTCTTTTCACCCTCTACAATTCCTGCGCACTTTCGAGCGCTCTTTTTCGTTCTGGCATTTGTCCACCTACCTTTCTCAGTAAAACAGACTATGCTATCGTTCTTGGATGCCCATTGAATTCACTAAAATTTATTATAAGTGTTAGCTCGCCTGCAAATGCGTGCGATGGACTTGTGGCTGCGTATCCCCAGGCGCTATGGCGCTGCTTTGAACCAAAACGCGTGTTTTCTCACGGACACCAAGTATCCTTCCCGCGTTAGACAAGTGCTTTAATGAAAACTCACGTGACTCTCCTATTTCGATAATACTGTTCTTGGACAACTCTTTAAGTTCATCTTCTTGTTCCTTCCGTAGTTTGAAAGCCTTACACGATTCCATCGTGAATGGAGCTAAAATAGAGAACGTAGATTCACCTAATAGGCTTAGCACACAGTTACCTCACAACTCACGAGTCAATCCTCGCCTTTCCATCTCGCTCTCCAACGCTTTAACTCTTTGGCGATCAGAATCCTCAATATCCTCGAACAACTTCTTGTAGGGAATTCTGAAATTTGAATATGAAATGAACAATAAATACAAATAAGCCTAGAGTACATGAGTAAAAGTATATGTATGACAACGTTGAACGCACCGGAATCCGGCCAAAATCACCATCTTCTTCAACTTCGATAAACGAATGGATGCAGCACTCTAAAGGCAAGTGTTGTTGGGATTGATTTTACCAGGATAACTAAGCAACAAATGCACGTGAAATAATGAGAATATGGTGAATATGCTCATTTCTAATCGTTAGAAAAACGTAAAACATTTGCAGTCTCTCCACTTTAACTGCTAGTATCATAGATAGCTTGACTAATTAATAATGAACAGACGCAGTACCTGCGCTGGCGCTTCATCGCTCTTCTGTGGTCGACCTTTTTTCGAGTGTGACTTCTACAACAAGCGATAGACTTTCAATTTAAAAAAATTGAAAATGAAAAAAGAAAGAACTTGATGTTGAAAATAATCTACCTTTTTGGAGGATTCTTCATCTGATGAATGATCAGAACCTGCTTTCGCCTCATCAAGTTTTATCTAAACAGATTACTAGAGTCGAAAACTTGAGAGATGCCTTGATCGAAATATAATCGAACGACATAACGTTCAAAGTAAAAGTTCATAACTTTGAACCTTGCCTCAAAACGAGAAAAGAAGAGAAAGTAAAAAAAGAAATCACACCTTGCGTGATCGCTTTCGGATCGATTTTCCCTTTCTAGACTCTTCCTCTTTTTTCGACTTCTGAGAAATCAGAAAGTTCGCGAATAAAGAAATAATTCTAGAGGTTGAACAAATATAGAAATGCTCACGAACTTCTCTCTCCTTGATACTTGATAGCAACACATCAGAGTCAGATGAGCTGCCCTGGTTTTTATCACCTTCTGCATCTGACCCATCAGAATGCTTGACCAGTCCCGATGCTTGAACGGATTCCTTCTGGAAAAGCATATGAACGGTATGATCTAAGATTGTGGGCACCGATCTTGTCAGAATAAGAATAACACTTCACGAGTTATAGGATGAATGTGCTCTTGAATCTGATGAAAAGTGAGGGTCCAAGGATTGCTTACATATATCTAGACGCTTCAAAAATCAAAGCTAGATCTATTTGCCCTTTCGAATGCCCACAATCTTTATGTATTGATATTATTTCCTCTAAAGAGATAGGCAGACAGCCGTCGCTATTGGCCACTTCTACCGAATGACCAATTACAAAGCAGTCGTACAGCCCACTCAGGTTTCAACATTCCACTTCTCGAGTGAAGTGAAGATCAAGATCAAGCAGCATCGACCAAAAATTGTTCAATAAATGCACACCAAAATCCCTATCTACGTGTCATTTCATTTTTTATGCGATGTCTTACCCTTCCTATAAAGCGAATTGAGCAACAATTCAAAATTTGCCTTCTATGAATCAGCCTTATAGACTCTAACAAAAGCTCACTGAAGTTGGAATATCAAACGTGCTTGAAATCACAATTGATCATTTGAATTATAAGTTAAAGTATGATAAGATAGCGAACCTTGCCTGTCATGCTCCTCTTTTTCTTTTTTTCAATTGTAGCCTTCTTCGATACCTGTACGATGATTCTTTGAATAAGGGGAATGCACAAAAAAAACTTATTTCACCTTCTCAGATTCGTCGACACCTGAATCCGATGTGGAAGCAACCGCTTCCTTTTTGTCTTCTTCTGGAGCATGCTCTGAATCTGTTCTTGTCTTCTTTTTCTCCTATAAAAGGAACTCCTTATTTTCAATACCGAACGAGGAGAAACTTGGGCAGCGACCTTCTTCTTTTCGGTCATCTTCGTTTCTGAGTCGGAGGAATCGGGGCTATCTGAGTGTTCCTTGTCACCTTTGTCTGAATCCGAAGTTTGCTCGTTATGCTGAACTAGCATCAATGCCATTGTTACTAGCAAACTTTAACATACCACTAGAGAATTACAAAGGAAATTTGTATATTTCTGAAAGGAGCCAACCTCATCTGATTTCATCTCTTCCGATTTTCTTCTTCTTTCTTTTTCTTTCTTCTTCTCTTCACCGTCCGGCTCCTCACTTATCTATAAAAAAATTAAAAGGTTGAAAAAGCGTATTTTTCTCCATACTTTGACATCAGCAAAGTATCATGCACGCAAAGTGACACAGTTTGAGGCCCCAAGGATTCATGGTAAATCACAGTACTCATATATCAAATAGAAGTGAAATGATATTCAGCCCGAAGTCAGTGCCTTTAAATATAACTTACCGTTTCTTGTGAAGTTTCCTCAACATTCGAATCGTTTGGTTTTGAAGAAGTCGGTTGTTCTGCTTCGTCATCGTCGTCTGATTCGGACACGATCTTCTTCTTCTGAAATAGTTGTTCGAATGGAATCTGTAGTGCTGCCGCTATACGCTATACTCTTGGAGTATGGCGTCCTGGGTCACAGTAGCTCAAGCGACATCGATTTTGAGATGTATCGAGTATGGCAGCTCACGCAGCAGCGATGCTAGTGATACACCGACCAAAACCAATAGATACTAGAATCTATGTAGCTGACGACGGTGACAGAGGGTGGTATGCTTCAAGCTGCCCGCAGAGTTCGAAGCGGGCGGCGAGGGTGGGGCGGACGTCTCTGGAACGCCCGCCCGCCCCGCTAGAGCATCTCTCAGACGTCTTCCACAAAATGTCTCAAGATGAAATGACGCAAATCCACCACTAGATGATTGGCTAGTCAAAGAAATATTGAGACTATCACCGAGCGTATGAAATCAGTAACTAATCAAGAAATGGCAAATGTGCACCATTTCATTCTAGGTCATTCTATGGAAGGCGTCTGAAAGACGCTCTAGCGGGGCCGGCGGGCGTTCCAAAGACGCCCGCTTGCTTCGACCTCTCCACATGGAGTAAATCATAGGACTGGAGACTCACAAGGAATAAACAATAAGTTGGACGTTCTTTTCCGGATTTCTGTTTGCTACCATTCACATACAGAGCATCGAGAAAACTCTACTATCAATTGACCTACCTTCTTCCCACGTGCTTTCCCTGAGCCTAAATTCTTCATTTCATCTGTAGAGGGCTTCTTGACATCGGCTTCTGAGTTTTCATCCGAGGCAGGTGTTGCAGTCAACCTCTAAATAACCAAGTAACTGTTGAATATTTCAATACAGTTCACGTCTACGAAAAGAACATTGACGTTCACGGAAACTTGTTCATGAACAAATATTCAAAAGTGTCTTTCTAATTCTACGCTCATGTTCCCTTTGTCAATATGAACTACACATAACCAGAATGAGCTCAGACATGTAAAGAGATCGACTTGCCTCATTCGCTCGAGATGTCTCCATATCTGAGTTCACAGAAGCTGGATCAGTCTCCGCCATTTTCGATTCCGTTCGGGCGTGTTTGGTTTTATGTGAATGCTCATGTTTCTGAAAATTCCAAAATCAACAAAAATGGCAGAAACTTGAGAAAGAAACTCTCAGAAAGTGTTTTTTTTACAACGCAAAGGTAGCTGGACGAAAATCTAGGTGAAAAATAAAACACAAGAGAAAAATAAAGGAAGTGTACTACCTCTTCGACGGTCGACTCGGGTGCTTCAATTTCATTTTCTTTCTCCTGAAGACAAAGAAAAATTGGAAGGATAGAGAGATGAAGACTTGGACCACTACGCTATCTTTCAAGAAACCTATCTCCGCAGATTTCGTTTGCATCAACTTCTTCTAAAGATTGTAAGTTAGCTGGTAGTATGACCAAATGTGTTTACATGCATGAACATAACCCCAGGGCCTGGATGCATCACTGAGGTTACCCAGGGTAAGCGTGTTGATGCCAGTACTAACGATGAGTGAATTTACATGGTGTCAATACGTTCATCCAGGGTAATATCTATGAACAATACACCCACAATTAAGTTCAAACGAGATGGGCTCGACTTCATGAAAGGAAACAACTAGAAAGGTTTGAATTAAGGGAAGGAGAACATAACGGAATCCATTCCAAACGAATGGTGTGCTATGAAATTAATTGACTGGAAACGAATTCACGCAGTTAACAAAAAAGACGTTAAATTGAAGGGGAATTCATGTTAAAGAGGAATTCACTTAACTGACCTCTTCCTTACGCGATCTCTTCTTCGTTGACACTAAAATTTCCGCCAAAGATGTTCCAGCATCATCACATTCCTCATCCATGTCTCCAAGTGGTATCTCATCGCTAGCATACTCGTCTTCTAGTGCCTAAATTGCACCAAAAATTATGTGCACGTGAATGTGATGTGTTGAAAGACCAATAAAAGAGAGGAAGAACATGAAAAAGACTGAGAAAGGATTTACAAAAAATAAGAGAGTACAGTAAAAAGTGCTTACGGGCTTTTTCTTCCTACGCCTCACTGGCTGCTCTTCTTCTTCATCATCATCAAAATCGGAGCCGATTATTGGTTTCGGAGATTTGGTCTTCGACTAAACAGAACAGATCTTAATGATAAAGGTATTCTGAAACATATCGCGTCCTGTTCGTAGAATTTTGAACAATCTGCATTTCTACTTTTCTACGGCTAAAATACCAGAGAGTTAATTTCTGGCAGTGCAGTACCTTCTTGTAAAATGTATCTTCTCCGCAGTATCTTCGTGTAAAATGCTGAACCTGTTCTGTCAACGTAAAACGATGTTAAGATTTGATATGTGAGAATTGCGGAAGAGGGAGTTGGTGTGGGTCCCTAACATGCGTCGATAGCCTTACATAACCAACTTGGGGCAGGTCTTAGGAAGCGTTTGGGGGTTGGTCGCAGAGGGATTTTTTTTGGCGAAATGTATAAAAACCTTAACGCTTAGGAGCACAGGCCCTTATGGCGGGGCGGGAATTCGTACGCCTGAGTGATATGTCGGATGCGCAGACGATCAAATTGCCACGTCGAAGATGGTGCAACACGTGCACTACAGGGAGCGTCAATCACGATTGCCTTCCTCTCAATGTTGGCAACGCCCCAGCACTAGTTAACTCACGTTAATTCTCGTTAACCGATATAGGATCAACGTTTGCGTTACCATGTATCAACGTGGGTTAACAAGTGATGTGGCGCTGCCAACACTGAGAGGAAGGCAATCGTGAATGACGCTTCCTGTATAGTCCATTCCACTGGTATTCCTTGTACATAATGATACATTGACCTAATTGGGGGCATAACCAAGATCACATTCAAAGGCCCGCCTCTTCTTTTGTTGGCTGCGTATCATCACGACGGGAAAATGGGTGTTACAGGGCTAATAGGGCTACGGTGGTTGGCGCATTCACTCTACGCGCCAATCACGGTGACCTGCTAAGCCCCCCTCCCTCTCGCTATGATACACACTCTCTTTTATCGGGTAAATTATAATAGTTCAGAGATCTGTCCACCTTGCTGCAGTAGCTTTCATGTTGCTCGCCCCATACTGTTGTATAAATGCAGATATCAAAAACAAAAGTTGATCAGTAAGGTCCAAACCAACCTTCTCACTCGAGTCGCTTCCAATTCTTTTTCTCTTTGCGGGAGCTTTATTTCTGAAAATAATTACTTGAAGCGCAGTACACATGAACTGCAGCAGTGCAGCCACTATTTATAGAACTAGCACGTTAAATTGCACACCACAATGCTCGGATTTTCCTAAACAATATTCCAAACTACATATTTAGAGCATTACTGCGTAGGTTTGGCAGTAGGGCATTGAAAAGTCGATCTTCCACATTTGGGATTAATATGGTACAGATAATGAGCGAGTCACCTGACTGGCAGTAAAATGATCATGGTTGTGGAAGTCTGTCATCAACTCGTGATGTTCTAGATACTTTTTCCGTCTTTTCGTGCCAAGACCAGAGAGTAAGGCCTTATTGCATTCATCTCTCTAGGTTCTTCATCACTAATCAGTCCTCTCATTTACAGAAGATCTTTGCGCTGTTCTAGTTGTAAGCCATTACATAGAAAATATACGAACCTTTCTTTACCAGAAGCTTCCCTTTTACGTTCTTTCCTTGCTTTTGCAGCCACTACGGTCAGTGGTTCATCATCACTCGAAGACATCTGATTGAAATAAAGTCAGTACTCCATTGAACTTATATCATACACCTCGTATAAAGAAAATATATGCAATTAGAGCACAGATTCCTTTTGTCTCGTGCAAAGCCAGCCGACTGAACATTTCTACTCACGATCAGCCTAATCCACTCACTCGATAGTTCAAATTATAATATACCTCTTCGTTAATAGCAGCTAGCAGAGTCAGCTTCGAAAAGACAGTATATGTATGATTACAAGTATTGTTTTCTCGATTGCCTTTATAGATATACTCTGTTCCAAACGCCACGATAGTTGAGTATCCGCACACCTTTCCCAATTTCCTCTCCACTCTCTTCAACTTCTGCGCAATTTCCTGCGCTCCTATCTGTGGTATTTATCCAACTACCCTCCCCGAAGAAGCAGCCTATACCATAAACTTTCGCACCTGCTTGCTTCTCTAATATCTCTCCAACTACCTGCTTGCTTCTCTAATATCTCTCCAACTATCTTCCCTGGAGAAATGGACCATACGGCCTCACCACATCAGGTGCCTAAGATAAATAGGTTATATGCACACTTAGTTGCGAACCGTACAATTTTAAGATTATTACCACCTGTGAATTTATCCCTAGCACAACAAGTTTTCACATACTGCATTCCAACCAGAACGAAAGTTGAGAAGAAACTAGAGAAAAACAGTGTTCGAGCACAGTATGCTCGTGAGCAAATGATACAAAAATTGGATGCTTGCCTCTTACTGCATATATAATATAGGAAGCCATCGTACAGTCTGGCACATGTAAGGAAACAACAGAGTTTGATACCGATGCTATTACCACACAAATAGCAACACAAACAGCAGAAATGTGGAAGTTAATGCGACTCAAATGACAAAATGTCTCTGCAGCATTGAAATTTTGCAACCATGTGGCTGGCATCTGGAGTTCTACGCGAACACGAATGAACGCCTTATGACAGAGACCTCAATCGTATAAACAAGCTCATTTGTTCGAATCTATGCTGTGTACCCACACCGAAAAACCACATTAAAACCAATAATATTAACTAAGCATCGGCTTCTCAGTCTTAAAAATGTCTGCTTACGTTATGCTCCCAACGCTTTGGCAAAAAATACCATTGCTCGTATGGACGAGGGCAAATCGAGAGCATACAAATCAAATACTTTTATACGAAAAAGGAGATCAACGACAAAACATAAGGACTGTTTTCAGCCATTCAAGCGAAGATATCAGCTCCTTGAAGTAGTTACAAAAAATGCAGTGAAAAAGTGAGGTCATGTGTTGGTCAGACGTATAGAAACAATTATTACAAGAAGTGCAGCGGTTGGTAATAAAGCACTGTGATGACTAGAAAGAGTAATAAACACTTCGCATAACAAATTAAGGATACACCAAGAAGATGTGGGTGGTAGTCACTGGGTATTTCGACTAAAAACTTTCAAACACTCCATCAATACAATCAAATGGTGGCAATATTCTCGCACCCATAACTACGAGGAATTCAGTGCTCACATCAGGAAAATAGCAACAGCTGTTTTTACAGCAGACAGGGCACCGGGTTTAGTTCTAACTTGAGACATGAATCGATTTTCGGTGATCTACGCAAATTATTACCACCCACAAGAAGGAGAAATATTCACTGGATAAAACGCACAGTAGTGAAAGGCTTATGATACAACCAGAAATTCGCATAACAAGTAAAACTATAAAGATTCGTTAGCACCTAATTAATACTTTTAGTCATCTATGAAATCTATTTCTGGAACAGGAGGATTATGTACACGAGACGATAGCTGAACCTTCATTGTCTCAGGAAGTGGCAGAGCACGTGCGACCACTTTGCGAATGGGTTGTGGGTGACTTGCCGGAGCGCTTGTGTCTCCTTTGGGGCGAACTGGCTTGACTTTCGGTGAGGAGTTACCTTCGAGGGATGAATGGGACGGTGTACGAGTCGGCTTGGGAGGTGAGAGTGGGGCAGCTGTTTGCTGGAGGCTGGTTCCGCCATCCTGTGGATCACTCTAAAATATGAATTATAAAGTTCATGAACATGCTGTGACAGCAAACAAGTGCTTTAACAAATCCTCACTTAAATGTGGATTAGCCTCATTCAAAAGCGAATGCGTTCTCTGTGTAGCGCAGACTAACTCATGCGTAGCGACAAAGCAATGTTGAGCAGCACATCATAAGTTTCTGATTCAAAAACACCACATGCGTTATTACCTGATTGTGAGTCCAACACAAAATTCAACCCCCTCAGAGTGATGCACATCTAACAGTAAGTGGTGCGAATTGTATGTTAAAAAACCGTAGTAAAATTCTGCATCGGCAGCCGACCAGCCGGCTGACTCTATGTGATCCCCAAAGCTTCACTGCATGTGAGCTAACCCTCCATAGCTCTACCACTACTACCCTTAGATGTTGATGGTCACATACTCAATGGTATCTGACTTGTTCCAATCACAAACATTTAGTCCTCAATGCGTGTAGTGTTACCAGTACAACACCTTATACCTCATACCGCATGGTCCTCATGTGTTTTGAGGATTAGGTCAGAGGGTGTCGCGATCCAATCTCCCCTATTATGCTAGTATTGCCTAACTTTGAATGTATATAAAAGCTAGGGCTCTTCTCCGGACAGCGCAAAACAGTACTTGTCCACCACGCTTGTTAAATAAGGATAAATAAACCTTACAAGCCAAAATCTGAACCTCCGTTCAGGGGCCCTATCCCGTTTACCCAGCGAAGGGTACAGAGGATGAGGCTTTCAGGAGAAAGTCAGAAAGCAGGTACTCAGGGATGCTGAGAAACGACGGTTGGTAATTGCGTCTGGAGCATTTTCTCACAGGCTGTTACCAACGTTGTGTTCGACTGATCGTTATGGCAAGATGGCAAGGTTCTCTACCCTGGAAACATTATCCAGAAGATAAAAATTTCGGCAGCTGCTGATAAAAATTTCGGCAACTGTTGATTTTAAAAGTATAGCTAAAACTCTCAAGATTGTCACAATCTGTTTCATAGTGATCTCCTGCAGAGAACACCTTTAATTTTAACAGAAAAAATCAGTGTTGACAACTTCATGGGATTCAAATGAGAATTCTTTGGGCACATCACCCTTGCTTGCTGATAGAAAGCGAGCGATCCCTGCACAGGGTCAGACGTAGTCTATTGGTTTTGAGCGCATGTACAATTTACTATGCACGTTTGTGTATCCGCCCGTAAGAATCTTATTAATGGCGAAAACAAAACTATTTTTGAATTCGGATGCACATATTCAACTGTGAGTGCCAATTACAAGCGAGATGGCGTGGTGCATCCTCTCTCTTAGTTTGATTGAATGGCTTAGATTTGAGTAGATTTGATAGGGTGCCGTGTCATGCTTTACAAACAATGTGACAAACACATATAATATTAGGTTATTCACATAGTGGATGTTAGTTTATTCAACATCATGAATGGTAGTTATTAATGCGTGCTAAATAAAAACAAAACCAGTGCACTATTTACGAGTGTGCAGGCCACACGTGTCCCCAGTACGTGAATTCGGGGAATAGTTGCTAACCAAACGACAAATGAGGTCATCAGAAGGTCGGTCTTGCAAACTCTGAGTAAAGACACCCTTGAGACGCATCGAAATGTGACTTGGTGGACTCCTTTCAACCTGAACACCAATTTAAGAGCCGGATCTCCGGATATAGCTGCTCCCCACGATCCAGTAACAGCTTTCTGTGCTGTTAACACATCACTTCTCATACTGTATTGTGAAGCCCATTAGAACGTTGGCTCTAAGTGCTGAAGACAGCGCTCTACTGAGTGGGGACCGTTATGGGACAAAACGGAGCAGATTATTTCTATGTAAGTGAACTACTCAAACGAGAGGCCAATCACAGAGACACCCCCCTCCCCCTCCCGTTTAGTAACCCCATCACAACCCACACTCTAATGTGTCGTTAGCGTTAAGTGCGGCGTACCAGATTATGGCGATTGGTCCATTGATCGAACACGCCAATCACATTGGCCTGGCAACGCCTTATTTTCCTTCGTGATGATACACGAACACCCCCCCCCCTTCTCCCACAAAAGTAAGGAGCCCGAGGCCGATCCAGCCGGCTGGCGATAAAACAACTGCTATCACCGCAATATGTAGTGCAGCTCTAGCGAAAAGGAAGGGGGGGGGGGGGGGGGGG
>JARK01001339.1:3220654-3241239 GCA_000688135.1 Ancylostoma ceylanicum | reverse complement strand
GGGGGGGGGGGGGAGGGGTAGTAAGTAGGAAACGCGAATCACCATTGCAATGCTAATATGTAGTAACAATTAACAGCCAAAAAAAACCATGGCACCACCACCGCGTTGCTGACAGTTACAAGTAAAGACCGTTGCTTGCAAAACCAAACACAAAGACAGCCACACACTTACCAAACAACCGCACAGCTCGAACGACCAACCTTGGAGCGTGTGATCGCCCTATCCATAGCCCACTGGGCATCAAATGCAGCTGGGCCGAAAAGTTCTCGAAGTCGTTGTCGCTCAGCCATCATGTTCTGAATGAAATTACATTGCATGACAGTCTATGAAAGCGCACTTCGACATCACTCCACTTTCAAGGAGATCATGGAAAGGTTATTTCACTGAAGTTCCGAAGATGACAGAAACTAAGAATGAATACGATAGATTCACTCACTCGATCAGCATAGGTACATAACTGCATCCGAAAACCGAAGTTAGGATTGACGACTGGTCGCTTTCTCGACATGAACGTAAGGGCGTTGAAAAACGACATGTCACACAATGTCATAAGGTAAGCAGCAACTACTGTAGCACTGCGCGAAACACCGGCTAAACAATGCACGAGCACAGCGGCTGAAACAGAACAATTGCCATAGTGAACACCTCTCCTGTACAATTTTTAGTCAACAAACCATGTTTGAGGCGAGCACCATGGATGAACTGATTTGTCGCGGCGAAATGTGCCGAAATATCTGCTGATGAGCAGTCGGATAGCTGGATCTTCAGGACCTAAGATGATAAACAGAGCATTCTAATGCAAACAGCAAACATTATAAAACTAAGAAAATAATAAAACCTTAAGCTGGTCATGGGCAGGATGGTGGGCAGTGAGGTCGTGAACAGAAACAATGTACTTAAAGGTCAAAGTATTAGAAATTTCTCTCCAATGTAATGCTCCTTGGCAAATATAATAATAGGCACTCACTTGTATTCGATGCTTCTTCAATTGATCAACATCTGTTGCATCACGTAAACTACCCAAGAACAGATTCGGAATGATTTCGTTCATTTCAGTACCTTAGCAATATATACTGATCATATCACCGGAAGCGTACTATGATATCTTGCTTGAGTTTCTTACCAAGTCTACTCCTAAACCGTGACAGGGAGAACAGTGCATGTGAGCGTGATGAAGGCGGCGGCATTTGGGTAGGAGGAGGCGGTCCAACCCGTCCATAGGGTGAGGTTGAATCGATCACCAGCGATGAATCGCTGGTGACCATCGTTCCACCGAGATTCTGGAAGAATGATGTAAACTAGTTCTCTCAAACTAGTACATATATCAGACAGATAGGTATAAAAGAGCTGTGAAATAAAAAGATGAAGAAGCATAGGTGAGACGTCAACACAGGTAACGCCCAACAACAACAGCACCCAGCTGGTCCACTACGTCGCGTGCGTGGCGCGTCGCGGCAGACCATGGGGCGGTTCTCTGTGAGGCATAGGGAATAGACCGGCACTGTATATCGGTTTTTTCTTCATCCTCTCCAACTCCTGCGCAATCTCATGCGCTCTTTTTTCTGTAGTATTTCTTCAACTATGTTACCCAAAGAAATGGATTCTATCACAGGTAACCATGTTTACCATGGGCAAATTCAAAGATGCGTACAACCTCATGCATGACAGAGGGCATTACTTCTTTCGGTTAGGCCCAGAACGCTCTCTAAGCATTGGTATGTTTTCCTAGCTTTTACATGACTCGATTATAAGATGTAGAAGAAAATGTAAAGCAGATTGAATATCAAAAAGAAAAATAAATAAATAAAAAGAAACGAAACAATTGATAAGGTATGTTAGATGGCAAATACCATCAGTTCTAAGACAACGAGAACGTTGAAATAATTCTGTATTTAAGGGCGGAAAGATAACCTAACAGTTCAACAAATCAATCAAGACAACAATTTCAAACAGTCAAAATGAAAGTAAGCTAGGAATAATCCATACTAAACGTATATAACGTAAGTAACGTAAAACAGTATTCACGGGCACAAATTTAACCTCTCAACAATCGAAAAGACAAATGCTCAAAAACAGTAACAACAACAATAACAATAACAAGATTTGTACAAGTTTTCAAGAGTCAACCAAGGTAGCAAAATATATTGAAATTTTTGAAAACGTGAAACAATGCCTAAATTCATTGAGGTCAAACCTAGAGAATCTGTAAGACATAACAGGTGTATATTCAATCTTGTTCAACTTCTTCCATGTCATCAAGGCTGGATTGCAAAAACTTTTCAGCTTTTTCTCGAATCTAAAAAGTAAATTTTCAAAATTTATAGACGCTGACGAAGCAGCAGAACAGAGATAGAGAGGAGAAAAGAGGACGCACCAGTAACCGCGATTTCTCATCACCGTACCGTTGCTCGGCCTCCATCCATTTTCGGAAAAGCGGGCGCAGTTTGTGCATACTGAGAGGAAGCGCACATGCTCTCTCCAAAATTTGTCTGAAACATAAAAAGTACGACACTGCAATCCAATTTGCGACGAGTGATTTACAGCATGGGCAGAACAAATTTCCTATCTGAAGAGCTACTCCATAACTCAGTCTCAGTTTTCTGAATAATGCAAAAAGCATTTTTAAATTAAGGTTTGCCCAAAATTCCTGAGTCATTGCTGCGAACATCTACTATACATGATGTGATGCACTGTGATTTAGCCAGAGGAGCGAAATATATGGTGAAGAAAGAGGAAGATGCAATGCGGCTGCCGGCGCTTGTAGACGTTTCCAAAGAATTTCATGGTTAAGCGCTTTGCTCATCCGCCGCAATGGCATTGGCCTGCTGCAATTGTCACGTAACAACCATTCTGTATTAGTATATGTCTCCACTAATTCCTAATGGAGAAGCCGTGAACTACAGAAGTAGTCACGCAAAAACGTTTCTGGAAATAATATGGACAGGTGCAAGATCCCTGAATACAACCACTCGGGTCTTTTGCCTAACTGTAGCAAGAGCTCTTTCATAGAAGCATATTGTGTCGTGGCGCGATACACTATACTCCACGACGAGGTGCAATGAACATCCGAAAAAAGGTTTCTTATTTATTTCACCGAGAACACACTAAATATAGCCTTTTTTGATATTATTTTTAGTCGCCTTTTTGAACTTCTCAAACGGTTTGTTCAACTAACAGCAGCGGTTGGTCTTAAAAAGACTACACCAAAACTCAGTTGTCTACTTCCATTTCCCATCTTTCATGTGGATATCCCTTTACTTTCATAAAACTATGGAGTTGGGCGTATAGTTCGAGCAAATTAACAACGTCGACCGCAGCTGCAACCATCTGTCATAAACGTGGGAAAGTCACTAGGGAGTGAAAAGCACTATGTATACAAGAGAAAGCATATAAAGCTGGAGAATTGGAGTGATTTATCTTCCTCTTCCCTTGCTTTTCCTTACCTTCCACATTATTTTTTTTCAAATTGAATCTCATGAACTTTTTTTTTGAAGTAGTACTTGAACAGGGTAGGAAACGTTCCATTTCAATGCAAAATGATGGAACAAACTACAGCAAACAAAAATCCGAACAAATAACGAACGAACACACCTAGCTGCCTCGATTCCTATGTGCTTCAAACACAAATCTGCATAAACTATCCAAACATCTGTCTTCTTCGGGTATGCTGTCACCTAAAATGCGAGATCAACAAACAATAATAATAACAATAGCATGTTAATTACAACAGTTAACACGAGGTAAAATGCAAACATTTACAAATTTAGCTAGCAAATATGCATGCCGTACCAAGCTTTCGAAAAGCGTTCGGCCTCGTTCGAAATCTCCTTTGCGGAATTCCATTTGGGCAAATCGGCTGATGAGAGGAACATCTTAAACAGAAGTTTCACACCGAGCCTACAACGGAAATGGCATTTGAAAATACCAGAAAATACCAACGTCGCTGTTTGGGGACGCTTGTGAGAGCCCTTTTCATCAAATCACGTGCTTTTTCGGCTCTGTCCGTTGACATCAAGTGTTCACCATACAATGTCCATACGTCGTCTGAATCCGCTCGGAATTTCTTAATCATGGCCTCGAATATCTCGTCCGCTTCCTTAAATGGAAAATGGAAAAATCGGATAATTTTGAAAAACAATCCAAAGGAACCTTACTTCTACTTTGTCAGCTTCCGAATATATGGCAGCCATCTGTTTGTGCACTTTGAGTGAATCGGCATTTCCACACGCTCGCTGGAAGACTTCCTTTGTGGTGGCTTCATCCCCGTATGCCACCTCCATGTTGAGGTACGCAGTCCATATGTTAAAGATCTCAGCCTCTTCTCTGGAAGAAACTAGGTCGTACGGAACAGTGCTGCGGATAAATTCTGAGGAAAAGCAAAAACCTGTAGTTTATCACAGTGAGAGCTCGTTCAGCGGTAGCGCGTGCCTTGGTGAGGTCATTTTTCTCCAGGAAGAATGAAATATATCTACAAATAAGATATGTGATTACTCGTAAGATCGCTCATAAGTTATTCAAAACTACAGCTAGTACAGCCTTCTGGTCAATCAGCACATCTTTTCAACTCTTTCTCATTTAGTTTTTGTAATATTACCGAATTCTGGCTTAATTGCAGCTCCTTTAGGAGCGCATCCCATTTCCAAGTGGTAACCTCGGTGAGAAGTCAGTACAGTTTACAATCAATTTGTCCAGCGGGGTAAAATTCCAACGAAAATGCCTTTGGCTATAATAGTGCGCTGATCCAGTGCATTTTCTGCATTTTCATAGAGCGAAGAGTCATCCACAGATAGAGATTTCAGTCATTTTTCAATCCAATAATTTTGTGATAATGTAATTTTAATTCAGTAATGTAATTCTTCCACACATACTAGACGAAAGTGCAATACAATACTCTAAAATTAATGCAGTTTCCCACAGTATACCTTAAAAGCAGCACCCGCGGACATCTTTGCGCTGGGGATTTCCTGGAATTTCGGGGCTTTTGGGGACGTCAAATTCATATACAGGGATGAAACTGCGTGGAAGACACGAGAAATGCAAGAAATGGAGGCGCTATTTAGAATGTGTCGAAGGCGCGGACAACTGCGCCACCGTGGAGTGTGCGTGCTTCCCGCCACGAAACCCTGTGAATGGTACGCATTGCACGCATCCAATGCGCCAGACCACCCACCGCGATAGCGTTAACTGACGTGTCGGTCCTTTGAAAGGCCGGCGCGGTCGTGACAGCGATTCTTGTTTCTCTGCAGGTAGGTCGTCATTCCTTGTGCTATTCTCACATTTGTGATGTGCTCACACTCTATTTTACCACCCACACCTCGCTCCGAGTCGAGGATTTCGGCTGGTGCTGCGTTTAAATTTCATGTATACCTACTCCGCTGAAATCTATATACTGAACGGGTTCCACTAACTTTGGAAAGTTTAGTTTTTACTCCCATAATCTCATAATTATAATAAATCCCAAACACCTTATCCAAAGCTCCGCCGAATTCGGATCTTTCCTGAGTAATCGTGCGAAGTCCTCCTGAGTTTCAGGTTGCTGATCACTTGATAATTCCAATTCTCTGTTGACCAACCGCCGTTCCTTCTCCATATCATGTTCTTCCTTGGCTGCAATTACTCTGCTTACAAACACTAAAAATATGAGCACGTCTACAAATGTAAAAAAGGTAAACCAACTCATGGATTTTGCATCCTTTGTTTTCTCCTTCTTAACTTCAGCAGTTTTCTTTTGCTCATCACTACCACCTTGCTTGTCGGTCTGGTCAATCGTATCTTCGGTACCAAGTTTTCCTACCGCGGCTAAATCTTCTGGACGGAAACCGGTGTTCGACCAGTCAAATCCTGGATCAGCAAGCTAAAAAAAACAATCAATGAACGCTGGAGAATAGTGGAAATGCAAGCCTGACTAGGAAAGCTTTACCGAAACTTTCTCTGCCTCGGGTGATGCCTCCCGCTTCTTATCTTTTTTAGGTACAACAACATCATCTTCTTGAGCAGCGCGTTTTCGATCCTTCAAAAACTCAGCTATTTGAAGGTTACAAAAGAACAAGAAACAGAAAAAAAACCAAAAAAGAAGACCAAAATCATGATAGCTTTGGCTTGAATGAAGTTAGAGTTTGAAAAAATACAGAACAAACATAGCAATATTGGTAACTACTTATATGATCAAAAAAAAAAAAGAAAAAAAAACGATGCTCCCCACCTTTACAGCTGACTCTGCTTGCATGACGACAGCTACGAAACCCAAAGAGATTCGCCCTTGAGCATCAATTTTGCGAACATTTACAGTGATAATAGAATTGAGAGGGATAGTCGAGATATCTCTGAAATCAAACAATCTTCAATGGTGTAATGAAAACCGAAATCATGAATGGAAGCAAGACTAACGGAAAATGTAGCTTTCGTATCCGTCCAACAATTCCAGGTCCTATCTCAACAAGGATGGCGTCAGGCATGTGTTTTGCGACGAATCCATCGCACTGCACAAATCAAAATTGGGGTGGAACCTGAGCGAGACAGAAAAAAGAACACTTACTGTGAGCCCCACTACAACCTCGCTACGATCGATAAGCAAACGTCGACGATCAGATGCGTCGCTGTTTTCCTTCTGCTTCAAATAGGACTCAAATCTGCCTTCCGCCACAACATAGTTTCTCAGTGGGTTACGTTCTTGTCGCAGAGCATACAGGTGGAATATCTAAAAACAACAGATATCAAATGCTTTGAAAGCTTTGAAACCCTCAAACCTGAAAGCTTTGAAAGAACAAGAGAAAATCAAGTTAGGCTTCTGAAGACAAGTCGGCCGTATCGCAGCAGTGAGGAAATGGATGGGACATCGAAGAAAACATGAACATAGGAATGCTCAACATGTCCAGAGCGAATGCAAAATAGCCCCTGCACTGTCAACATTATATCCACGAGAATATTTCACAGAGAGATCCGAACGATCAATATAGATAAAAAGAGTGGCTGAGTTTCTTGCCTGAGCAAACTGAAAATGGAATAAAAAGACGTCGCACACTCAGTGCACAGAGCTTTGCGCGACACTCTGAGCGGAGCCTGAAGTGGTTGCTGAGCCACACTGCATTTACCTCTACACCAGAAAAGAAGAAAAAACTGACTATAAAGCTTTACTTCCGTCAGGAACAAAGTAGAACACAAAACACTCAGAATTCCTTATTTGCTCTACTATCATATCATACCAGCCGGTTGCCGCAGCTACGCAACGTCACTCGCCTGACCCGCAAGGCTGCTTGTATATGCAAAATCATATTGAGCGATTCCCCTGCCTCTCACATCTACGCAGAAGGGTAGTTGAATGCCCGTTGGATTTATTTAAATTAATTCAGGATGCAAATAATTTCTGATCAGCCCGTTGGAAAATGAGAAAACCGTTTCTTCTCCAATCTCCAAGCAAAAAAAAAACCCGACAAGGTGAATAATTATATACAGTCGTTCAAAAAATAGTTGCCTCAGGCATCCCGTCTGCTAAGCCGCGCCTCCTATTCATTGTCATACGCGCTGCGACGTAGCTCAGTTGACGCGCAGTGTACCGGACGACAAGTATTTTTTGTAAAGACTATAACTATAATTATATAACAATAGTTTTTACGCCTTTGAGCGAAAAATGAAATAGGCTTACTCCATCTCTTTTGAAATATCCTATGTGATGATGTACTTTCTCATAATTGTTGGCAATGGCTGTCGCACACAAGGTCGCCTGTTGCCCATTTGCTAAGTGAAACTGTACCAATAGTGGATTGTGGTTGACATGGGTAACCCTGGCTGTCAATTTCTGACCAGTCTCAAATGTCTGAAAATAAAATCTTCATTCTGTGGACCTCTACCGATTACTCAAGAAAAAAAAAACGGACCTTAGCATCAGCTTGCATGTCAAAAGCCAAGTTTAGCACTCCATGTCTATGACTTTTCGTCTTCTTCACAGCGCTCAGTACTTTTGCCATGCGCATTTCTCCTGCTTTTGGTAAAGACTCGAACACTTCACCATCACGTTCCGGCGCCTCGATCTGAAAAAAATTGCATAACTAAGAAAGAAGAGTTTTCACCTCCATAACAGTAACGTCCATAAAAAACATCATTCGAAAGTTTACAGCATGTAACAAATCTCTATCGGAGGGGTAAGCAATAAGAGCTAGAGAAGGAACCGTTATTAGTTGTCGATTCACCTCTAAGCATACCACCAGAAATTTAAAAAGAAAAGGAAATCCTACAAGTGTTCTGAAGAGCTAAAAACAGGCTCACAGTTGTCACAGAACCAATTTTGCCAAAAACCATCCCAACGCTACTAGAACTACTATACTTTGTGATTGATTCGAAGTGAACATGAGAAAAAAATAAGTTAGTGTCGTGATGCTGAGGTTAAACTCTTGTTACCGTCCTGTATAACCTATTTGTAAGAACGAAAGAGCGGAAAGCAGTGAGGCGAAAAAGTTTGTGGTGATACAGTAACTACCTGGGGAATATTGCGGACTCCAGTAGTGGTACATGTAAGCTAAACTTGGTTAAACCAGTTTGCAAGGCACAGACTTTAGCAAGTAGCTATCGTATCAAAGACAACGAACTTGGGGAAGTCAAGAGCAATGTGACGAAGTTAGAACTGGTGGACAACAAGGAAATTTTCCGCAAGAATACATCATCTTTTTGCCTGTATAACAAAACTAGGCAATATTGCCGATCCGATCAGGAATTGAAGGTAAACCCATGAGAGTGAGGCGAAAAATTCAAAAAGTGGAAACTTCTCACACTTTCAGACCGGTTTTCAAAATAACTTTGGTCTGATCTAGTTTATGGCACGCACTACCCACTGGGAAAATGTCGTTACAAAGGAAATCAATACAGTACATCAAAAAATTGCAAAATGTTATTATGCAGCAGCCGCGGACACAGGAGGGGGGGGGAAGGACGAGAATGAATCCCAAATTTTTGAAATATACTTCGTGAAATCGATGAAAAATGTCATATTAGTTTGTATACAGACTCTTATATCTACTATTTTCAAGACATTTTTATTTAATATTTAAGATAATCTTTTGTTACCTTGTTTTCTTATTTTTTCTCTAATACTCCCCCCTCCCCCCAGCCCTCTTTCTGAGTCCGCCACTAATACGCGGAGATACAAATACATATTTTCTTACGGTCAATTTATATCTAAATTTACTGACGTTCTTGGAATGAATACGAAAACCGTTTGCTGTGTTAATATCATTTCTTCACAGTAGATCGAAATAACACGATTGATTCGTAAAATTTTATGCTGTGTGGGACCACTGCGGGAGCAATGAAAAGGTTGTGATTTCGGATGTTTTGCGCCCAAATATTGGCAACACCATGAGCAAACGGTATACAGTGGCAAGAAATCAATTGTATAAGATTTTTTTAAATCATAGAGACGTAGCAAGGGTTGCACGAGATACGCTCCCCAACCAAGGCTGGAGCCGGCCGCGTACCGCTAGTCCTCTCGCTCTCTGCGTCTCCGATTTCTAACGGGTTCCTATACTACCACCACCTACCCTCCCCCTGTATATGCTCTAGCCCCTCGCGGCCGGCGCAACGTAGCTGGGGAATGTATCTCATGTAATCCGTAGTAAGAGGCTCAGCTGCAAACTGAAAACTGCAGGCCTAGATATATGACACGAACACTACTTTACCTATACGGCACCTAAACTTCCCACCTGTTGCAATGCCTCAAACGCATGCCTCATTTCATCGAAAGAAGGCCCAAACCGGTCTTCACAGGTTGGAGCAAAAGCGTTAGGGACAAGAAAAAGAAGGCAAGCATTCTTCAAACAAATTCATGAATTTGACGAAATGATTGTCTTACACCAAAAAAGGAGTTGCTGCTTCAACAAACAGCATTCACGGAAAACTTGTTGTTGAATAAGAGTAAAGACCAGAACAAAAAAGTGAAAATGCCTACCTTTAAGTCATCACTGACGGCTTCATGCGCGATTTTTCCTGACCATAGTGGATTCACCTCGACAAGAATGTTTTTATTCGTCTCGTCCTGATCAGGCAGCACAAAACATCGGACGACATCTCCTGGCTGAAAAAATGGGAAAGCCTAGGCGAGCAGCAAATTAATAAAAAGCATTACTAACGTTGAAAGTGGTTTGGAACGCCACTGCGCTAGCCTTTTTACGTGCCTCCGCCAATTTCGATTCCGCCATTGTTAATTCAGCCACTCGCACCTGAGAATGGAAGAATAAGTCGACCATTTCAGTTGTACACGGATAGCATCAAAACGACATCTCCGATAGTAACAGAACCAACCTTATGATCTCCCCTCTTCATCGAAACAAAGTTTATAATCTTAACAACAACGTTCTTCTTGACATTCCTCTTAATAAACTCGTCAATTGGTGAGGCATGTTCCACTAAGATACGGGACGGCAGTTCAGATGCATGCAAACGGCCTGAATTAGTATCACCTCATGACAATAACGTTCGTCTGCCGTAGAATATTCTACATAGAAGTAGTCATAGGCAGATAGAAAGACCAAAGTAGTACCTATATGGCCTCCTGGCAATTCTATTTCAGCCGCTAATTTGCCGTGATCATGTCGATCATCGCTTGTCCAAAGTCCGACAACTGTACCAGTGTACACACCGAGATTTTTGATACTTTTTGCACGAATTCCCTGAAAATTGCGACAGAATATCGCACATGCAATGGAATATGAAGGGCCAAGTTGTATTCAAATGTAACAAAAATGGAAAGATGAAACCAGTGAATAATAACGCGAATATGCAGATAATCAGTTCTACATGGATACATAGCAGATTTGCTGACGTTCACCTAGAACAGCAACGCAACCTATCTCTTCATGCGATGTTACTTGAGCTAACTAGGCCACTTCTACAAAAAAAGACTTTCTTTCGATAAGCTACGCGCTGGTGAAGCACTAAGTGAAGCCACACATGGCTTCACCGCCTCAGTTCGATAGCATCAGAAAAGCAATATGTGGCCTCAGCAGCTTGGAAGGTAGCATGAGCGAAAATAAAGTAGACATGAAGAAAGACAAACCAGTTCAGTCTTCGTCTTTCCAGGGCCATCTTCACTTCCCTGAGTTTCCCACTTCTTTCCTGAAATCACCCTCAGATGGTCAGGCAGAATCCACAAAAAAAAACTATCGAATTCTCAACAACAACTCACCAGGATATGTTTGAGATTTAGATGCAGGTAACAATTTCGAAATAATATCCGCGTCACCCTGGAGGAAACCAATTTGCAAGCAGTCGGATAACGCGATAGTGTCAGCTATTTCCACTGTGTCTCCAACAGCTACACGAGCTAAAAAGTTTCGATGAATCTAATTCTCAGCAGAATGCAGTGAAGATTAGGACCGCCACACAATTAGGCGCGATATCAGAGACGTGACAGAGCAAGCTTCCATCACTTTCTCAAGAGAGAAGTAAACTCAAGGAACACTTAGAATGGCATTTAGGATAAGCGAGCAGTCTAACGAACGTAGTCAAATTTTAACACTACTACAAAAGAAGAGATAATGTACCAGAGATAACTAATGGAAAGAATTCCACCTACCATTTTTCACCTCAGTGACCTGATTCGGATGGAATCTTGATGGTACAAACAACAGGTGATTTTTACTGCTTGGTAGCACAACAATATAATCTCTTTTGACCAACACAACACGGGATGGAGCTGTGGCCTCCTGTAAATAGATGGTGAAAGAGGCAGGAGACTAAACCGCTTGAGGCATACGGCTTACCCCTTGCTTGTCCTTCTTTTTCTTCTTCTCCTTCGACGCAGTTGCATCAGCTTTCTCTACCATCACCAGTTCAGCGTCATTACGAGGGAACACATAGTCAATGACAAGACACTTGATTTTGTCACCAACCTGAAAAATCAATGGTTAATCTTGCAGACAGTTCGATACAACTTATCCGGAATGCCGCATTACCTTGACATTACTAGTGTGGTTGCTCTTACGAACGCAACCCCGCAACTTTCCATTGAATGTTACAAGTAGCAAGTCATCAACGATCTGAGAAACAGTCGCAACCACGCTGGTACCTGTAAAGAAGAGTCACACCAAATAATGACTGTACGAGAGGTGGAGATTTTGAAAAGGAAAAAAGTAACTAACCGGGAACCGGTAGTTTTGCCTTCGATGACTGCGCAAATGCACATGTTTCTTCAACGGAGGACCTAAGCAGTTGCAATGCTAGAGAAGCAGCAGGAGTAGAAGATTTCGATGGCAAATGCTCGCTTGGAACACAGTCTGTTAGCTGAAAGGCAAAGAATAAATGCGAGAAAAAACGGACGACAACATGACTCTCAAGAAGACAGCCAGAAACATACCTTAAGACTAATGCGAAAAGTTTTCTTCTCAGCATAAACACTGCGAATCCGTCCTACCACAGTTTGACCAACCTGCAGACTGGATGCTCCTTCTTTCCCTAGACGTGTACACCTTCATCTTTTTTTCGATAAAAACCCACTTTGCTACAAAATTTTCTGAATTCATCATATCCAAACCTCCATCCACATCTGCAAATGCCACCTTGCCGAGAAGACCGCTGCCGCCAGCTAACTCGACATAAAAACAGTCATCCGGCACACGCTGGGATATGACACCACAAACGATCTAAAATGGCGAAAAGTTGCAAATTGCAGAAAGCTGGTGATTTGAAACAAGCATATGAAGTAATAGAAGCATGGGTTCATGTTTGTTTTTGTTCCGCGAGTGCTAGTGCATAACTAGTAGCCGCGAGTGCTGTGCAAACTAATGTAATTGGTTTGATACAGCACAGTGTGCAATTCCACTAAAAAGCGTTTATCGACGGGCAGAAGCACAGTGGGAGCCGACAAGTCGAAAAATAGAAGCTGTGTTGCAATTGAAAGTGTTGAACGGATGATAAGGGACGATAGCGTAACTTTCCTCGGGAAAACAAGTTTCTAGGGGAAAAAAGCAAATGGGGAGGGAGCATTTCAATATTGTATGTAGTGCAAAAAATTAGACTTGTTCGACAACTATACATAACTATCGGAAAGCCTCAAATGAAGGGTAAAAGATGGTCAGCACAAAATATGAGGAGAGCATATAGGAAAGGATAGACCATAATACCGAATGTGTATATAAGAAAAAAACAGACCTGGCCCTGTTTCAGATCGTCGAATGATTTAGGCACATTCTTGTGGAAAGTCTCAAGCCAAGCAGAGACGAGACGCTTCGAAGTGAACTGAAGATAAACAATTAAAGAAGTACACGGGAAATTTATAACAAAACGTACACATGAAGTCCGTGAAAACATCAATCATTCTCTAGTTTCTCTCTCCAATCAGTGCATTATTTATAACACATCTTAGTAGGAGAGACGCTCATAATTCATGAGTCGACCATCTATACTCACCCAACTGCTAATTTTTACTTTCTAGCGGTTCACTAAGCTCTAAATAAATAAACATTCTTCTGATCTGCGATCAACTACTGCACCATAACTTTATCCCGCGACAATTTCGAAAATCTCATATAATCTTGACGAAGAGTGTCTCTACAGGTAGCAATATATTAAGCACAACATAAATGTAGACTCCCTAACAATACACACAATTTCAGAATTGGTGGCAGAACGTCGAAATTAGCGGTTGTTACCAGTATGAAGGTTTTTTCACTGCTAGATGTACCGGAAAGTTATCAGCTTGGATGAAGCAGAACCATATATGTATTAGTTCCGTTGATTTTCGGATAACTGGGAGCTATTACGTTACTTCTGTTCATTTCCTCGCAAATGCACAGGAAGAATTATGTAATAAAAATAACAGTAACAAGAATAGAAATTGAACTAGGACTGCATCTTATTTTACTTAAATGTGTTCTCTTAGCACTCACTCGATTCAATCCAGAAAGAGACCCCAATGCTGCAACAGGGTGTACCTTCGAGCCCTTTCGAAACTCCTCTTTCAGGGACTCAAGCGGTGAGTCAAGCGAATCAGACACGAGATTGGGTACAATGCAACCTCTAACTGACGGGTCCTGGAAACTCCAATTGGAAGGACGTCAAGAAAAAATGGCGTTGTTTTTCTGCACTTACAGACTCGAGATGAAGCATGACTCTTTCGGATCGATGCCCAGCGATCGAAGAATCGGTCACTTCGTCTACAACTGCTGTGAATACCCGCCCGCCATCAGAACAAAATTCAACTTCCTGCATATGATTTGTATGAAAACGTTTTCATTCATGAGGTAATAAAAAGTGAAAAAGAAGCCGACCTTCGGATGGAGTACATGCCCAGCAGAAGCAAGCGACTCCCCCACCAAGGTAAGGTTCATCTTCCTATCCACAGTATCTACTGAGGTGACTTGCACTTCGAGAACCTGTCCCAGCCTGTTTAATAGAACGACAATCAAATATTTTCAGCAGTGCTATGAAAAAAATCCAGCTACAACACTTCCTAACACTCACTTTATCTCAGCTCCCAATTTCTTAGCTTCATTAGCCGCAAGAAGACCTCGTACTGTTCCGAAGAACTGAACGAGGGCCCCTCCTGTCTGCAGCACTTTTGCGACAGCACCAACGGTAACGATACCTTCATACTTGGAATCGTATGCGGTTATTAACGTCCCCTGCAAATCGGTTATCTTAAATGTAGGACTCCTGAAGTTCAGCCACATGAAATGGTAGAGGCAGAGTGCTATTGCAGTAGGGGAACAAATGTCGTGAAACATACCTTGTAGTTCACAAGTGAATGACGAGCGGTTAACCAAACTTGCTTCTTTTCTTCATTTACGAACCACACTCTGCACTTGATAGTTGAGCCTAAAAATAGAAGCCGCCTCATACTGAGTGGATAAAACCAAAGAAAAAAAAACAAAACCAAACGTCAAAAATGACAAGACTGCAATAAAAACATATTCTGTTTCATCCTGGGAATGATTAAGTTCTTAAAAAGTTCATAAACGTAAAAAATACACTTACCCACTGAGAAAGCCTTATCCAACGCGAATGCTTTGTCGGAAGCCTGATCCGCAGGAATGAAGCCTTTTACAGTCTCACAAATTGACACTTGGAGACCACGAGGATGGATGTCAGTCACCTTAGCCTCCAGGAGTTCACCTGGTACTGCGTCCTGGAATAACATCAAACTGGTTCAACAATCATAAACTGAAAACAGTGAATACATACCAAGGCATATTAACAATTTCATCTTACCTTGTATGACACAATCTTCTGGCTTAGCATATCTTTACGAGTTGACACGATCAAACACCTATCCGCATATCGGAAGTTCATTACGCGGCACATATGTTCAGATCCAATCGAGTAGAATGACTCTACAATATAAGTGCGATATTAACCACATAAAAAGCTATAGAGGAAGTAGAAATGAGCTTACACCATATCTGAAGAAAACAACTGACCTATTTCCTCTGGTTTGTTGAGATACTGTTTGTACGCAATAGCAGTAACCAGAGGAACCTTGCCGTCGTCTGCGGCAGGCAAAGAAAAACAAACTAGGAATGTCTGCGGGACAACGTCAATAACAGTGCATTTGATACGATCACCAATAGAATAGCCCTAAGAAATAAAAGAACATGAAGAATAAGGTAATGAGAGTAGGAAGAAAAACAGTATTTTCCAGAAAAACAGCCCAGAATAAAACTAACCAGGAAAGTGGATCGCTTTTCGGCCTTGCTTATGGCAACAATATCTGGATGTGCTGATAAAACCAACAAGGGCGTATTTTGTTGACAAAACATTACTACACATCGTAATGCTCGTCCAACTCGGGTGATGTCAGCACGAAGACGTGGCGGTAGATGACTCTTAGCAACGAACCCTCTGACACCTGAATGCAGAGGAATGGTATGGTGAACTGGACATAAATGAAAGAACAACTTTATACTATTGCGTGAGGCTGTCCCACCTATAAGAACCAAGGAGCACTGAGAAGAAATCACTCAAATTCACCGGGCATACCACTATGTCGTATGGACAAAGCAACTCCATCGTCATCAGTATTGCCTTGTCAGACACAAAAAAAAAACTCAAAGTGTCGGTGTGGAAGAAACATACCATTTCCTAAGGTGACATAGATTCCAGCTGTAACAGAAGGCTCCGGATCCGGTTCGCACTCTACAATCGTACCAGGCATAAGGTGGTTCAGCTGCAGGTTTTCACAAGCATCTAAGCTGAGATTATCCTGAAAAAAAAACCACCTCTGTACACAATAAAAGTTGTCAAACGAAGCAAAGAAATAAGGAACCACATCTTCGAAAGGCCTTCGGTACAATGAATTCAATAAACATTCGCACCTGCTCAACAAATGAAGTCACCACTATAACTCGTGACGTTTTGCTTGTTTCTATACGGACAATAATAGGTTGTCCCGGCTCAACTTGCCGCTGCTGGTTCTTGTTGGGAAGAAAAGCCTGCACTGACTGAAGCCCTATGTCAAGCACGGCACCTAAACACATTTCTGCATTCCAACGATAAATCAGAGCTTACTTAGAGAAAGCAATACCTTTTTCCTCCACACTTTCAACGATAGCATGAAGTACGAGCCCAGGTACGAGCCTAGCAGGAGATAAGTGAGCATTGAGCTTCAAAGGATCACAACTGACGAGTGGTAAAGAAGAAGTTTTCTTCTTACCATCCTTCTTTCCCTTTTTGACCACTAAAGCAAGAACGTATAAGGAGTAAAAAGCCATTGTAACTGCAGGAAAATATAGAAGCTTATCGAAGAACAGCACATATCGAGAAGGAAACGGGACTCTGATCGCAACTTTCGTAAAGAAGGTGTGTGTTTTAACCATGCCAGCTTATAAAGCCAATGTACTAATTTCTTACCAGTCTGGGAACTCTGGATCACTCGGAACGGAACCATTTGTCCAATAACAAAAAAAGATTCCAAGGAAACTTTTTCTTGCTTCAGCAGTTCTGTGAACTTCTTTGAAACCTGTGAAGAAGACAATAACATGAGCACATTTAGGAGAACCAATAAAAAGACAGATGCCACACTACCTGCGTTGCAGGTAATTTTACTCGACACGTATCTGCAGTCTCCAGTAGAACATAGTCTTCATGGATCTTAAACAAGTATTGCGTAAATTTTGGAAAATAATAGAAAGATTTGATGTAAAATAGAAAACCAATTCAAAGTAAGGAGTTGACACGAGACCACAACAAATGCGACGACTAGAGTAAAGTCACCAACCTCATTTCGAAGTCAACATAATTTCGTGAGAAATAAATGGAATAAACCACTTGCCACCATAATAAGAAAGCTACAAACCTCTGTAACAATTCCAAGACCCATAACTCCATCTGTGAGGAGTTCCAATGAAATCGGCTTGCTCCATACAGCAGCCTTTTCCTCTACTGCCTTCTTTTTGGACGGAGGAGCTTCAGCTTTTCCCTTTGCTTTTCGCTAAAAACTTGCTTTAGGAAAAACAAACAAATAACATCAAGAGTATGCCCATTTTTGTCCCCTACAACGAATGATGTTGATAAAATTTATGAATAGAGTTGAAAGAATGGACAAATAGAAGTAAGTAACGAGTAAGTTGTCGAGTGGTGAAGTCAATCGCATTGGGTTATAAGTTACCTGGTAGAAGAACGTATATTGCCAATAATTAACAAACCTTTTTAGCCACGCCAAACAGCTGATTTTCTTCCTTATGAGCTTCCCCAGACTTGTGTGACTGTGATGGTGCAGCGACGGCAGCTCCACCTCTGGGAAAATCGATTTCTTTATCTAAAACGCCCATGATGGCGCTGCTCTCTGAAATATTATAAGTAAAATGGAGGTGTGAATGACTTCGAATCCTGAAAAGATAAGACATGCGACAATGCATTTCAAAGGGGGAGGGGAAAAGGAGTCCGCAGCCGGCCGGCACATTTTCTTCGATGCAAACCAGAACAGATGCGAACCCAGCTGTTCATATACATGGGTCCCCAACTAGGAAGGAGGAAATTCCCTTAGTTCTAAATGGTTTTCAAATTATTGCGACGAATTTTGCGTCCAAAATGACTTAGTGGGCAAATCAACGCCTCGAGATAAGAAGTCGTAGTAGTTAAAAGTGTTGAGTGTAGCTGCAGAACAAGCACTCTAACTTACGAGTTGGGAGCGAATCTTCGTATCCCCCAGTTTGCTCCTACAGTTCTAAGTGCATATAGTCTTTGCAAAAAATTCTTGCCTCACGCTACACCGCGCGTCGACTGAGCCACGTCGCAGCACGCATGGTAATGCATAGGAGGAGCGGCGCGGCTCAACAGACGGGCGGTGGATGCCGGAGGCAAGTATTTTTTGGAACGGCTGTACAGGGAACGTCAACCACGATTGCCACTCCCGCGGACAGGGCGCGCCACAACATCCACGTGCCGTGGACGAGGCAGCACTCAACATCTCCATCTCTTCGCCCGCGCCACGTGGATGTTGCGGCGCTCCCAGACCGCAGGAGTGGCAGTCATGATTGACGTTCCCTGTAGCTTCGTCGATGTATGCAAGACATAATTGCGCATCCGACTGAGCCTTGGAGGGGCACCATCATACGTGGCTCATCAGATAGAGCTGGGTCCGAGGCTCAACTTGGAATCTATTGCAGAAGCAGTATCGATTAGCGGCCTCCCTTGCACAATTACGGCAGATAAATTGGAAAAGCATGTGCTTATACAGTGACATACTACGCACATGATAAAAAAATCGGAGCGAGAAAGTTACTTGGGGAGAAGAAAGTTGGGGAGAGTGGGGCTACCCTAAAAGTGGTTATAGGCTTCATCTTGGAAACATAAGTCTAGGGCTTAGCCTAAGCCTAATTCTGAACCTATACCCGAGCCTGACCCTGTGCTTAATACATAGATTTGAATGTAAGCTTGAAACTTTGGCCAAGCTCAGGTATGTACCCCTCCCCCCTCTCCGACTCGCTTTTGAATAACTGCGTCATGATACGGAGCTTGGAACAACATGTCCAATTAGGGACGAAACAGTTATGGGTTATACTTTACGCATAAAGTAGCCCTGGAAGTGTCATAGTTCTACGATTAAAGGTGAGAGTCTGTGCTGGCCTTGTAGAACACTTATGGGCACTATTCCACGTGCAGGGTCCCAAAAATCTCAAGGATTTCTCCTTTGAAACGCTACATTAGAGTTTATTTCAGACGCTTAACCCGAATGTGAACATGCTATGAATCGTAAACACATTTCTGTAGGGCGCTTCTAAGCAGCGTCAATGGAGAACCATGCTTTAGCAGGGTCGTGATTATAGTTGACACATTCGAAGACAGGCCTCGAATATTCGAATATCGAATATTCGAGTCTCTCGAAACCATTCGAACGAATGAATAATATTCGAACTGAAAGTTTTGAAAGTATTCGAATTCGAATATTCGAATATCACGCTCTTCGAATATTCGATTATTCGAATATTCGAATAATCGAATAACCGAATAATCGAGGGAATGTTGTCCTCAAAGAGTTAGGCTTGCGTGGATGTTCTGTTTGATTTCCAAAGGGTTTGCTTTCTTTCTCATTTAAATTTTCTTTGGTATTGAGAAATTGGTGAAGGAAATGAGGAACATTGATGCTTCGAGAGCGGGTGGTCTTGACCCTATTAGGAGCTAGGAAGACCTAAAAATACATAGCCGATTTCACTTTTCTCTGCTTTGAATGATTTCACAGCAACATGAAAAATCAAGCCCGGTAAGAATCGTGAGCACTGCATTCGGCCTACCGACACCACTGCTCAACAATAGTATAACTTAAATTTCGTCACTGCGGAGACGTAGACAAGCATATTTCCAGCGACTGCCCAGTCGAGAAGGCGTTCCCAGTGCAATTCTCATCTTAATCAGCAACTCAAGCATAGAGATTTTGAGCTCGTAGCAACTACTCACTGACATCGCACGCCAATCCTGCTAGCAAAGAGCAAAGCAACGAAAATGGGGCTGCTTCTCTGAATCACATATAATTTTGTATGGACAAAGTGTAACATCTACTTAAGTTGCAGAAGCTTTCACTTTGTAAGAAAAAATTCATTAAAATAACTACATACATACAGACAAGATATCCTTATTCTTCCCCGTAGGAGTTCCACGAGATGGGCGCACTGCATCAGGGGCTTGCTCATGCGCGATGGTCTCTGCTAACCAAAGTGGTTTTACGATTTTCCGGGGTTACCATTCAGTAAAATTGTGTACAAAATAGGGTCTCAACAAAGAAATGTCATAACTTTTGAACCAACCTAATATTTTAGTGCATTCGTCGTTAAATTCTATCCATAACCGAGTGCGGATGTTGTTGAATAGATTAAAAACCCGTGCGAGTAAACAGATTGCGAAAATTTCGCATGAAAAAGACCATGCTTTAAAATTTCGAGGTTTCTTATGTCAATTTCTCCTCATTTATCGATAGTGCCTGTTCCAGCATAGGTACCGCCACAGTTCACCTAGCCTGGAAAAGTTGTTTGCCCTTTTTGCGCATTGAAGTGCCTTCGAATATCGAATATGAGCTTCGAATATCATGACTTATAATAAAGCGCTTACTCCGTGTGTGTGTGTGTGTGTGTGTGTGTGTGTGTGTGTGTGTGTGTGTGTGTGTGTGT
>JARK01001339.1:3153832-3217205 GCA_000688135.1 Ancylostoma ceylanicum | reverse complement strand
TAGTTACGATTAGCTATTTCACCCGAGAGAATGATTAAATTGCACTGAGAGACGCAAGCAGTTCTCTTTAATCAGTTCATTTTTATGGTGAGGCATATAAGGAAAACGGAGCGAAATCTGCATGCCCATTATTCTTCTAGGATGGATGCGAGGTGAAGTCATGCGAGCGTAGCGAGCATAAAGAAAAGTCTGGAAGTCCGGCGTCAGCCGGACGGCCAGACTGGTTCGAATATATTCGAATAGTGCCTCCTGTCGAATATTCGAATTCGAATATGTTCGAATATGGGGACTTTCTCGAATATTCGACTATTCGAATATTCGAATATTCGAATTTTTCGAATATTTATTCGAATACGAATATTCGGTTATAACTATAAGTCGTGATTGGCTGGAATGTCGCATGATTGGCTCCATGTACATACTGTGCGCAATTTTGTGCTTGAGTAACTGTTTGTGTGCTTTCTATTTCATACCACACTGGCATTCCTTCTGAAGAACTGGTTGAATTGAAGGGAAGTAGTGCTCTGAAAACAACTTACGATGAGACAGGACGATTTTGGTTGAAGATATGTTGTTCCAAACATTTCATACTAAAAAGTGTAAAACTTCACATAAATATCCAAGGATCTTCGATAGATTTGGGAAGGAATAACTTAAATAGAGAGAAACTACTCAGAAAACATGTTTGAACATTCCGAACAAAACAATTCTGGAGACAACTCCAAACGTTAAAGAGCGTTGAAAATTTACATTACTGCTCATGGGATGTCGAAATGCGACAGTTGTTGCGCGCAGTCATCGTCGCTCACCATCGCTCTTCCTCAATTTCTTTAGAATTCCTCCAGTTGAAGAGTAGTGGTGATTTGAATGTTCTCAGCGAGCTCTTTTCGGTGTTTAGGTAACACTCCCGTTTACCAGTTCCTTCTAAGTAGCCGATATATTGATCGATGCCGCGTCGTGCATCCATGCAACACAAAAAGGCGAGTTCAAACTCAAACTCGATTTCCTAAGTTCTCAGAGAGACGAAATCACACGAATGGTGAAATGTGCTACTTCACGGTACCGAGAGTTGTCGCTTTACGCCACTATTTGTCACGACGGGGCACTTTGAAGGACCCGAGAGGTGACAACATGACGCATAAACATATCTAAACATCGTGTTGGCAATTGAAAAGGACACGTCGAGACAAACCACTGAAATTTATGTCTGGAGCATTCCATACAAACTTCAAAAACTTTCAGGATTCAAGAAATGGAGAAAATTTGTAACTTGTTAGTTGAAAAAAAGTGGAACGCTTTGCCGCTCGACGGATCCACCTCACTTTTCTTTTCTAAACAAATAATAAGTTTTCTTCACATAATCGTATTAGCTAGAGGTTAATGGCACATTTAGGTCGCTGGAGGGTCGAGAAGAAAGCAGCAAGTCGAATTGGATCAAAGGACGAGAAGCAATCATGCTGTTACCAATAATTTTGAGTGACTCCTTATCCGTTGTTCTTTATTGTTCTGGGTATAACGGAGGGAATAACTCCGATATTCTGACCGAGTAAACATAATTGACAATCTTAGTGATTTCCCTATAACTGCTAACCCTTCATCAAATTTTTAATTCCAGTGTGTACTTGTTCATTTATCATAGGCTCCTGAAGTTCTATAGATTTTTGCAGTCTTCTCATACAGCTGCAACTGACATTCTCCCGCGATTGCCTCTGTCAACGGAGACATGTATTCATTGTGCCTGAGCCCGAAACATTTTCATTCTAAGGTCGAATTTTTCAGAATTATCCTTATTTATATTTCTTCCTATCCTTGAGGATTTGTACGTTAGATATCCATGACCTGGATTTTTTTGCTTCGATTGCTCCACTCCAAAAACTGATATGATCTGCACACAGAGAACTTGTAGCGTGTTTTTATTAACCGTATGTTTGAGTATTTTCTTTTCAATCAAATCCTATGACGCAAAATGTTCATCCATTTCTTGGTGTACTGATACGACAGCTATTTTACTCGTAAACAGCAAGCTTCGAATAGGAGAAGCCGCCGTGTTTTTCACTCATTCATCATTTTCTCCCATTTACTCATCACTGCCTGAATTCGTTTTGGATGATACGCTTGGAAATAAATGTGCACCATTACTAAATTCCTTGTTTCGATTGATTCATTGTTGTCTGAAAAGGCTCCATAAACCAAATAAATACTTCTTTTTTGGGTTAGAAAGTGTTCTATAGTCCGGCGATGCACATTTTTTATTTTTTATTTTTTTTTGATTTTCGTATGTCATATTTTACAAATTGAACCCTATTCTGTCGTCAGGATTTCCGCAAATCCGTGAATGGGATCTTAAACAAAAGGTCCCGTAGAACGCTGTGTCTGTCGCTTCAAGATAACATCCTTGTATACGAGCTTGCTAGTACATGTGAGAATGAAATTTGAGAATTGGGATCCTTTATACCTTTATACCCTTTGTAGTAATACGAATAGTAGTCACGTTTAAACTGTTTCAATTTCTGTGATACATCCACTCCAAGTGCCAAATCCTTCAAATCCAGGAGGATATCCTGAAATAAGAGCTCTTTTGGTTCCTCAACTCTCGAAACCCAAGAAATACTTCCCTCCTGCGAGTACCCAATGCCCATACGTAGGTGTTTTGCACTCCTCGTCCGTCAGAAGCCTTCCTCACATGTTTGTCTGTGGTTTTGCTTCCAGATGAGGTCAAACGTCGTGAAAGAGGCAATGGAATGTCACACGGCTAGTATGTATGCATTTCTTATGTGCACCCTAGTGCGATCACTGGTCCATGGACCACAAACCATAATAGCGACGATGAATGGCCATATGTTTTCATGCATTTGCCAATTTTGTGATCTAGCGAGCATTCTCCCCAGCAATTGTTCCGATATTTTTAGTCTTACTTCTTTGCGCAACTCTTCGAATAATTTTCGTCTCTGGAAATCTCTTTATTCATGACACTAGGTATCGTTATCAACGCTTTGAGTTCTCATGTATAGCATATCCATGGTTGTTGCTTTTCATCTGACTTTTTCAAATTTCTCAAATAATTCTGAAACTTCTTGGACGAAGCGAACCTCGTTCAAATTTTGCTGGAAGTTCAGCTTTCAGTATACTAAAACTTTTCTAGAAGAAACTTATCTATGTTGTTGTTTCGTTTATAGCCAGACAACATTCCATCGTTGCTATAAGTTAGCTCTCCTTCTGCTTTCTTTCTTTGTTTCTTTCTTTCTCTTTCCCATGAAGCTCACTATGTACAACTAATATTTTTCTACCACAATCAAACACAGGTCTCCTCATCCTGTTCTGGATTTTTTTCAGGGATATCCCACTTGAAGAACAGCAGCACAAGGGCTCTCAGTAGAAGGAACACTAAATCAAGGAGGACATGCATTTCCACAGGTGAGCACCTTGCATGCTACAAGCTATCGTTATGGATTTTTTTCTGGATTGTAGATAAAATTAAGGTGGCCAGCGGGTAACTGTATACATATTGAAGGTGTAGCTCGAGATTATGTATCGTATAGGTTTCTAGTGATTCCTATCGACTTCTGTTGTAGGAGTATTATATGTAGCTTAAGGTGTACATCTGTAAAAAATGGAATCAAAACCATACTAATTTGCCGCAGTATGTATATTTTCTCTTATCACCGATTGAGTATGAGTCCATTGTCGTGGAGCAAAAGGCGTGGGATTGGAAAAGTTCGCAAACAAGCTATATTATACCCCTCGAGGGATGAGGGCACCACGCCAACAGGTGTGAGCTTTCGACTGAAATGGTGAGCGTTACCAGTCGAACTGTTGGGTTTGGAGCAATCTTCCAACTGGCCCTCATCTTACTTCAGTGCTTGTTATCATAGAGTTCGCACAAGAGTCCTATCTACGGACGGCGCTGGGTTTGCTTAGGTTCCTATGAAACCGGACTTTGTGTTCCTCTAGTTAGTATTTTTTTCTTGTTATTGGTTTTTTTTAGTTCTAAAGTACGTTGCTGTTCCTTTTTCTTAGTTCTATTGTTACTATCTCACATCACTGTTCGAGGTTTCAACTGTTTTTTGTTCAAAGGCGCACCACAGAGTGCATTCAAATAAGTAAATAAATAAATAAATAGATAAATAAACAAATAAATAAATATTAATAATAGTGGTAATACTAATAACAATCATAAGAAAGTATAATATTGACAGTACTATAATACAAAAGGTGTTAAAATAGCTCAATCTAGTCATTATCGGCTGCCATGATATCCTCGATGTTAAAAGGTGGCGGGTTTTCTGATATAACCACAGAAGAGTTAACAGAGGTGAATTTCGAACTTTATGCTAGTAAGCAGGAGCTCGGAGGCCTATGAATTTAACTCTATTTACTTACAATTTTCAGACGTCGAAAGCCCGACTTGCACTGATTTTCAGATTGCTATGGTTGTGAAAGAATTCCAGATGGGAAAGTTATGTCACAGTAGCTCCGTCCACCCTCAATGTCTGATACTCTAGCCCGCTCCGAGGAGCCTAAAGTATAAAATGTTCCTACTAGCGGTTGAGGAAGTCGGTGTTCACACACCTATCTCCATCACAGTCTTGAAAGGTTATAATGGATGTAAGATAATATCCCCCGGAAGCATTGCGCTGGCTATCTTCTCAGAAGTAACGCCGAGTTTTCCCTTCGTTCGTCTCTGCAGGTTTTCAGGTCTAGCTGAAGTGACGCCAGAACTATCAAGAATGTGAAAGACAAGCGCTCATATGTTTACAAATAGGTTTTCCTCTTATAGTTTTGTCTATGATCTAGGAATGAAGGCTTTTTTCCATGCTCAAAATTTCTCTTGGACTATGGCAGAACTGGGTTGTTTATCCGTCGCGCAGAAGTTTTTACTAGAGAAAATATATTCGAAGATGTTCCGGTAATCACAAAGCCACGGACGCGTTTCCAAGTTATGAACAAAGAGAACTTCAACGTCTTACTGGGCATTTCTTCTGTTCCCTTCTTAAATGTAGACCCTCATATCCACTTTCTTATAGAGTTTCTTTATTAATTTGACATACATTCTTGCTATATCCGCAGTAGTTTCCTCTAAAAATGCAGAAATTTCTTTAAAAAGTTTGTTGTGTAAGTTATTCAGAGTTTGACGGTTACTAGAAAAACTACTTTGGCCGTTAAGGTCAGGGACCAGTTCTCACTGTGGCACGGAATCTGTGAACATTAAGCATGTCTTTGTATAATAGAAAAATTCATGGAAGTGGATTTAGGCACTGATTAGGGTGCTGTGCCTCAAAAAATTTCAGGGTTCGTTAAGTTGTTGATTCGTTAAATTACAATGGTGGTTACGCTCTAAAGCGTTAATCCATTACATTAGCAACGCACTGCCTTGGTTTTGACGCAGTACATTGAATATACGAATAGTGATTCGATCATTTATGAACCATTATTTGTGGACCTTGATGATCAATCCTTGATGAGGGAAGCAAAGCATATGCTTTTTCTTGTTATTTAAAAAGTTTCAGCAAGGCTTACAGTACCATCCATCGTCTTCGGAATCCGAAAGCCAAAGAATTGCCAGCAAAGACCTGAGATTCCAGGAAATTTGGTTGAATTTTACCTATAGACTGTCAAGAAACCTCGGTTCAAATTGAGCCATTTCCACATATTCTTGTTCTTCAGGTGCGTAATCAAAGAACACTTTATGTTCTGACAGGAATTCAATACTCTCACTTCTTGTTAAATTTTTCTACCCTGAGCTCAATCTTCTCTCAGTTTTAGGTGCTCTTCGTTTATAAAAGTTGTTCGAATCGTCTCATAATCTATCGCTCAAAAAATGTTTTGCTTATACGAGCAGTCCATCTTCTTTTCTCCCCTTCATTTATCTACATCCTTAAAATAAGTTTGTGCGGAAATCTTCGCCATCTGCGTGACCTTGTCTAGCGATAGAATTTCAGTGACGGAATCGAGGGGAAACTGACACTTTGCCTTTGTAACTCCATTCTCTAAGTCTTCTTCGTCTCGTGGGCCTGAATCAATAGTGTTCTATTGGAGAACGGCTTTTTCTAGAAACTTTTGAGCTCTATTGTTTCTTTAAGTTCCAAGTAGTGATCTGCAATTCATCATTTACTCATTCTCTAGTTTTTTCTCTTTTCACTACAGATTTTTCCTTACAAAACAGGTAATATTACTATGACTATATGACTATGACTGAGCCAGTACGAATGTGCATGGCTGTCGAAGATATCCAGGAAAGGCTAGGCTATTTTACATGTGCAATAATATATACAATTAATATATAAAAATTGCAAAAAAAAACAATATGCAATTAATCTCTTTCAAAATCCAACAGAATTTTTTTGTTTTTCCAGAGCTGGATTTATAGGTTTCTTCACAATGAGTTTGTAATAATTACATACGTGCTTTAGAAGAGGCTAATTTTATTTTATTCAATTTTGAATAAAGTGACCGTTGATGAACTAAGCCCTACAAAAATTTCTTCAAAGGTTGCAATGTGGTCTTGGCTCCTTCCTGGAGCTCCTTTACGCCTATAAAAATTTATTTCCTCACTTATCAATCAAGTTCTATGTACTTCTTTGATGAAATGTACATATGTTTTTGCATTGGTTGGTGCATTGTTTTTTAGCACCCATCTGAATCTACTGAGTTTTCCCGTGACGCACTGTGCGGAAGTTTCTTTCCAAAACATCTAAAGTTTTTCCACGAAGACCCTTAGATTTTGCTGCATAATTGAATTTGTTTTCACTCATGGCATTTTTCCAAAAGTCCAACGACCGCCGCTCCTTGAAGGCAATTCGCCATGACTTCCATCCAGAGCGTCTGGCCTGCCGAGCACATTATTTTTGACTGACCAAAACGAGTTTTTTTTTTCGCCGCACGAACTCGGCTAATAAATAGCGTCTCCTGAGCTTCCATTTCCAATGCATAGACATCCTTTCGAGGAGTTCATCCATTTGTTTTTTTTTTTTGTTGGACGTTTAGTTTTCGCTAGTTAGCTATAATTGAACAGATTATTTACTTGATTGAATATGTAGTTTTCTGCTTATTTACCAAGATAGATCATATCAAAATTCTCAATGCAAAGACTGAGGTGAATATAAGTATGGAACAGTGAGATAGATTAGAACGTGCTAGCCAACAATAGGATTTTTAGGTTCCGAAAGCAATATCCGCGGGAAAATCAACCTTATCTGAGCTCTCTTCTAAAAATGGACATTGACTATGATGGAATATTTTAATGTTTCTTCATCTTCTCTTTTAAGATTACTAACAATGACTATTACTACTACGGGCTATAGAAGAATCTTTTCACAAAAATGAATCTTTTTTTTTGTTCGTAATTCGTGAATAAATCTACTATTTATTAGAAATCTTTCTCATTTTCCTTTCGAAAGAGATTTCCATAGCGACTTGAAAAGCACATTAAATGCATGATTCTCCTTCATATTTAATGAGTTTCTTTATTCTGCTTACGTAGAACTCTCTATATACGTTGTGAATTTCTATCTTCATCTAGGACTTTTTGATTTTTCAACTTTGGAAGAAATGGAAGATCACCAATTAACATTTTCTCCAGAGATTTTCCTCTAAAAAAACAAACAAAGATGTAGCAGCTGAACTGGCCCATGAATGCGCCTAGAGGTGTCCCCTTGTCTAACAAGCCCCATGAACGGCTGCGTGACAAGAGGTACGCTGCTGGGCTGTGATTGGTCGATTCATGTACGCGTCGCAGCTGCAGCCTTCAAAGGTGCGAGCGGTGCTGCGGCGAGATAGACTAATTTTCTATGCGCGGATGGGACATATGAATGCTATCGGAGCCAACAAACTGCACGGAGGTGGCCTCCGATGTCATTCAATGCGTCGAATTTGAAGGGCCAACCTGGATTTAATGAGCATGCGCATGCGGCGCGGTTGCGTCACGGCGTACGTCTTGGCCGCCTCCCCCGTGAACACTATTTAATTACGGGGGCATCAAAATGTTTTCGGGTTCAATAATTTCCGCTTGCGTGTTCAATAATGCTGCATAATTCTAAGAATATTACGGAGGACGAAACCATTCCTGTTGGTTTGCACTATTCCATAGAATTTCCTGAGCTCTCCCCCCCCCCTCCCATAAACCAGGACGTTTTGTTCAGAGTAAGGTATGGGTATCGTCCAAAAGTTTGAATTCTTGTCCTGTAAACGAGTAGACTTTAAATTCACCCTCATTTTGTTAGGAAGGAAAGTCTTCTTGCGCTCCGTCTTGAATTTTGGAACCCAGCGTTTTCTAAGCAGTGAGAATCGGTGTGCAACAGTCTCCTTATAACCAGGGCAAGGCGAGGACGGTGTATTGCGGCTGTAGAGAACATCACTGAGCACTGCAGACAGATTTCAAAAGGTGAAATTATGTGAGAACCCTGACCACCCAAAACTTCTTTTGGAGATTTTCGTCAATTTTCTATTCTCTCCAATAAGAATTAGAATTTCTAACAGTTTGTTTTTGACCATTGGTTTATTCATTTTTGGCCATCACTGAGGGTGTAATACGACTAATATCGTACCACAAAACGTTAGCGTAACACTTTTTATAGAGGAATCTGATTGGTTATTAGTTCGTTTCATTTTCTTCAGAAGAACATTTGAATAACACATCGTTAAGAGCAGTAATCTTCAGTTGTAGAAGAGATACGTATATATAAGACAGTGACAACTAAATTCTTGCGCAAAACGGTTCTTCAAGAAGGGAATGTGCAGAAAATGACGTAGTGTCATGGAAGTTACGCTGCAAAATGAAGTGAAATTTTGTGGAATGGTAACTAACAATAAGCATTTTCCTACGTAAGCACCAACCCTTCTTCAACTGTGAAACGTGGAAACTGCTTTGCACATGTTTCAAAACTGTCTGGGGATTACAATATTTATTGCGTCATTAGTCTTTACACCGAGCAGACCATGTTGCGCAGCATCTTCTTTCACTTGTTTATTAACCTGAAAAAGAATGCTGCTACTCCAATGAACTGGTCATATCACCTGGTTTTCAAAATAAGTACGTGCAAATTCTGGAAATGTTGGACGTGTTTGGTCCCAACAGACACGAATTTCATGGAGCAGACTTGGGGCTTTTTCCATGTTATTTCGTTTGTATGCGCACCATTAAAAATGGGAATGATTGACAAGAAACTAATGTATTATAAATTTAGGACGTTTTGCTTCAAAAATTTAGTTGGAACTGTCTTGTATGTAAGTACATGCCTTCACTCTCCAGAAAGTGTATTAGTTTCCTCGTTGCCTTCGTGTATTCATCTGCGACGCTTCTACGAAAAAGAGAAGAATGTTCTCAAGAAGAAGTTAGACTCCTACAAATCCTTGCAGTGGTTGCTCAGGAAGCTATTCTGACATTAAAAAAGGTCCACAGGTAAAGCGTGCCTTGCTTTCTAGTCATGGTCTTCCTCACCACAAATTAGTGTACCGGGAGGAATGCGTCAGCCAATGACGTCTGACGACTCCTGAATGCACCGCAGTGACGTGCTTCTGTTACCATTAGCCAGCCGAACTGCCAACATTTATGACGTTGTTTCCATAAATGTGGTGCTTTCCTCCCTAGGTTAATCACCAGTCACAGATAACTGCACTGAAATGCAGTGCTAGCGTCTCGTTAGTGTTGGTGGATGCAATGGAGGTATCTTTACTAGCCTCATATGCTCTGAAACTGTACGACATCTTATAAAATTGACAGTGTGTAAGGTTTGCGCACACGATACCAACACCATCCATTACGGTAAAAGTGATTATGGGAAAAACCGACCCCCAGTACGACCCCCCTCCTCCCACCCACCCACCTCTCTACATCTCTTTGCGACCCGCTCCCCTCACCCGCCGCATTCTCTCGTTTCCTTTGCCAACTCTTTTCCTTCGAACTGCTACGTCATAGCGATATTTTTGATGCATTTTTTCACTTTTCGATGATTCAATTCATATAGAATCCCGCTTTCGACCATAGGTCTTCATCAACTCTGGGATCTCAAAAGCCGTTTACCTCTGTGGTCTTCTGGTCCCATTACCAGGAGCGGTAACTGCTGGCCACGCTTTCTCGGTCTGTACCTGATTACCTTGATCACTTTGACTCCCATTGATCGTCGGGTATACCGAGCGGGCGCCAGCAATCCTTCCATTTGTCCCTTTCACGTGCCGGTGTAGTCCAGTGCGTTATATCCGTTTGAGAGACAAGAAGAGCATCATATCGTTCTTTAGAGGATTTCGTGAAGAAGTCTGACCATCGGGTCGGTGGTCTTCCTGTCTTCCGCGGACTGGGTCTGTACTAGTGCAGTACTAGTGCAGAGAATTAACATAAAATAAACATCATTCCATCCTCTAGAAAGACTTCCCCCTCTGTCTGAGCTAGCTCATAACATTGGGGTTAGGATTTGTTATGTTATACATATTAGGTCGGTACAGATGGAATGTCGTTTTCTGAAAATTGGAAATGGAAATTTATCATAACAACAATACTACGCCATCTTAATCCAAAATATAGTCTCCACTGCTATCGACGACTCTTCGCCATCTTTCGCTCAGGAGTAGGATTCCCTTCTCAAAGACGCCAGTGTGCTGCGCTCGTTTACCCAGCGTCTGACCTCGTCATGGTTATTGAACTTCCTTCCCTCCAAGGCGTACTGCATTGAACGGAAAAAGGTGATAATCAGATGGTGCTATATGGGGGCTATACGGTGGATGTGGCACCAACTGCCAGTCCAGGTCCTCGATCTTTTTTGCGAATTTCTGAAATTATCAAGGATCAGGAATTGATCGTCGGGAGCAATAACAATGACGGTAGATAACCTACACACAAGTCTTCACTACGGCGCTTAGCTACCCTGAAACGGTAATTGGTCTGTAGAAATAACCACCAGAACCAAACGACATTTTATCTGTACCAATCTAATAATAGGATATATGGTAGAATAAGCCGCCCCGGTCAAATTTCTTCGCGTGGCATTCCTCATCGACGACTGAAGGAGCATAAAGTAATTTATTTAGGTCAGGGAAGAAACGGTGAAGCATGCCTTTTCACCTAATATGTAAAGAATCCAACATGATTGGCAATTTTACTCTAGAGGAAACGATAACGCAAACGCCAGTATTGATTATGGTCTTTTTCCTATATTCAGTGCACCATGAAAAAATGTATGTAATGAAGAACAGCACAGTTGTCAGGACCGGCTTGTTCATAGATAAATGGGGTTGTTCGTAATATTCGTCTCTCAGCTTTTGAGTGATCTCGACTCTCATGCATACACCTGACAATTCTGCGACGGAGGCCCAGCCTTCCTTGATATATTACAAGTACAACATCAGCATTTTCAACCCGTTGGTAAGAGTTGTCGCTCGTGATCTGGAGCTGAAATACACTCTTGGAGCGCGACCAGTGCCAGATCTCAGTTGTTTCATGATCCGATTGCGTTTCCCCTAACTTATTTTAGCATCTAAAATATCTCTTTTCTTCTACTTCTCGTTTTCATTCTGTAGGACAGAGCTCATTTTCTTCATATTTCTTACGTACCTCGCCGACTATTCGTCCTTTGGGTAGTTTTTTTTTGCAAAATCCAAATTTCAGTTCATTTGCTATTTTTATGTCATTTTATAACTTCTTGCTTTTTCAATAGCTTTCCTACTTGTTGTTATTCTTTTTTGATGAATATTTCTTTCGATCTTCTCCGAAAGAATGTTGAGAAATCTAAATAACGGATTTCGCTAGGAAAAAGGTGGCTAAGAACGGCATCATCGTTTTTTTCCTATCGGTGGCCATCCAGGCTCGCGTACCTCGATCCATCCTCTGCCGAAGTAGTGAGCCGAAGGCCTGTAAAAAATAAAGATTTTTCTGTTTTGACACATTTCAGAGGTCTGACAGAGTTCAGAGCAACCAAATACATTAGATCACGCAGAAATCTTGAGGTCGAAATTTTTCGTGAGTGCTGCCTTTAACAAGGTTTGAACGAGGTGCGAGACAAGCCTACGTAGTTTGTTGCTTTTCATACGAAAAATTTCCCTCTCTTGTCCTCAAGGTCGTAAGTTCTTGTGGGAGATTGCCTCTGAAAGGCGGTCTCAGAATCAAGTTAAGTACGTTTGAAAATTTTCTTTCTATTTTCCACTGATTCTTCTCTTTATACAGCCTGTGTGCGGAACTGAGAGGTAAAATCTCATAAGGATTAGTTAGACAAAGGAAAGTAAATGTAGCTCCAACATAGGAAACATGAAGCACAAAAAAAAAAGCGAAATTTTCGGCTCGTTTTGATCTCTGTCGAGACAAGAATCTTCAGGAGAGCAAAATTTCCATACGACTTTCTGAAACGTCCTCGAACTTTCCTATCTCTCACGAATCTGGGAAGCACAGGCACTCAGTATTCCTGACCGCACTCAAACTCAACCGCTTGAGAGTAAGAAATTTCTATTTTAAGGGGAACTCTCAAGGGCTAAAAATTGAAATGTTTTGTTTGAGGAGTAGCTGTTCTCCAAGAATTTCTGGAGAATTTTCTTTCTCTGGTAGAATCTACGAAATTCTCCTCAAATCATTTCCTCTTATGGGGTATCATAGAGCAAAGTAGAATTTGTTTTGCTGCTACCGAAATTTGATGGAAATTCTATGATAAATCCGTTTTACCTACAGTGCGCGTCAATGGCGATGACCCATCCACGGCCTCGACAAGGACGCCACGCATCCGCGCCGCACGTGCCGGAATCGTTGCCGTCAGCCGTCGGAGTGCTATTTCTAGGCGCTTTTCCTACCAATTTGGTGATCTTTTCACTTTTTTAATGTTTCATAGTGATATGTAGCACAATGGCAGCAAACGGCATGGATTCCGGCGCGCGCGGCGCAGTTGCGCGGCGTGCTTCTCAAGGCCATTGATGAACCATCGCCATGGACACTCACTGTACATACAATTTATAGAACATTTTTTTACGAGTTTTTACAGTCTTTTGTTGTTGAATCATAATATTGTCTTGGTAATAAATAGTAAAAATGAGTAATATGTGTAAACGGCCCCTGCTGAGTTCAAAAAAAAATTTCTAGCTGTTTAGGAAGAGTCGGTATTTTCCAGAACAAAAATATGTACTGGTTGTAACCCAGCAGGATGTTCATGAAATTCCTGAGTTCTTGCAACCTCTAGACTTCTTAAATTCTTACTTCCTGGTCTGCATTAGGTTGCATTTCCACTACGATGCTTGAATTGATTTAATTCAGCGCAGCTATTGCGAGGTGAAACCAGGTGTTGAGACATTAGACTTCATGCTGTTTGGTCGTAAACACATAATGTACGCCATCAAGCGGAAGTTTCCGGAACGCTGTGCCCTGAAGTGAGCATGGACAATCTAGGACCGACCTTATGACCACACCTTTAGCTGTTAGCTGAGGTCGGACCAGTCCATTTTGCTCAGTTATTCGGACGAGTTTTGATTGGATTCCCAAAATACTTGTTGCTTTTCTTGCTAGTTCTTCTGATGATGTCGTCTTTTTTATAGATCAGTACCTTTCGACGAGTTACTAGTTTTCAGAATTCGCTGAGAGATTCACATACGAAACTGCGTTATCTACTGTGCACCAGTTTCGTTATTTATTTATTTTTATTTAGTCGAAGGCGTAAACAAAAGGTTTATGGTAGAGAATATCGCGGGTGAATTGATACGTATGTACATGTACATATAGTAAAGACATACAGAATACACATACAATACAGGAACCGTACTCTATATAATAAGAATTTATTAAAAGTCGAATGACCCATTCAAAGAAATTATCAATTCAGGACCCAAGAAATTTCAATATGGAAAAATCGATGGCCCTTGATGGCAGCACCCACGATAATCTTTGTCTCTGAGCTTTTGAGTGCTCTGAATCCTCAGACACAAACCCGACAATCCTGCAACGGTAGTGCTGTCCGAGATTCAGCTTTCATCGAGATATTAATGTTAATGTCTTGGTAGTGTTTTCTGATCCGGGGTCTGGTCAGCTAATCTCTGCACCCAGGTTCGCTGACACTTCTAATTGGTGGGACACATGTCAAGCGTCCTAGGAGAGTCAGTAGAGTGTGATTCCACCTCCTCATTCAGCACAATAGCTGTTAAACGGTAAAGCAGTTTTCAAAAGGCAGTTGTATACGTTGGTACAGTGCTCTATGTTCCAATTTTTTGTGTTCTAACCCTTCTTGTTTGTGGCGCACCTTTGAGTGCAATAATAAATAAATAAATATTACAAGTACAACGTCACTTTAACAGTTCAACTCACAGTCAGGTGGTACGAGTTGCCCGGTCGAGCTAGAGCTTATATATACCTCCTTGGAGCGCGAGCAATGTCAGATATCAGTTGTTTTGCAATCCAATTGCTTTTCTCCCTAACTTTGGAGTATTTGGAACATATTTCTTCCCGTTCTTTTTGCTTTCGGTTGGTCACATGCTGTTTTATCTTTATCTTTATTATTATCCGTCGACAATTAAAACATGTCTTGATCGGATGGATTAGCTCTGTTGCGATAATGGAAATATGGGGGTATGGCGGTATGGGGGAAGGGAGTGGGTAACTTGGCGTCAAAGTGCAGTGGCCCGCCAACACTGCAAGCCGATAGCGCATGTTCGACTCCGGTACCAACTTAGTGGGTCCGCCAAATCTGCCAAGCCCACATACTTCGATCTTGGACGAAGTAGGGAAACTCGGAGATAGATGCTGTAAAACAGCAAAAAAAAGTAACACCACGAAACAAAATAAAACAGCGTTAGTGAAAGAACAACGAGGAGTTGTTACATATCTTGAGCTCACGAAGCTGATACCGGATCTCCCTACTTCTTGCAAACGTCATCCGTTATTTCCTTGCTGTGTGAGTTTTTTTCTTGCAAAATTCGAAGTTGACTTCATTTGCTACTTTTATGTCATTTTCGACTTCTCTCTCTCAGTAGCTTATATGTTTGTTGCTGCGCTTCCTTTATTTATCTTTTATTTTTATTTTCTTGTGAAAGGACGCTAAGCAATCTAAATAAGTGATTGTGTTGGAAAAGAGATGGAGCTAAAACGGGATCATTGATTTTTTCGTATAAGTCGACATCTCAAGGCTCGCGCAACTCGACCCATCCCTTGCTGAACTGGTGGATAGGGGGCTTGTAAAAATCAAAAATCTGTTCGTTTTGGTAAGTGTCAGAGGCTAAACAATGTTTAGTGACCCCAGATACATAATATTACCTCGAAATATCGAGGTTGAAATTTTCCGTGGGTGCTGCCTTTAACCCCTTTTTATGACTCCTCAAGAAGTGTACTCCTCTCTCCTTTCCAGTCATCCAAAAATTCAGCATACTCGAAGTCTAATTTTTGAATTTTAGTATATCTAATGCATTATTCAAACCTAACTATACATACTACTCAATAATTCAGTGAGCGATTTCTGAGTGCGGCCAGTTTTTTCAATGCGGGGAGGGACATGTGAAGAGCTTCACGACAGGGAAATTTGTCAAGCTTAGCCGCTACGTCGTGAATTTCTCTAGGGCAACACCTCACCTCACTTCAATTCTGGAGTTTTAACAGGTTGTAGAAAATCTTGACGCGCCGTTTCCACTGATATACATAAATGAAATGCTCTAAATTGCCTGATTAAAGGCAGCACCCACGGAAATTTTTGTCATCGAGATTTTAGCACAGTCTTAGGTTTTTGACTACGGTGACCACGAGGGTATTGGTCAATTTTGTTAAAACTTCTGAAAAGCCGATTTCTGAATGTCCTTATTTCGCTGAGTTAGATCGGGATGGTCGAGTTGCGCGGAACCGATCTGGCCAAAAAGTCGATAATGCTGCCTCAGTCGTCACGTACTTTTTTGACGAATTTGGGTATTTACCCGGATTTGCAGTGTTTTCGAGCAAAAGAAAACGGGAATAGCAAAAGGGAAGGATGACAGTTGCACAAATGTATCCGTGAAGCAAAAACAGAAAATGTAAGGCAAAGGACAAGACCAAATATCGCTAATTCACAATTAGAGATAACAATTAAACGATACGAGCCGGAAAAGGGTAAACAACTCTTGAAGAGTGAAAATAGAAAGTTCTCCAGGCAATTATAACCAAAATAGCAGATGAACTGAGGTGAAAAGAGCGCGGAAAAGAATTTTTCATTCGAAAAACTGAGTGACGGCAGGGAAAAACAGCTGATCCGTGTCAAGTGTCGCTCCAATGCCACGCTTGCGGAACAGGAGAACTCGTACCAGTAGGCTGGTTTGTACTGTTGTACTGGAGTTCTACTTGTAATATCTCGCGTAAGCCGTGACTTCCGACACCATTTCTGTCGCAGAATTGTCGAGACTATGCTTGAGATTTGAAAACTTCCAGGAGCTCGAAGATGAAGATTATCGTGGGTGCTGCCTTTAATCGCACCGGGTCAGGCACTTATAATCATAGGATAGAAATCCTTGTAAAAATGGATGAGCGGAATAAAATAGTTGACTTAGGAGTGTTTTGAACTTCGGGATCATATAATATTTCTTTATCTTCGAAATTTAATTGCAGCAGCTCTACATACATACTGTAACTGGTCTCAGCCGGAAACCCTTCGATACCCTTGCATTTCCCCTTGGAAACACAATGTCCTATTGCGCGAACAACAAAATTTATTACGGAGGAAACAATGGTAACAATTCAACACCTCAACGAGCTATTATGCCTTTTGATAAATTACCTTTCGTCGTCTTGCACGCAAGAAACGAGCACCACCTTGGCAGAATCGCCTACGGTGTAAGTCGAGTTGGTTGCTGGTTGGTTCAGATTTTACCCTCAACACAATCTTAGCGTTCTGCAAAGAGTGTACCATCTGCTGATGCACAAACTCTAGCTTGTTACTTGCAAAGACTGTAGCAGAGGCTCAAACTCAGAGCTCCCCGTACAACTTTTTGACAAACTCGCATACGGAACTTGCTCGCCCAAAAGGTTGTTGACAACTAGTTTCTGCTTTATCTTGCCGACAACTTGCCGGTCCCAAAGCTTGTCGACAGCTTGTTTTCATCTTTTCTTGCCGACATGTTCTGTATAGACTACAGACTTGATAGACGACTATAGACGTATAGACATGCCGACATCTTGCTGTCGTCCTTTTTGGCGCAATTCTATCAGTTCCAAAGTTTGTTGATATCTTGCTCCCATATTTTCATCTGATAACTTGTCATCCGTCCAAAATTGCTGGCAATTTGCTCTCTCCTTTTCTTGCTGACAGCTTGTCAGCCGTTGAAACTTTCAGAAACTTGCTGTTGCATTTAATTGTGACTAAGGTGGTAACAGACATTTTTGTGAAGTTTGTAACACGGTAATCACTGCCCAAATGTCCTCAATGGTTATATTGCACATTTCGCAGGTGAGGAAACTAGCCTAAAACTTGCATTGTCGACAACTTACCGACAACTTTTGCAAGCAAAAAGCTTGGTGGCAAGTTGTTCTTATAAGAACGTAATCGACAATTTGTTTTGGCTCCACCTTGTTGACAAATTGATGGGAGAAAAAGTTGCCGACAAATAGAGTACTGATCAGAAGAAAATCGAACAAAGTTAGTTGCTTTGTCTAATAATTAAAAGGGCCATTAGAAAATCAGATGTTCTAGAAGCAGAAAGCCTCACATCCTTTATCCATAGTCTACCAAATCAATCGGTAAAATGAGACACGTCGCGGCGCGTGCGCGTAGCGATTGAATCGTGATAGCTGAACTCGGCCACCACTCAGCTGTTTTCACAATGGATAGGTGCTGTTCAGTACGATTTGCGATTACGCAATGCTTTTTCAGTTTTCTGTTGCAGTTGTGAACCCTTGCATTGATCCCATTGGTTCACTGAACTCAAACAACAGAGAGGTGGACGAGTTATACTCTCACAATACAGCCGCGACGCACACGCAAGCCTGGGCCGCGCCTCTTTTGTAGACTGTACTTTCATCCAAGGGTGTAGGGCTCCGATTCCTGGACATTTCAATTTTCGACTCATCCAAAATCGAATATTCTATCGACTGAATCTAATAGATTATTCGATCAACACACCGCTGACATCATGTTCTTGGAAGGAATGATGGCGTCAAACTTGTCGGCAAGTTGCTAGCTAAAAGGTTGTGTGCAAGTTGTTTTGGGGTAGAGGTGGGCTGGTATTTTGTTCTTAGGGTCATAAGAAGATCTTTACAGCTCGGTTTTAGGGAAAAGCGATCAATCATTTTTTCTCTGGAATTATCCATATTTGAGGTATTTTTGAAGTCAGTTACATATTATGTGGATTCGACCTCTTGGAAGGGATCCAAATTTAGGGATTTCAGGGATATTTTTGGGAAGTGAATGAAAGAATTTGGTTTCTTGCCAGGACACCGCACTGATTATCTGATAGTGCATTTTTGCGTTGGAATGGAGCACCTAAATCTGTTACCAGCCTCATTGCTGAGTTTTTGAGAATTTTAGAACCCAAACAATAATCCCAGAAATTCTGCGGATGTTGCACTGCCGAAGGCATCAGCATTCCCACGATATATGAGGATACAAGATCTCCTCTATCTTCACGCTTAGTGCCATTTCAAAGAAGTTTCAGCAATTCATCATGGGCGGGAGCTCTTCTCCTTGCGATTATTCTTCCTTTCTCGACTCATTCATCCATTTACCCTCGGCGGAGCGCTGCATTCAACTGCTTCACTCAGTGTTTTGGCTATTTGCTGAAACAAGAGCGTTTCATTCTAGTAATAGGCTGCTAAATGCATTTTATATTTACTTGCTAGAAATTGGTAGGCAGCGTCCCAAAAATCGACGTCGAAATTTACTTTTCTGGCGGTGTTGTTGTTGCGAATTCGCATTTGAGCCGTCGCTGACAAGTGCCCCCGAGCAGCGCTGCCCCCGGCCGCGGAGCCCCGAACGACCGCCGGCCCAACCTCCTGCGTAAGTCTTTATTTCGGTCCGAAAATGTGTCGCAGACGTCGGGTCGTTGACTACTATGTATCTGTTTGTCAACCATAAAATGAAGAGAAAACGACGGGAGACGTGCGGTCGTTGAGCGATGCTCCATTCATAGTGGATGAGCATGCGCGTGTAGCACCGACGACACCGCGGGCTTGAGCTCGCGTATTTCCCCTCGACTCCATTGGGAGTGTACGAGTTGCAGCGGAATTTCTTCCACCTTCATACTACTTCCTCGCTCACGCTATATATAGTAACGTTCATAGTCGCCGGACTTCTTTAGGTAGTCGTAAATGCCTCTTCATAAGTGCAGATGAACTTCTATAGTGACACCCCACACTCATTGTATCCCTCTCGTTTCCCATATTTCGCGTTTTTATCGCAGTTTTCTTCTCGACGTTTCTCTGGAAACTGCGAATATTCCAGAGCATTCTCGTGCAAGTCTCTGACATGTGAGAGTCGTCTTTCAAAATGAGGTGAGTAGATTTACACCTGGGAAGCCACCAAAATCACTGATTTCTCTCCTAAAGTCGATGCTTTCTATTGTGATTCACGAAAAAAATGTTGCCTGTTTTAAAAGTCGTGGTTATTTTTGTTTTTAAATCAGTGTAGATGCAGAACCAGTGGTTTATTCAAAGCGTAATAATCATACATCTATCCTTCTTTTCAAAGGGACCTACAGATTCCGTGGCTCCAGAATCGTGGCGGGACCTGAACGAGAGATGCGGTACGGCCATTAGTGAGGTGGTAGAGTAGGTTCTGCTGCGATGCTATGAAACCGCGCCCGGAATCCGGCTATTTTTTGGAGAAGTATATGATGTTGGGCATGAGCCAAACGAACCTACCGACAACCGGCGGGCTCGTCTCCTTCACCCCAAATCTGGACCATTCAGTACATAAGATTTAATTGAGGGCAGTGACCACGAATATCACATCCATTTTCCACTGTGACCTCAATTTCATTGATGTTTTTTCTCGAAATTTGGCTCTGCATTGAGAGCGCCGTGTAAAAGGGTACACAGGCAGTGGCGGACGCAGGGGGGGGGTTGGCCTTCTTCTTGCCATGATATGTACATCCTGTAAAATTTAGCCCTAGAAATTAGTTATTTTCTCTTAAGCTTTCCTGGTTTACCCATGCTCTTAAAAAATTCTTTTCAAGTGGTAAAGTCGGATGCAAACACCGAAGGAAAAGGAGATGATGTGTTGACGAACGCAACTGCCCATATATTCAAGGTGAATTTTTCGAAAACCATATTATTAGGTTGGTTCAAAAGTATTGCATCTAATTTTACACTTGTTTCAAACATTTGTAACACTGTTCTTCATGGCTGGAGCCTGCTCTGGTAGCTGAGAAGTAGTCAAACATTCTACCGCATTTGATTGGAAAACTATTTCATTTCAACACCAAGAAATTGTGTATTGAAAAATNTTATTTTTGTCATTATTTTTTAAATATTGAATACTGATTATTTATTATTTATTGAGGATAAAGGATAAAATGGTCGGCGTTGATCAATCCCGTTACGAGAGATGCGCCACGCATTCGACTTCATCTGAGCATCAGAGGAGTTGAATGCGTATGTGCCCTATACAGTGACTTGCGCGGGGCATCCGATGAACCAAGTCAGTGCTTCATCCTCTCCGACTCCTCTGGTACCAATTTACCGACCCCGGATGGATGGATGGCTTGGTTGGCCACTGGCGGGATCGAACTATCGACCTTGTGCGTGCACAGCGAGCCTCTTACCACTGCGCCACACGCGCCCATTATTTATTATTAGAATTAATACTTTTATTAGTATTATTTTCCGTCTGGGTCCCCAAAACGGCGGAGACCCCAATTTATTTCCCACTTCCCCCCTCCCACACACTTTCTGCGCCCGCCACTGGACATAGGGATTTTTGGGCACTGCCATCGTTGAATGGACATCCTTTGCAAAGTACTTATCATATTAGTCACCACCACATCCACCACAAACTCTCTGTATGCGAGTCTTAAACGAGATCAGAGAGGAGATGTAAAAAAAAAAACCGGTTCAATCAACAAAATCAATGATATTATATCATATGAATTGAGTATGGTATTCGTGAACAGCAACTTTAACTACCCCTGGGTTCAACTATTCCTCAGATAAATTGCGCTAAGAATGCAGCCCGAAGTGTGTCTAATCTCAATTGCTGCCATTCTTCGGCAACTGCTGCAATAAGAAGGAAAGCTTGAGCAGCAACTGAGGGAAGGATGACAGGAACTGGGAAGTGATGCTGCTAGGGTTTCAGCTCGACATATCATGCTGTTTGGGCTGCGTTCGTGCTGCACAGCTACCAGAGTCGCAGAATTTCATCTGCTTCAGTTCTGGGAAACTTATGATGTGTATCTCGTACTTCGCCTTTTATCTGCTCTATTCCACACATTTGCATGATTAAGAAAACTCCATCCTTAATGCCAAGCAAACACCACTTCATGTGAGTCTGTAAAATAGAACCGTATTATAATGGTGATCTTGTCGGCACAGAGTTTGACCAGTTCTACCGGAATCTACCTACTTTTTTTTGTGACGAACGCGAGTTATAGTAACAACTTTATTATAGAGTGACAAACTGTGCAGCACACGTGTCCAGACCCCATGCCTGCTCACCTCCTTATGTTGCCACTTTGAGTTCGCTACCGAACTCACTGGTTGCAAAAAGGCACCATACCCACCCATTCACTCCCATTTATAGTAACTGCCATTGCTATCAACATATATCAACACAGTATCGTGCAACAAACATTTATTACTCTATACACAACATGCAACAAACATTTATTACTCTATACACAACAATCTTCTTTCTTCTGGACAATTAGCACAAACACCGAGCGTCAATTCATTTTCTGCGAGTGTTTTCGGTTTTGCTTCAGACTCGATCTTCAGCAGAGCTTTCCACACATTAATAAAACAAAAACCGTGAGCTCGGAGAATAGTGGGGAATGAAAACGCCACGTAGTGAAGTTCGGCCGATTCAGCTGACATCGAGACTAGCAGCTTCGAAATCAAACGAGATTTGTGCTTTAGAGCTGCGTTTATACTTTACCACGGTCATTACATGCAAACAAGATGCATCTGTGTGAAAATCCTCGTGAGGTCTCCCTACAGGTCCAAAAAGACATTTTTTCCTGGAGTCGGAATATTTCCAAGGAAGTTGTCGCTATAGGCAGGAGAAGTGAGGGTGGTGCTAATGAGATACACCAGGAACCTCGACTACTCTGGGGCCAGCTGGAAGGCACTAACCTCGTTATGATCATTCGCTCATGCAGCTACTGGGCAACTACTTGTTTTTTTTTTCGCAGACTTTGCGGTGCATCCGTAAAATTACGCTTTTCAACAAAAGATAACATAGAATTAATATAGCTAATTCGTGCCACCTTTGTGCTGTAAAAATCCTTGGCTATTTGCTCTCTCCACATGAATGCTAGTCCTACAATCCATCTTCCGAGGTTCTGGGACGTCACTTGTGATGTGTTCTTATGTTGATGGATTCGTGATATCCAAACGATGTGAAAGATATAAATTTTATGTGGATAACAACTGCAGCGTCAGAATGTGGTGATTTCTCTTTGCTACGGAACGGCCTGCCACGAATCTAGTTCACGGATGCATTCGGTTCTCTTTCATTTAGAGCCGCCTCCCACAAATCCAGCTCACGGATGCGTTCTTATGCTTCTTGGTGCATGTTATTGCTTGAATTTTAATTTCATACAATTTCAAAAATTGACCGCTATTCACCTTATCTTCTTCAAAAACCAGTTTGGGACCAGTTTTCATAGCTGGAGATTCGCATGTATTATAGAAGAAGCCGCCAGAAGGGCCGAGATGTGACTTGCGGCCGCATGTATAGTTGGGATTACCCAGGGTAATGTCTCGAAAATCACACAGAAATCAAATTTACCCACAGTTAGCACGGGTTTTAGCATGTTTACCTTGGATAATCTCAGTAGTACACTCAGGCCTTGGATCCCTTAACACGTGCCTCTTAATGTCCATGTTCTGAAATCCAGGAAATTTTTTGTGGATAATTTTACCGCAACTCTCAACGTTATTTTGCCAACAATTGATATTTTTGCGCCAAATTTTGACTTTTCCCTCCGACTTTCAGTAATTTTACCGCAGTCCTATTATAATCTCGTTATGGTACAATATGGGTATAATTCTTGGCCTGGACGCACCATTGAGATTACCCAGGGTAGGCGTGTCAGGGTTCATGTTAACGACAGATAAGTTTGAAGGTGTTAACACGTCTACTATGGGTAATCTCTATACTTTGGACCGAATAAAAATCGAATAATTTTTATAACTTTAATAACATTTCAGGGAACAATTTAAACTTCCAGATATTTGAGAATGAGAGAGCCGCAAAGCTCTTCTCCTCTTTTGTACAGCACCACAGTGGTCTCTAATGTTAGAACATTAGAATTATTCCTTTATTCGAAATATTCGATATTCGAAAGCAAAAATATTCGATTTCGAATAAATCGAAAATTCGAATGTACCAACATGGCAGACCAATACAGTGCTGCACGAATGAGAAAAAGAGCACTAGGGCCTCCTCATTCTCGAATATCTAGGTGTTCGATTGTTATTAAAGAAACAAAATTATTCGATTTTTATTCGGTCCAAAGTATAGTAATCTCAATGATGCACGAGCCCGGATGCGTCGTTGAAACGATGGGTAATCTCATATTCGTATGATTAGCCATAGGTAGCAGTTGGGTATAGACAACGTCACTCGTGAATAAACTTATTGATGATTGTTTACCACGGGTAATTTCAATTTCAGTGGTGCATACGGACCTGGTGCAACCATTGTTCCACCGCATGAAATTCGAGGGAAAAAATCTTATTTTTTATTTTGGAATTCTTCTAACCCTGACAGAAACCCTGGTAACTCAAATTAGTAAAATTAAGAAAGAAAGTAGCAATAATTACGGTATGGGTATAATTCTAGGCCAGAAAGGTATCACCCAGGGTAAGTGTGTTGACACTCGTGGTAATAGTGGGTAAATTTGTGGGGTGTCAACGCGCTTATTCAGGGTTATCTCCATGATTGGGCCTGGATGCATCATTGAAGGGATGGGTAATCTCATGCTTGTATGATTACCCATAGTTAACAGCTGGATATATACAATGCCACCTATGGGTAAACAGGTTGATGGCTACCAGATGAGGGTAAATCCGGGTAGGTTTACAGGTTAGCCCATGGATAATTTCCGTTTCAGTGATACACATGGACCTGATGCAGCTACTACCCGTTATATAAAATTAGAAAGAAAAATCTCTTTTTATTATATTTTGGAATTTTTTCCACTTAAACCCCGACAAAATCTGGCAGTGCGAATGTAGAAACGAAAAAATCAATAACTGAGAGTTATTTCACCTTATTTTATTCTCAATCGGAAAAGACTTCCTTTACAAAATTCTACAAGAGTACATAAATAAGTGTGGGAATCTGAAGTTCGTTTCCAATGTGAGAATTTTCTCATAATTGGCTGAGAATTATTTTAATTTGAAGAAGCAAGCATGTGTGTACGTACTTCTTCATCAGGCGCAAAAGCTCTTTTTTCAAATCCATTACTAAAAATTACCGTAACAGATATTTTTGCCAGAGTAGCAGAGACGTTTATACCCGGTTGCCAGGCACTGGTCGTTCACATAAAATTCGGTCGTGCCATGAGGCGTGTTATTTTTGACGAGAAAGGCTGCCATGGAGGAAGAACTTCAATGGGACGTTATCCTCGTAACTCAAAGTTTTCTGGATTTTTTTCCAGCCATCAAGCCGTTCGTCTCGGATCGTCGAACCGGGAACGTGGCCAGCAACAAGCGCCGTCTCGCTTCTTCCGTTCGGAACCTGGTACGAGATTCTCCTTCGTTACAGTATTCTTCAGTTTTTGTTTCTATTAAAGTTTGAGCAGAGTTTTTCAATGTTATTCGTCTTCTTTTCCTGAACAAAATTACTCATTCGAACTCATTCATAGCAAATGCTTCCATCCTCGTGTTACTGCTTTTTCAATTTCACTCTATTTGTTGCGTTGGCTTGGGGTGGTTTCTTACATCTACTGGTTACTCTCATAGTCCTAGAGCGAGCTCTCATAGCTACGTCATAGATTCGGTTTGTTCTGGTACACTCCAGAACTCATGCTCTTGCATTTTAAGCACGTTCTTATTCCGGAGTTGTCCTTAAAACTGTATTTAGGGTTAGTTGAGTAGCTTCTTGATGGATTTATGAATCTTGCTATGCATTGAGCGTTAAATTTAGCCCTTGCACTTTTTTCTTGTGAGTTTTTGTCTTCTTGGCAATGTGAGGCCCGAAGTGACTATGGGGAAGGATGATTAAATTTTTGCATTGGATTCTTCCATCTAAAATACTCCATTTGTATGGGACATTTGAAAAACATGATCCGTCTAGACCATACGACTACTCTAAACCTTAGTGGAAGAAATTTTGTTGATCGAAGTGATTGACCTACGTATGTTGTCGAGACCAAGTGTCTCTTCCCTGAGCTCATGGGTTCGCCGTTGAGCAGTTGCTTCGAGCACAACGACTCTTTCTTACCGAGCACTGGTGCTTCGGGTAGTATCCGTGGTCTTCCGAGCTTCAACTGATTGCCTGTAGAGGATGGTGTCGTTAACGCTGATTTTTATGGACACACTCCATTTCTGGGATTTACAACCTAGGTAAATTATGGTTTGAAAAGAATGATTACATGACTCCTGTGGAGCAAGTGTAGTCCTTCCGAACCGTGTATAAAACTAATAAAAGGGCGGAGAAAACTGTAACTTATGAAAAAGGGTAAGGGCTTATTTTAACACCGAGTACACCTAATGTATATTTTTGACAGGTGAACTTCCCACTTTTACCTGCATCCTGTTTCTCCTTGGGTGAAACTGTATCATTTCTGTTCAGCTCACGGCCAAGACTGGTAGCGAAAAGTTAAAGTGAAGATCGATACTGGTCTTACCTTGCAACTCACTGTAACTCACCCGTAATGATATCCATTCTGCCAAGATTCCAAGGAAGTTGAACTTAACTATACTCAGTATAACTTCCATCTGCGCAGCAATGTGCCAGAGTTGTGCGGTGGGCTCAGTTCGCTCAAGGGATACGTAGAACATCACATTTTTCTTCTGAAAACATAAATAAAATCTGTGGTCGTAGAAAGAAGACACTCACGAAGACAGGAATAGGGTGTGCTCTCTTCCCGCTCCTACTCGCTGTGGGAAGACGGGAACCTTTATCATCATTCCGGGAGTTAGTATTACTAGTTCTGTAGTTATAGGAAAACTAAGAGGACTAGTAGGCAACTTCCACTACAATCTAGAGAGCTAGTGGAAGACCCTAATGGATACAGGAATATTTCGTGGTCTTTTCGATTGTAGCGAAGCTATATACAACTTTACTTGTTTTGAACGAATACTCGAATGCAACAACGAAATATAATCGATTTTGAAAATTGTTGTTAATCAGTATTTTGCCATCACCTTGATCATCTTGACTCTCGTTGATCGTCCGGTAAACCGAGCCGGCGCCAGCAGTCCTTTCATTTTACTATAAATTGCAATATATTGAACGCCTAATCATTTCCCTTACATGTTGGACATTGGCCAATCTTTGGCAATGAAAAGCCCTATCTAGCGCAGAATTTGGGACGCGTCCAATGCGCAAGATTGCTGAAACTGACAGCACTACTGTATCAGTCTCATAAACTGATTTTACTCAAGAAATGTCCACAAAATTAAAGCCAAGCTTGTGGATTTAGTTTTAAAGCCGCCATAGATGTGTTACCCACATAGTACACCATTATTTATTTATTTATTTATCTGTACACCAGCAAAGGTGCGCCAACAAAAAAAATATCAGTAGCACCACAAGACTACAGTAACTAGAAAATGTGGCCAATCGAAAGGTAAAGATGCGGCGGGCAAAAGGGATTCATCCGTTAGGATAGCCCGATGACACGACCAACCCCAAGGCTAAAGTCCATGTACGAACGCACACCAGCGCGTAAACAGTCGCCACCACCACGTCAGTTGGCCAAGACGCCCTCCTTAAGCAAAATCCTCGGTAGCTGCCGGCACTTCGGCACACAGGTACGCCAACTCCCTGTGGAACCGACAGCTAGGTGATGGTAAATGTGGAAGCAAAAGTGCGCTGACACGAACAAGTGGCCAAGGCAGAGCCGAACTCAAAAAGACAGGCCGTTCCAAAGAAAAAAAAAACGAAAGAAAGAGACCCGCTGCACCGCGTCACCTTCGATACGCCAGACAAAAGTACGGAAGAACAGTGAGAATGCTGTGTCGAGAACATTGTGGTGCCTAGCATAACGAACAGCGAATTAACGGAGCAAAAAAAATGAAAGAAAAACCAACTAAAAAAACAGCTAACAAGACAACTATGTGGGATAAAAAACAAATGGATTCTTCTATGTCTTCATGAACTTCTCATCCCATTGTCCTTGTCTTCTTACTACTGCGACATTTGACAAGTGTCAAGTTGAAACAACGTCCAACTTGATAGAAGAGGTCATGTGATATCATAAAAACCACCTCATAGGAAAGGGCCACCTGTCACTCATGCGGGCCTTTCGTCAGCGTAGAATGTTAGAAGCGATATTGTGAGTGAGTGCCCTTCAAGCTTTGCGGAAATTTCATGATAAGGCGCCCCACTTTGAGAAGAAGTAGTACTTGAGTTATTTAGTATGAATCTCAATGTGATTCTGATTTTCTCAATTCTTGTGGTAGGCAGTTACAAGACATTTTTTCCAGAACAGTAAAACTTTATCTGAAGTGAGTGGATTTATACAAAATTTTTCTCTCAACTGAAGAGCAGTGACTGTTGCGTTCCACCTCTTGCTTGCATCATTGAGATTATCCAGGGGAAATGTGTTAACGTCACAGGAACTTACCCAGCTTTAACACGAGCGACAACGTTTACCCTGGATAATTTTCGTAGTGCATCCATGTCCAGACTGCTACTACATATTTTCGCGTCAGCGCTTCAAACTTGGATAATTAAACCTCTTTATACAATTATCTTGCAAAAAAATCACAATATGGACAGGAATATAAAAGAGCGCGATGGTGAGGAATATCCTCCAAGATTTAAAAGTCATAAGAAAAGCAGTGAGGGAAAATTAAGCACAAGCGGACACAGATGCGAGAACTTTCTTGTACGCGCTCATATTTTTCACGACATCATCTATAAATCAGCTAGCTTTTCAGTTCGGTACCCCAAATTAGTGAACTCACAAAATATGGGTTACCACAGTGAAACATTCAACCACTACTCAATTAAAAAAACAACAATGTTTAAGTCGCTCGAGGGCATAAAGTCTGGGGCCGTAGTAATTGCGCCGTAACCAACGGTTATAGAGAAAGTTATGTCCTTGGACAACTACTGGTTCCTCAAGTTAACCGACTTATAACCTGGACATAGCCACATTGCAGCCATCACTTGAACGAAATCCTTGTGTATCCATGTCTCTCAATCTTGTTTGCAAAATTCCGCACACGGGAGGAACCGAACACCGTGACAAACAGCACATGAGACTGCAATCATCGCCCTGCGCCACCGTGCAATTGGTGGCTAGCAATTACATAGTGATGAAGGAAACCGACTGCATACACATCGCTGTTGTAAATATATCTTGTACTAGTAGTGAGACAACTGATTCATAGGGAAAGTATTCCAGTGAGATAACTGATTCATAGGGAAAGTATTCATTACTGAACACTGTATTGAAAGTGAATCAATCTATCTTTACTGCGGTTTTTTTTTCAATTCTTTGGCAGAACCACGCATAACTAATGTGTTTAAACCTTTTTTACTATTTTGAATGAGAGCAAAAAGGTGAAGTACGGAAATGCAAAGCTCCGACCATCTGCGGGATTCGAACCCCGCACTAACATCACAGTCGCCCGTCGCGTTAACCACTCTCACTTGGTAGCGGCAAACATGAATGGCCTCCAAAGCCTCATAACACAAACTAATACAAACTAGTCAAAAACTGGTATACTTAGTGTGAAGCCTCGATATGCAGTGCTTCGAACACTGTTAATTTCATTTCAATATACTGAATTCTAATTCAAGATGCGATAGGATGCGCTTCCAAAGCTGGTTCATTGTTTTGTTTTGACGAAAAGAACCATGAGAGGCTTTCAAACAAAAAAAAAACAATTTCCTCACATCTTTGGTCCTTTGGAGCACTAGATTCACAGCTATGATGCGTAGTTGTATGAGCATTCGTTTGGCGAGCAGAAAAGCGAAAAATTGGAGCAAATGGAGATCTCGGTTATTAAAAAGTCCTCTCGGGGACTTTTTAATAACCGGGATCTCCATTTGCCTGCGTCTATGATATCTGCGCGTTCTCTGCGCGCACTTTAGCAATATCGATATAGCAGTGCCTGTGCGATCTGCTCAACCGATGGTTTCGCAGCTCCCGAGACCAGGATCCAAACCGTGGTGTAACCTGCTGGTTATATCACGGATATCGAAACCAAGTTGATATTTTGATTTTTCACACTATATTGACCTCACAACTGTTCCGGGTTATGAAATGTACAACTGCCGGTTTAACTTGCTGGTTAACCGGCAGTTATAGTGCAATTACTACGGCCCCTGATGATTCTTTTTTGGTTTCCCATCTCTCAGGATAAGTCTTTCGAATCAGGGAATCTGACAAAAAGACTAGAAGCAGAAAATTTCGTGCAGTTCTTCTCTGGCCTCCCAATTCGAATGATTGGTCTGTCTTAACTTCAATATTTTTGGGACAGGCACCAGATTGACATGCATCTCATTGTAGCTTATTAATTTTGAATGCGGTATGTGAATTGAAGAGAAAGACACGACTCAGTTGGTTTCTGCCCTAATCTATCGCTCAGAATCTTATGTTTCTCGGTTGGACCAGAAAAGCTTATATCTTAACCTGAAAGCTCACAATAGCCAAGAATGAGCGAAGAGTTTAGCTTTGTTTCATTGAAGGACGCCATACCTTTTGCAGTTGGCGTCACTAGTCTATAGATCTAAAACACTAAAACTCGTAGCTAAAATTCATCGCTTAAATCTTCCGGATAAGCCTCTCTACCGAATGTCGTATTTCATGGACTTACTCAAAGTTACTTTCCCATTTGGAGTCACTTTCACAATGATAGACTTCCAAGAGTAGTGCAAGTGTCCTTCACAGTCACATTTTCATCTGGCTCCGTTGCCCTTTTTGTCATAGGCTTCTCAATTATTATTGGTTCTTGATCATGTATTTTCCCCACCTCTTGAACACCAATGCCTTAGTTTTTGTCAATTGTTACCAGAATGAAATCGGGAGGAACACAATACTGTTGATCCATGGAGAAGCACCGCTCATTCATAAATTTCTCAAAAGGAAGGCAAAAGTCAAAGCTCTTGTTCTCCTGGTGGAGTCAAATTTCGAACACAAATTTGAACGTGTATAACTTCTGCAATGCTACCTTAAGATTTAAATTTTTAGTTAGTGCGAGCTTTTTGAAATTTCAAAGTTTTTAATCAGTTTCGAACTCAATTTGTGGAATATTCAATCGCTGTTGTAAGACGATTCTCCCACTTCAGAAAATTTTAGTGTTTTTATTTTTGGAGTTATTATGAAGGGCCGACACTTTCGTGTTTACTATAATATTTACTATAACTTATACTTGAAACCGGATAAGAACCGAATGATATTCATAAATTGATAAACAATTTAGGAAGCAATCTGAACATTCAGACAATCAAAAATGAGAAAGCCCGACGGTTTTCCTTGTCTTTAATACAACACAAGATTGGTTGGACGTAAGAACATCAGAATTTTCGATTTATTCGAAAAATTCGATATTCGGAATATTTGAAGGTTCTTACTGTTCCCTGGACTGCCAGTTAAAGTAACAAAATTATTCGCTTTTTATTCGGTGCCAGCTATATTACTAGGCGTCTTTTTTGCCAAAGTTTGAAGTAATGTTAGTACTTAATATTGGCATACTAATACTTAGTATTAGTATCTAGAATCCCTTCACTTTTGAGAGTTTGAGCTGCTCGTTGCGACAGCTATCACAAGGAGTTGTACTCTCATTACAGACGCCAGCGCCCAATTTGAAACAGTGGCGGCTACGTATTTAGCACGCCGCCAATTTTGGGCCATCACCTGGTGGAGATATAAAATCTGTATCTCTGGATTGAAATGAGCTATCAGGACAATATTCGAAATTGTGATAAGGCACAGGGTTCTCCTTCTTGCCTCGACTTGACTTGAACGTGGAGGATTGTTTCTGTCCTTGGCTCTAGCCGGTTCATAGAGTCCGCTAATAGCGTTCATGGGGAAATGTTGACGGAGAACATGTTTATCTGAATCACCATCGTTTTTTCCATAGAGAGACACCAGGGGTGGTAGTAAACCTACTGGAACTATCAGTTGACGTTGATCGTTAGCTTGCAGCTACATCACAACTTACAGGGAACCCTGGGATGCGTAGTGTAAGCTTCATTGCACCGGGTATGGTGCTTGAACACTAGGATAAGACCGGGACCATACTTGCAGGAGTATACTTGGGGACAAACTCGAAACCTGTGATGGTTGGACGGTTGTGCTAAAGCCTCGTCATTCAAGCACCACGGTTTTCAGTTAGCTCGTTGCTTGTTCGTGGTGCTGAACCAGTGCTGACAGTTACGTGACCGCGACTTTCGGCTCATCGTTTTCTCGTTGTATCAAGAGGTTTACTACCACCCCAGAAATTTTACTTTAATTTTTTAATTTTAGAGTTTGGGAAACTGACGAAATTGAACGTTTATTTTCCAACCCAGTTTGGATCGACTCTATGCTCGTTGTAAGCAACAGGAAGGAAGTCCTCATAGTGCCCCATAATATGCGGAAAAGTCTCTGGAAAAAATTCTGTTTTTAAAACCTGTGAAGACTTTGATCTCCAGCTTGACAATCAATTCCGAAAATCCATGGTCCCTGTGTAATCTCCGGACTTCTTTCTCTAGGATTTTCCTCACACGAAACACCAATATTCCAGCACGTGTCTCTAGGCAATCTCCACAGACATAACTGACATCATCCGTCAGGCAAACAATGCATAAAAACTATATATACGAGACACTTTTCATTCGCCGTTGCAAATGCCGTCAACAGCACCGGCGAACACTAAGCCGAACCTCCATTACCATCAATTCGAAACACATTTCCACCCCCGTCCCCCACCAGAAATGGCCAGCTTTGCGGTGGCCGTGTTTCGCAAGTTGTTCAAAAAGAAACCTGGTGCGCCGTGAGAATTTCTAGTGTGATGATCCGTGATTTTCCATGGAAATTTCGAGAGTCATCTGTTCAGCGTTCACTGAGCCGACGCGAATCAAGCTGAGCACACTGGTGGAAGAGCGCAGAATGGCCGAGAACCAGAATCGGATCAGGTGCAACGGATCTGTTGGTGAGTACACGGGTTCAGCTTGTTTTTCTTGTTAAGTTATGGGAGTTATATAGCAGCGAGCAAAAATATTGCAAATTTTGGTTCTTCGGCTATAACTTCTTTTAAAGTAGATCATGGGTACCCAAATTCTTTGGGAAATTTTAGAGGCTAATTAGTTAAAACCGCGTCATTCCATGGACTCCGTTTTTTGAGGATTTTTTTTTTGGTTTTCTAAATGTTTACATATTCGGTTGATCCAAAAAACCCCAAATTTTACACTTTTCCTAAAGAATCATAACATTACTGCGCAAGAGTGTGCAAGATCTTTGGACCAACTTTATGCCTATTTTTTTTGAAAAGTCCGTGGATTAGGATAATCGGTAGCTATTTCAGAAACTCCCCCGCCCTGAATTTTTTCGTCGGAGTGCTCAGTGCGTTGAAATTCCGCTAAAGACCCAGGATTTTTAAGCTGCCTCTTTTTTAAAAAATATGAATGAAGAAGTGTTATAAAAATCCATAAAAAGAATTCCGCTGACAGAAGTTCATGAAAATATTTTTAAAAAATTCAATAACATCAAGTATGAACATATTCTGCTTCGTCTTTGTAAAAGCAACACAGTAAACAGTTGCAATTTTGAGATTTAAGGAAAATTCAAAGCTTTTTACGTCCTGTGCGACCCTCACACTCCCTAGGGCTTAATTTTACTACCCTGCTATGTCAGCACTGGTTCATTGCCCCAAAAATTCGTCGAAAACTGTAAGAATCCTTCGGGAATGGACCAGATTAAATTTTGAAACGACCAATCTTTTCCAATAAGTTTTCTGAGATTCTGTTCCCTTTTCCTCATCTTGATGTCTGAAATAATCAAAATTTTGTTCATTTCCATGCCTTATCCATATTACCTACTAGATTACGTTTCATTATTTCCATGCAGAATATCAATACTTTTCATTATTTCTATGCTAAACATTTTTTGAAATTTATCCATGGGTTGCTGATCACAGTATACATTTTATGTTTGGCATTTTTCCTGAGCCTCTCTTGCCTTTTTCCACAAAAATGTGTCCCTTTGCAGTCCCCATCAATGTGTCAGCATCTGAAGAGGAAAAGAAGCAGCTGTGTGCTTTTGATCGCAGGTGAGCTCTTTCTGTTGAAGGCACGTCCCACCTCAGAATCGTTATTGAGATTTTCGCACTCAGGTTCTACAGTGGCGGGTGATCACGATGGTATGCGTGGTTACGTGTAAAATTCCGAAGAAACCGTTTTTGATCCGTAATTCTGAAGGAGATAGTGGGCGGAGCCAAAACGGGATCACATATTTTCCGCATCGTGTACTCCCTAGCTCACCATATATGAGTCGCAGCTTCTATTTTGTTAGGAAGTGGATGAGGAATTCTACCGATGAGTAGGATTTTGCTCAGACAGTGGACTAGCTGGAACGAACCTTGACCACGCCCCCGGGCTCCGCCAAAATTGGCAGCTTAGCACGGAATCACTTATACCATTCCGATCAGCAGTCACTGGAGTCTTTCAATGCGAAAATCTCAACAACGGTCACTGGTGGGACGGTGTCTTTGAGACAAGGTGAATTGGTTTCTACTGATAATGTCTCACTGCCGGTGCACTAGGAGTGCAGTAAAGTTACGGACCATGTTCCGTTCAAGGCAACAAATTGTATCATTGCATATCACTTAAGATTAGTATAATGGGTGGTTGCCCTTCTATAATTACCTTTGAAGAAAGTTAACCCGGAGTGCTACGGTAATTGTCTCCATTCTGGTTAATATGGGTGGGTTTTGTGTACAGATGTGAGGATTTATAATCCTTATCTAAAATGTGTTGAAAAAGAAAGACCATTTCTTGAAATCTCAGTTGGTTTTCTCGGAAAACTCTGGGTGCTAATAAGTGCTGATCAATAGACGTCGGAAAATAAAAAAAAATTAAAATGGAAAGGAAAGGGAGAAGATGGAGGTAAGAATAACTGATGTTGTTTCACGGGTACTCCTCATTCTGTATGTTCTATGGAACGTCATTCGAGGCCACTGAGAAAAAAAAATTTAAAAAAATATAATACCACTCTTGTGTTTTCGTTGCGTAACACTATGGAAAACTAAATGTGTATGTCCATATATTATTCTCAGCAGTTTCACTAATAAGCCATAATTCCATTTAGGTTGAGGATTAAAAAGTTGAGTGTGACTACAGGGCTAGGATTCACGTACGCATAATTAAGCGAAGCCAAACTATGGAGCAGACCAATTTCAACATCCTGCGTCTCCTAACATCACCTAGTCTATAGGACAACCAATCACGCTAACCGTCGTTGGTTTGTGAGGTTAAAGTTTTATGAATCCTAGCCCAGGAAGGTTGGATGGGTCTAGAATTAAAGGGCTAGGATTCATGAACACAAGCGAAACCAGGCCCGAATACATAGATGGGTAAAAGTCTCATGCCCATGTGTAGCAACTTTGTGTAAACAACGTCATGTAAGGGTAAAAATATTGATTGGTGACAGGTAAAGAGTAAATTTGGCTACGTTAACACATTCATCACATGCAATCTCAGTGATACACCCGATGCCTGGCTAGCAAACCACCCTTCGCGTTCTGCGTCTCCTAACATCACATAGTCTATAGGATGCCCAGTCACGCTAGCCATCATCGGTTTGCATGGCTAGTTATCTTCCTATGGATTTCAGACCAGAATGGTCGCATTCAGCTTGCAGGAGCTGCATGCATAATTAAGGTTACCCAGGGTAACAATGCTAACATCCCGCCCCCTCAAAATTCACCCACCGATGACACGGACAACTGCAAGGTTACCTGGGGTAATCTCAGTAGTGCATTCGTGCCCAGAAAGGTACAAATGCGTCCATGAATTCCAATCTGGTTAATAGGGAGCATTTCGTGCCGGCAAACCCAAAAATGTGTGTGATGTAGTACTTTTTGTGAGTAAAATGCAATTTTTCAGAAATTTGCGGCATTATTCCTAGTGTGGGTAGACACACGTTGTTGCATCGTATAAATTACAGTAACCCTCACGAAAATCAGTCAAAGAGTGGCCTAAGAAAGTACACAGTACAGTACTACTGAAATTAATAGAAGTACAGCAACGTTCAGAGTTGGTCCGAATACAAATGGCATGTTAAGGCTTGATGTACTTCAGGTTTTCTCCAAATATTTCCGTTTTCAGCCGTTTTCATAGCGACGGCATCCTAGCTGTCGATGTTTTTCATGAAACTCGTATATCGTCCGCATGAGTGCGCTCTATTGTCTTGGCATTTTCCAATGCTTATTGCCTATACCATATCTATGAATCTCTTTTTGTTCTCGAATTTTCATTGAGAATAATTTTTACTGTAGTAAGCTTGCCTTTGCCAAGAAATAGTGAATCCAAAAAAAGTCAAAGCAAGAAGACGCACTCTCAGAAATTTCTTTCAATTTATTTATTTATTTATCTCGAATTTCCAATTTCTTAACCGCAATCTCCCTCTTCTTCCTTCAAATGTCGCACAAGGGCCTTTTCGAAGCACGAGCTCTTTTTTCCTGGAGTACATGCAAGAGCAAATATTTAATTTGCTCAGCATTCATAAGTGCACTGGATTTACTATCTGAAAATTGAGTTTTCCACTGGGGTAGCTGTCTTTTTCTGCAAAAGTACAGGTAAAGATATTACGGATGGTTGTGTGGATTAGGTAAGCCTCCACATATGTAGGTCACGCATATGAGATTGAGTATAATTTTCTCACTTTTAAAGGGGCGTCCCATCGCGGGACCGTCTTTGCGATTTTCACATGGAAAGAATCTCCAGAAGCTCCTGATCACGATGATATGGGTGATTCCATGTAATAATGTCAGGAAATGCGTTTTTGAGCCTCGATTCGTATGGAGCGCGTGGGCGGAGCCAAGGGGAGAGTGTGGGTTTCCGCACCATGCACTCCCTTGTTGTTTACATGTAAAGTGTTGATCCTATCCTGTTAAGGAGTAGATGTAGGGACTCTTAGGAGGATTACTAATCGCATTAGAAGGCTTTTGCCTGGCAGTTCATTACTCACGAACCTCACTTTCCCTCTCCTCGGCGCCGCCCACATTCTCCACAATAGTTGTGGCTCGCAATTGGGTATTTCTATAGTTTTGCACGGCATTGCCTATACCATTGTGATCAGCAGTTCCTAGAGATTCTTATCATCTCAAAATTTCAAGAATGGTTACGGGTGCCTTCAGGTGAAGTGGCACAGGTTCTCTCTACTAACTGGTTACGGTTGGTCATTGTCTGGACCTGCATTCTTGTCAAAAAATTACAAGAAGGGTGGTGTAAGGAAAAGAATAAGTAATTTCCACCAGGTGGAGAGAGTTAACTGTTTTTTATTTAAATTAATCCGGCATGCACTATAGCACAATGCATTTTGAACAGGTGAATTGTAAGCCATCAAACGACACATTAATCAAATCCATCTGGAAATCCCATATAACTTGTAGTTCTCAGGAAGTACTTTCTATCTTGGCGATGTTAGCGACGCAATTCCACGATAAAGCACACTGTAATCCTTGATTAATCTGGACATCCAGGTTTTAGCATTTTTAAAGAGTTCATCAGACTAATCTAGGCTTCATGTTCCCTCATTTTCCTGGATGCTCTTTCCCGTCCATTAGAGATCAAATTAAAGATTTATGGGTTGAAGGACAGAGCGGAAGTGGGTTCGACTTCAGAGATTAAAGGGAGACATCGGGGAGGACGCTTTCTTGGAAATTTTTAGTAGAAGGTTTCTTCATTTGGATAATTTAAAGGGAATTCGGTAGGCTATGAGTCCAAAACAACCTGCAGACGAGCTTTTAACTAGCAAATGATTGTGGACAAATTTGACGTCACCATGTCATCCAAAGACATGTTGTCACCAACCTTTTGTTCGGACGACTTCTCGACGAGGAAGAGCTAGAACAACTTGTCAACAAGCTTTGGGACCGGCAACTTGTCGACAAGAAAGGTGAAAAGAAGTTGGTAAAAATCTTCTTGGCGTGCGATTTCAGATGCGGGGTGTACATCATCGTGAGGGAAAAAGGGGCGTAGCCATGCGACTCTGATTGGCGCACTCAAGCCTCCCGTCGCGCACATACGTATGTTTGAACTCGAATGGCGCCAATCTTATAATATATGGTCCGTTTATGTTTAGCGCCGTACTGTTCAAAAAGATGGGCGTGGCGGGTGGCTCTAATGTGCCTGTCAAAGTTGTCTGGTTACGCCTTTTTTCCCTCACGGTGGCACACACTCCAAATGTGACCATGAACCTATTCACCAGATGCTTGTCAGCAAGTTGTTCCCAAAAACAGAGTTTCTCACCCGAACGGTCGAAATTTCAGCGATGAAGTCTTGAAAAAATCGGTTGAAGTTGAATTTTCGATCCGAAAAAAAGTGGCAAGAATAAGGGTTAGGAAGATTAGTACAATTTTTCTTATCTGAGTGAAGAATTGGTAGCTTACTCGCCGGTTACCTTATGGAAATTTCCCCCCCCCCCCACTCACACTCCCGTAGATGGCTAGTTATCACTTCTATGCATTCAGCACTCAGTCATCATGAAGAAGTCGTCATTCACGTCACTCTGAGCTCCTTTCCGGAAATTTCAGGATCTCTACTTTTTTCCCAATTCCAATTTCTTGGAATTATCAGGAAGGAACTAGGACTGCCACGAAAAGCTAGAAATTGATGCATCATGCCAGGAAAATTATCCAAGGCATGAGAGTTTTTTCTATAAATTTCATATTCCTGCTAATACCAAATGCAACGCCGGCTGGATATCTTTGAGTGCATGGAATTTTTGCAGAAGAAATTTGCAGAAGCTGCTTTTTGGTGTAGGCAACGGTTAATATTTCAGGGAATTAAAGGACTTTATCCAGATTTTAGCAGAGGTGCCTACAAAGGAAATCAAATCCCGGAGACAACAGGGTAATTTTAAGTGGAGTGGGTTATTTTACCTAGTCCTGAGTCTCGCAAGCTGCACATACCTATGCGTATAAATACGCATGTGTGAACGATGACTGCTAGATGTTATTTATTTGCATACGTGGGAACTCGTACAATACGGTAAATTGCCTCAAAAATGATCCACCCAACCAATTATGGCTTCCAGGATTATTACAGAAACCATGTGTGCATCCTAGTGCATTTAAACAACCCCTGATTTTCCTGGATCTCTGATCATGGGCGGTATTTCCTCGGAAATCCGAGTTTTCTCGCCATTCCTCACCTGAAAAACAGCAAGTCTCAGGGATAACTAACTACGATAATGAAATCCACAGCGATTGATATTGACGTCGTCGTCGCCGCCGCCGTGAGAACACCGTCGTCTGTACGCGGGCTCGCGGTGGGTGGCGCCACTGCCACCGCGGGCTGGCGGCTGCTGGCCCGCGGCTGTAATCGCCTGCCTAGTGCTGCTAGCCTTAACTTCCTTAATTTCCTTAAAATTTATTCACGAAAAAGTTTCGCTTCCAGGGATCAATGTGAACTAAGAGGGCGGGATCGTTGAGTTGTTGACGGAGGGGGGGGGGAGAGGTGGGGTAACCGTTGTTAAGGTGTTAGCTGCACTTTACGTGGGAATGAACGCCTTCTTAGGAAACATTCTGGCGTGGGGTTCTTTTGTCTGAATTCTTTGTCTTTTTCATCATGTTAATTCCTATTTTTACTATTCTTAAATGTCCAAACTTCTAAAGGAAAATCCAGAGAGTTTCACCACAAGTCCTTGATAAAAAAACGTTTTTTAAATCGTACGCATCACAATAAACGTCGTAAACATCATAATATCATCGTAGTCACATCAATCCTCGAATTTTTATGGGATTGCCAGGATTTCCAATCAAAGAAGATTCTTTTTTCTGGGGTTTAAGTGTAACGAAAAAAGGTTTTTGAAGAAAATTTCGATCTGATGTGAATACCGCGAAAACGTATGAAGCAAAAAAGAAAATCTCAAAGCAAAACGGAAATTTCGAAACTACTGCGTCAAAACACGGCTTTTTCCCAGTATTCATTTGGAAATGCTGTTGATTTTCCATTTCCGATCAAAAACCACACGAGTTTAGTTTCTCGCACCAGCTTCCTGGAATAACATGGAAGCCTCTCGCATTCCGTCTAGCCTTAAAATGCTCATTAAATACCCATTTCCGCGTGGTGAATATCCATTTTTTACCGGAAATTTCACATATTGACTCCGTGCATGTAGCTAAGGTATGGGGTTTTCTGGAAAACTGCCTAGTCCTGGATATATTCGTTAACTTCACTAACTCGGTGGCTTTTCGTTTTTGAATGGCAATTTCAGAAAATTTTATGGAAGTTTATGGAAGGGATGTCTTGTCAGGAAACTAAAAAAACTCGTTGTTTCATTTCTAGGCGCCATAACGGTGTAAAAAATATGTTTAGGGACCGAGCCGGCATGCATCATTAATATGACCCAGGGTAAACCTGTTAGCGTTCCCAAGTAGCAAGGTTAAATTTGGGGGCAACAACACGTCTCCCTGGGTAATCTAAATGATACGTGTGGGCCCTGGATGCATCATTGAGATTTCCCAGGACACCTGTGCCAACGCTGGGTAAAGTGAGCTTGCTCTGGGTAATCTCAGTGTTGTACGGGGCCTTGGATTTATTTGATCTTCTGGGGAACCAAGGCATATTTTTGCTCAAATTTTTGATTAATACCAGTAACTCTTTTTTTCTGGAAGTTTTTCATCCTCCGTCGAATTTTTTTTTAATTTGGGAAAAGGATTGAGATCCTTGTGGGTCCAACGTTTTCTAATTCAGTTGGATTTTTTGTGGATTTTTTTTCCATTTTTGGTGGAATTAACGATTGTCAAGTAATAATTTGAAATTACCAATGCATTCCTCATTGTTTTTGGTTCTTTACGGCACGGAAACATTTTCCGGGATTTTCTACGATTTTTTTTTTGAATGTCGCTTTTCGCGTCCTTCCGTTTTTTTTCATCCCCGTTTTTCCACAACTTTTCCAAGAGGAGGAGCAGGTGCTGCTTCGCCTGCCTCCTCCTGCAAACTCTCGTTTTTCCCACAGTTCCAACGGCCAGGCAAAGGTTACGTGAAATCCAGGAAAAAATACAAAGGCTTAGGCAAGAACAGGTGTTTTTCCTTGGGCGAATCGATGATGGCTCTCGTCTCTAAGGCACTTCCACCATCTCCATTGAAGTCATTGGTCTTAGTGATTGTCGTCGATCTAATTCTATTTCTGTGTGCCACCTAATTCTCGTCGATATTCCCATCGTCGTCGGCTCATTACCCGACTCCTGGCGCTCGCACACCTGCATCTTAATGAGCTTGTCGCCCAGCTCGGTCTCGTCGGGAGCACAGCTCTGCTAGCCGTGGAACATCCGTGCACTTCACCGGAAGCGTTGGATTAGAGGAGCTGTGGACGCGTGACACGCTTCCTGGATAGCCAGCTCAACGCCATCATGAACATCGCAAGGCGGATCGTGCAGAACGACATGAGGATTAGTAGAGCCAGGATGTTCAGGAGAAAAAAGTGAGCGGAATCTTTCTTTGCCTGGATTTCCGGGACGGAACTGATGAATGTTCCAGGATAGATTGGGCTTCGTTCCCGTCCAAAGTGGACGAGTTTTCCACCTCAAAAAACTGTGTATATTAAGCCCAAAAAGAAAGGCTATAAGTTGCATGTTCTCTTATCGTAGAACCTGGGCATCCTTTAGATATAAGTAAATAAAAGTGTTATAATTACAGTTTATTATTATAGTTTTTCAGATATAACCAATAAATGTATTTTAACAACCTGTGTGGCATGAAAATATTGGATTTATATCTGAAAAAAGGCTATATTTAGCCCAAAAGACTCGTCCTTAACCTATTGCATGCTAACTAAGGACGAGAAGATGTGCATATTTTGCTGGAGAAAGAATTATACACATGGTCGAATAAAAATCGAATATTGTAGTTAATTTAAATTTAAATTTAAATTTTTTTCAAAAAAAATACTAATGTTCGGCAAGGAGAAGGTCCCAAACCTCTTCCTATGATTCCTCAAAAACTGTATTGCTAGCTCTTTTTTCTTTTCATTTGTTTACTTATTTAATTATTTATCATTACACCGTCTGGTGTACCCTATCAATAACTTTAAAATTAGAAACTAACTTCAGAAATACATGAAAGAAAATGGAACAAAATTTAAAAGTGAACATAGAGATGAATTCTTCCTCAGTCTCCGATTTATTCGGAATCGAATATTCAAATTTGAATATATGTATCTATCGCATGACTTGGTCCTAAATATGGATATCATCCGTTCTGGATCACTCCATAAATTGAGGATTTTTCCTGGATCATCCATGAATCCTTTTTCTTGCCCTGAGGCTACCTTCCACATATCCTTCATAACGCTTATTCCTTCTTTTCTACAGTTTTTGCATCGCTGACTCCTTTCTAAGGCACAGAGAATGTTTCTGCCTCCACCTGAGAAATCCTTGTTTTTCTCCCATCCATGAGAACCTCATCAGCACGTCGACATGGTTTTTCCTGGCCAATCTGTTTTTTTCCCTAATCTCACGCCACCAAATAACATTGCCTAGCAGCGAGATAATTTATAAAATTGTAAGAATTACGTATCCAGGGATGGAGTTGTAATGGAATGCTAGGAAAGGGTAGTACGTTTTCACTCCTTCAAAGGAGGGGGTGACCGCACACTGCGAGATTATGATCCATGCTTTGGGATGGTTTCTGCTACTGTTTTTCACCACCATGGAATCTCACAAACCGAAAAATTCATAGAATTTACCTAATTACTCTTCTTGGGCTAGGCTATTGTCCTTACTGGGACAGTTATGGCTCAAGTATTTCTGTACAGACTTTTCACGTCGAAGACATAATTTCTTGGTAATTTGGTGGCCCACAATTCTTCACGTTTCCCTCTAGCGGACAAAATAACAAAAAAAAACGATGGAATAAATTAAAAATGATTAAAAAAACTATTAGTCACTGCATTCCTGGACCGTATCCAATTCCCTCTGTTCAGGACTCCGAAGATTCTGCGTCTATACGGTTTTGTTTACTCACAGCTCTGCCAGTAATCATATGCATAAGGTTAAGCCTCTGGATGATAGCGTGATGGCATATAACAGATCAGAACTTAGCCATGGATGTCATGTACGATGTACATCTCGGATTATCCTGACTTTTTAGCGCAAGCGTTGCGCCTTTCTATCCTGCCAAAGATCGCGTGGCTGCCCCTTCACGTTGTCGTGACCAGAAGCACGCGAAGCTTTCGGGAGGTGGAGGTTCGATGATCGCATCGACTTCTACGAGCAATTACCAACGCACCTTTAGGGTAAAGGGTGCGCTGCTGTGTATGAGCGATTTAATAAAGTTTTAAGACGAAACATTTTGAAAATGACGCATTATCAGATCCAAAACTTTTCAAAAAATTGAAATATTTAATCTTTATTTCATGTCAGTTGGCAATCCTGCAAAATTCGAACGTTATCGATTCACCGTAAAAATCGAAATAGGCACAGTTATTCTCTTGAAAAAAAATTGAACAACGCTAAAATTAATGGGCTTTACTGTGACAAAAACATGCCTATAAGGTCCACTCCCAAGTACTCTCACTGCCACTCTCCGCATTGTGTATGAATAGTTAGACATTATACCTTTTTGTTCACAGGCTCACAAGGAAGAGGAACTAAATTTTTGAGCCCAGTTTTAATTAGCAGCGCCGGATACAATTAGGAAACACATATTTGTGCTGGAACTCCAGTGAGAAAAGATTTTTGTCGCCATAGATTTCTGTAGCCTGAGAGTTTGTTTTTGCAGCCTTAGGCCTTGCAGAGCAATCTCTGGTACCGCGGATATCAACCTGAGCAACGTTTTTTCCCTGAAGTTACTTGTAGGCTATGCCTAGTAGTAATGTTGCAATCCTTCTTCTAGGAGTTTCTAAGCAGCATATTTTCTGGAGATGGAATTACATTTATACTAATTATTTATTCATTTTACATTTACTAATTTATTTACCAAGCTATGCTTATCATTTGGTCAACTAACCATTACTGGTAGGGTGTAGTAAGTTTTAGAAATACTTCAGCTCAACCTTGTTGTAGCTTTCAATTGAGTAACGCGTTAACACTGTCCTTGGATGGGTATAGCGTGTTATTCCTAGAATGGGCAGTCAATCCAGCTTTGTGATTGGCCAGTTCACCAGAATGACCAATCGCAGAGCTCCAGCACAGCCCCCATTCCAGGTATAATGCTTTATTATTATATATCCTCATCGGATACTTTGACAGACTTCTAAACATTGCTTCGTTAAGGGTTAACATAGATTATCGTCATTTTCAATAAAGGAGGTTCTACTAGTAATTAGAGTTTTACTTTTTGTTTGAAATTTAAATTTTTGATTTTCAATGAATTGCTCTACGAGATTCCGACAGCTCGAGTCCCTATTGGAGGCAATAGTTTTCCCTTACCCCGCCCTCTTTTCCCTTGTCTACTTGTAAGATTGTCCTGGATAGGTAGATAATCCTGAGTTGCTGCAAGTACGTAATGAGTTCAACATTTTGTAGTTGCTTTATTGCCCACTGACTGTGAAAGTAATGTGTTTTGTGCCTCGCATTGAAAAAGTTAAACTATTCACATTACCTTACAATGTCTACGATAATAGGAGGTCGAGTATTGCAGCTTGTGTGCCTCAGCAGGTTTTACTTTTGTAAGATTAGGTTTCCGCATATTTCTCGCATATACGACAAAGACTATTACGACAATAGAGTTTAGTACGAGGTTTCTTATGTTGCGTGTTTTCTTAGGTATAAGGGTATAGGTTTATGTATTTGTTATTGAGTGATTGGTTGACTGATTGCGTCGTATTTATAATGCCATGGATATATAGACAGTTCTGACAAATTACGTACGAGTTCTGCTTGAGCAGTTACCATTATTATGAGAAGAGTTAAATGGTCGATTCGGTGATTTGTGCCACGTATATCTTGTTTACTTATTTATTACACTGAAATCAGCTCCAGTGCTCCATAAAATAACATTGGTAATAACAACTTCTTCGCCAAGCTGTAACAAATCATCACTTTTAGCCAAATTCACAGGAAGTTTGAAAAGAAAGCCATGTGTTGAAGACTTTATAGACATTTTTCGCCGAAATTCGCCCATGCTACACAACTTTAACGATAGACAAAGCGAAATACCAACCAGGAGATTCTCTTCAGCTGAAAACAGCATTCGAAGCTGTCAATGTGTCAGATGTCCATAATACGTGAACATGGACATCTGACACAAGTGAAAACACTGCAGTTGCTTAGCCCCGAACTTGTCAATTTAATTAGGGGTTCTACTGTAAAAGGCCAGAGCAGCAGCACTTTTTGATGGAGCGTCAGAAATCCATAAGCACCTGGACAGACACCTGTTTCGTAAGAATTGGATAGCGTAGGAGTTACAGTAACCTTGAGCATATTACTTGCCGCATCTAGGCATTCAGAAGCTGCTACGGTATTATGCATGGTCTACTGGTTGCACCATCTCAGGGAAGGAGGTATGTACGTCAAATTGCTACTCGAAACATAACAGACATTGCGATCAATCGGTCGTATCCGTTTCCCTGATTAAATTTTCCTGAAATTCTCCGTCCCTGGTTAATTTACACACTGGCCCACAACTATGACATCCATTATGTACTGTTGTGCTATGAGGTTACTGTAGGCAGACTGGTGGTGCTGTATTAGGTGTATTTGGTGCCAGAAACTGGTGGAACTTCGCACAATAGGGTTGTTTGAGATGCCGAATACGAATATGACCTTCATTTATTGCCGTAGAACATTTTACAGGATTACTGTGTGCATAATGTAGGCGTAGCTTTTCACAGAAATCATTGAAAACTTATAGATAGCGGTCATTCCACATGGTAATCGGGAGTATGGCTCCCAATTTGCACCACAACACATTTCTTAAAAATCATAGAGAAAACTGGCCTCAATCTTCAGTACTACTCCATAATTCGACTGGTACTCTATGCATACCTTAACATTTTCAGCCTTTGGGTCCGAAATGGATGTCATATTCGTGGTCAGCAGGCGAAATAACTCCATTCTTAGTGCTCTGACAGATTCCGCGGAAGATGGCTATTTATCGTTCATAAACGATGAATACCGTAACGATACAGAAAAGCTTCAGCATGCAAATCTTCACCCCCAGCATTCCTCCGTAGCTATATTGCTTTCTTTTATTTGAACATTCGAATATCCAGCTTCAAACATTCAAAGGTTTTGGTAGAATATTTGTATTTGAAACTATCTAACAATTTAATGCTAACTATTGAATATGTTGCAGTGCCTGGCTGCATCATTGAGATTACCCAGGGTGAACGCGTCAGAACCCGTGCTGAAGATATGTAGGTAAATTTGGAGCTTTCGGCACGTTCACCCTGGGTAATTTTAATGATGCATGCGGCCCCAGACGGACTGAGGAAAGGATGTGGTGTCTGTTCTTCGGATTCTTGTCTTCCAATCAGATTATCGGACACTTACCAGCCGCACACGTTAGGGCCCGGTAAGACAGTGTAGAAAAAAACCGCTTTTCCGCAGTTTCACCAGGATGAACAGCTCAGCATTGATCTAAGACGATCAATAAGGTGCTAAAATGAGTTAGATTATCTTTTAAACCATGTTTGGCTCTTCTTCCACAGGTTCAAGAAGGCAAACGGCCTGACGCTTCGCGCGCGGGTGCTAAGCGTCCGTAGACGTTGCAATTAGGTTTTCATGAAATACTGATCATTTTGCATTTTGTAACAGATGCGCGCGTCTGACGCACGCATCTGATGCACGCATCCATTCACGGAGGACTTCTGATACCAACAAACGCGGCACTCCCTCAATGGAAATACCGCAGCGAAATCGCAAACGCATGCATCTCAGCTGCGTCTGGGCTGCGACTGGGCCTTTCCTTCACCACATAGAAGCAGGCGCATTAAACGCACGAATCTAATATAGACTTCCCTATGTGAGATCAGCAATGGTTTGGAAAAAATGTAGAAGCAATGCCTGGTCAGCTGCGTTAGTTTTTCACAGGTTGCAGTTGACGCGCGCCAAGGAACAAAATATACAAATTACAAGGCTTAGGACACAGGAAAAAGCAGTGCGGTAGGAAATTACAGCGCAACAGTGTAAACCAACATTCGAAACCTGTAACCTGAAGACGCACCGCATCGCCTTATGACTCAAGTGTAAAGGAGCTTGCTTCATTCTCCTTGTTCCGTGCTATTCCTATCCATGGCGCTGTTTGTTAGGGGTACGGTAGGTCAACATTGCTGCAGGATGTGGTTTTGTTGTCGTTGCTACTCTTATGATAGCTTTTGTATTTTATATTAGTGCTTGTCTTACTGTAGAAAGTATGATACCTAGTATTGTTAACTATTATGTATGTTGTATTGGTTTACTGTCTGTCCCAAAAACTGGAGCAATTCACTATGTTCCATGTAATTGCACAAGCTGCATTTTATCCCACGTCAAATCGTGCATATTAGACGTTATTGATCGACGATTGACAACGGAAAGCGCGCCAAAACTTACAGTGAGCGTCTGTGGCGATTATCCATTCATAGCCTTGAAAAGCACGCCACGCAACCGCGCCGCGCGCGCAGGAACCGATGTCTTTTGCTGCCATTATGCTAGGTCTCGTTGTGAATGATGAAAAAAGTGAAAAGATCACTGAATTGGAGGGGAAAGCGCCTAAAAATAGCACTCCGGCGGCCGACGACAACGATTCCGGCGCGTGCGGTGCGGTTGCGCGGCATCCTTCTCGAGGCCGTGGGTAGGTCACCGCCATCGACGCGCACTGTATTTCGTTGGTAACAACGTGACGAGATTCACTCAACTTGGTTGTAAGTATTATCATGAGGGAAATGGGGCGTTACCAGACTGCTGTGATTGGCGCATTTAATCAATGTACCAATCAGGGTAGCACGGTTACGCCCATTTTCCCTCATGATGACACACACTCAATTTGCACACCTGCAATTCGTTAGATTGACGGAACAGCATATAGGATTCGACCTTGTATAGGAATCAAACAAATAATGAAAGTGAGATTATGATCAATAACTATTTTTACTATATATCCACCAATATGCTCGTTTTTTTTTTTGAATCCGAAAACATTTCTATTTTTTCTTCTTTTTTTGCTTCATAAGATTCCTGACAAGTGCGTGACACTAGCCATTACATAAATCTCTATTATTTATTATATATTTATTTTATAACTATGACATCCTTTCGGTGCGAAAAGGCTCGACTTTTCCCGTTGGACAAACACACGACGCCCAACGATGTGCCATTAGCGACCAATTTGCTGTTTAATACTGGGAAAATTCCGTTTCCCCTGAGGCAATGGTGCATTTCAGCCGGCTCTGCGATACCTTTTTATGTGCTTTTTTCGTCCCTTCATGACGTGTATTCAAAATTATTCCGTTTAGTCCGCTCCTTTCGAAAAGCCACAGCAGTCAGCCAACTCGATAACGATTTTGCCCTTGCGTTTATTGGTCAGACTACTAAGAAAATTCTGGCTCTGATCGTTTGCTCTCTTCTTCAGCTAGCTTTATCCAGGAAACAACTACTGTATTATTGATTCTAGGCTTTATATACATTCTCAGAAATTTCTGGCTCCTTAGGTTCCACAGTAGTGGATTCGGCTGAATTTTTCTTTATCTTCGAGTGCAAATGGTTAAGAGAACCGCCAGGAAATATTATTACATTGCAGAGATAAAAACTACGGATTTTTACAATCATGTACACGAAACCAAAAGTCCAAATAAGTAATCTACACCGCCTGTAGAATTAGTTTTATCCATTTTATTCTAGTGCAAAATTTTGAGGAGAATTGCAGGATCAAAATCCGTGGAACACACAATCGAAAGGCATCTCTAGGGTAATGCAACTTTTTTTTTCTGAAAATCATGGGATTAAAAAAATAAGAATTGAAAAAAAAATGGCCCGAACTGATTATGCTCTGATCTTTCGTACCATGGTGGGCCCACCGTTATCCCATGGTTGGTATTCGGCATGTCAACCATGGGCAAATAAAGGGGGCCACCATGGGCTACTAGTGGGTCCACCGTGGGCTAACCTGGGCGCTTCATGGGCAAACCCGGGCCACAGCTGGCCAGACAGTTCCCGTAGGGCTCGCTCAGTCTCCATCTAAGCGGAGGCAAGCCTGTGGCTTTCGCACCCTGCAGTCGCCTTATGTTTCTACCAGTATCAGCAGCTGTTCAACAAGTGTTTACATGGAAAAGTCGAACCGTGGGATAACGGTGGGCGAATGGTGGGCAAATAGTGGTCCCACCGTGGGTTTTCCAAGCATGGTGGATCCACCATGGGGAAATGATGGGCCCACTGTGGGATTGATATGAATGATGGGCTAACGGTGGAGCAAATGGGGGCGAACACCGTCATCGGGGGACAAGGGTGGGATAACCTGGGAATAACGGTGGCCCAACCGTGGTACGAAAGTCCAGAGTGTGAAGGTGGAGGAAAAATTTCCTATGCACCTCCGGATGTGTCCTAGTCTATTTCACAATTTCCAAAAAAAAAACACAAGTAAAATCCGTGGAAAACGGGGAATGCAACTTTTTTTGGAAATTATCGGATGTAAAAAAAAAACTAAGAATTTAACAAAATAACGCCATGCGATGTCCGAACTTATTCTATGTGGAGGTCTAGGAGAAATTTCTTATGTACCTCCGGATGTGTCCTAGTCTACTTCTCAATTTCTTTCTATTTTTTCGTCATTTTCAGAGGATTTAAACAATTTTCCCGCCAGAATTTCTCACATTCCAGTGATCCTCCCCTCTCAATACGGCTGGCGTGCCTCAAGAATAATTTCGAGTGCTCACACGCCCCGTATGCCTTCTAAGCTAAAAAATGTCCACGAAAAGCCGTTGATGAATGCCTGACTAATTGCTGCTTTACGAAAAAACACTCGTTAGGTTTGATTAGGAAATTGATGTCGCCGTTGAAATGACTTTTCCCTTTGGAGCACGGGCCTAAAGGATATTGTGTTAATGTATGGGGGCCATTTCGGGGTTTTTAGCGTTAAGGACGCTCAGAAGGGCAGCTTTAGGGCCGTGAAAGATAGGTGGGGGTGGTATTTTGGCGCCAGTTTCCATTGCTTCCTCTTCGGGTTGCAGTGGAAACATTTCCTGACGCTCTTGGAATATTATTGTTCCGAGAAATTTTCACATAGTATTTAAAATTACGCTATTTAGACACTTGAGTACGGTATTTAGAACTATGTACGTGTACGAGAACATCTGCTTATGCATGTATTCCTTGTTCGCCTATCGACCCTTCGCGCATGGACATATTTCTGGATGGATGAATCTGTGCTAAGGTCGTTGTCCACATAACGAGGACTTTTTTCCTCTCCGAACGGGCCATTTCAGAACAAGCATCATGGGTAGATCGCTTGCGTGATTGAGCTGGAGATGTGTCCGTTTACGTGCCTCTCTAAAGCGCTCTGGATGTGGGCTGCATCCAGAACATGTCCCATATGAAAGCCCGTAGAACTTCGTAGTGTTTACCTAAGTTGAGTGCTACCGTTTCCTGATTAGTGGACCTGGGCTGGGATTCATGAAGCGCTAACCACGCAAATCATAGATGGTTAGCGTTACAGGTTATCCTATAGACAATATAACGTTGAGAGACGGAGGACGCAAAACTTGGTTTGCTAACCTGGTTTCGCTTGATTTTGCGTTCATGAATCCTAGCCCTGGATGCATCGTTGAGATTACTCAAGATAAATGTTTTGTTGACGCTCGTGTTAATGATGGGCAAATTTGGGGAGGGTAGGCGATGTCAACACATCTACCCTGGGTAAATTCAGTGATGCATGTGGCCCATGGAACCTTAACTGAGCTAGTTACGCCCTACCCTCACCCGAAATTACGGACATTCCTGGCTAGCAGTGAGATTCTCCAGAAGCTCCTGTTGTTGGTTTTGTACTTGCCTAAATTTAGCCTTCTCTATTTAACCATAATTTACCTAAGTTGGTTAACTGATGAGCGTGACGTATACATCAGTGTGATCCGGCTATACCGATACCATACAGTTTGCCTCTGTAGTTCATTGATGGCGACACCCCCATCCAAATGCCTCATTAAGATTACCCAGGGTAAAAGTATTAACACCTCCCAAACTTGTCCATCGTTAATTCGACGCCCAACACGTTTACCCAAATTTATCCATTGGTAAACGGAGTTCAATACATTCACCCAAATTATCCAATCGTTACACGGGGCTTAACACCTTTATCCTGGGTAATCTTAACGATGCATCCAGGCACAAGTGCTACATGATCTCTTGGTGCTGCACGCCACGGCATGCTGCCTAGTGTTATCCTGGGTAAACTTTATAATGCCTCGCAAATTTACACATCGTTAACACGGGGGTTACACTGGGTAATCCCAATGATGCATCCAGACCCAGTACAAGCTTGATCTATTTTTCATGGAAAAGGTTATCCAACGTCATCCGGATTCGTAGTTGATTTTACCCGTGGTAAACATACATCTTAACGCACCCAGACTTGATCTTTACCTGGCACCGATTAGCACGTTTATCCATACCAGCCTCATCGTCCGGCTAACGCCGGACTCCCAGGCTTCTTTTCTTGCTCGCTTTGCTCGCTTTGCCTTTATGTGACATCCTCATACCACGCCGTTCATTCTACATTTGTCAAAACTCCCGTTTCTTGCAGCCTCACACTTTGTGGCTCCAAAGCTGTGCAACAGTAGGGCGTCGCCTTTCATCTTTGAACAGGACCGTTGGACCTGGTTGCAGGCGCTTCTCCACCTTTTAGTGCTAGCGCACTCTTATCACACCGTTAGACCAGTCTCCAGGCGTTTCCCCGCTTTTGGACGCCGGCGCACTCTTATCACACTGCTGGACCCGTATCCATGTGTTTCCCCGCTTTTGGACGCCGGCGCATCCTTATCACACCGTTTGCCCGTCTCCATGTGTTTCTCCGCTTTTGGACGCCGGCGCACCCTTATCACAACGTTGGACCCGTCCCCGGGCGTTTCCTCACTTTTGGACGCCGTCGCATCCTTATTACACCGTTGGCCCCGTCTCCATGTGTTTCCCCGCTTTTGGACGCCGGCGCACCCTTATCACACCGTTGGCCCCGTATCCATGTGTTTCCCCGCTTTTGGATGCCGGCGCACTCTAATCACACCGTTGGACCCCATCTCGATTCATCCTTCCTGCCTGCTGTCCTTCTGTTTCCTCCACCTGTCTCTGAAACATACCCACCCGCGTCTTATCTCGCATATGGTCTGATAAACAGAGAACAATAAACACCAAGCCTAATTCATTTTCACTGTGATGTCAACACCTGGTGGTATTCCAAGCAACTAAAAGTGGTCGGAAACACCTGTCAATCCAGGTAAGAATGAAAATTTGCACACTTTTCAGACATAACTTTTGACGCCGAACACTGTGATGTAATTAGATTTTTTTCGGTAGGGGCTGGTTCTCTTGCACACACACGCACATAAAATGCCAATTAATATTAATAGCCAATTAATATTAACTATGATATGAAGTTGTTCACGCACAGTTCTTACCCATGGACATAAAATTACCCATCCTTCTAATGATGTATCCGGCTCCTGGCTGAGAACGTGATGATGCTTTCTAATCGGTACTCGCTTTGGCACTGCATATAGGAACTTAAACCATGATGGTTTTCAAGGTTAACCCAGGACATAAGCAGCAGACAATTTTTGCGTATGGGTTATTAGCACCGTGTTAGGTTACAACATGTTCTCCCTTAATCCAGTGATCGCATTCACATAGAAGTAGTCTAAGCTGCACCCCGTCCTGCATCCTTTAATGATAAGTCCTTGAAATGTTTGATCCTTTATCGACAAAGTGTAAGTTTGGGAGCCTTTTCGCAGCTATGACATAAGATAACATTTACTCAACCCATATATTGCCATTTCAACTGTCAAATGACGATTCAACCCACATCCCAACTTCATATAGCAACAAAGTCCACTTCACCCCTTGATCTCTTCGAACTGTCCTTCATCTATGAACGCATTCATCGATTTCTTTCACAGCCTCCCGTCAGAAGTACCCCGAAACTTGTCAGGAACTTTGCGTCAATCTTCAATAGTCTCGTTGGGTGTTCTAAGCGCTCTGAATAGGAGCAGCTGTGCCCTTTGATCTGATTTGGCGCTACTTTTAGGTTTCAAAGAGGTGTAAAGGAAAGTAGGCGACCTTCAAGTGCTCGGAATGACTGAGTCCTCCTTTTTCATTTTTACCAAATTTAGCTATCGAGCATGTGTTGTCCACGAAGTGGAAGCTTTGCCTTGATATCGTGCTTATCTGAAGATATCGTTCTTTGCGCTCAATTCTCACTTACGACCGCTATGAGAGCCGTGATTGCAACATTACGCCTCAAATCGCCGCCTATATTGAGGGAACTGGGAGTATCACGGGATCCACGTGAAAATCCAGAGAAATCTGAGTATTGGTCATACGTGACCAAATCAGTGTGGACGTCCTTGCCTAAGCAAGCTCAGCTATCGTTCCTTCCATCTTTTCTTATTTTTAGGAAGAGGAATGTCTTATGCTTGATATCTAAAATCTAAGGAAGTGTCGCGTTCCCAGGATTTCTTCAACCAGTGGTGTTGTTCCTATTCGTCTGCTCACGAAGATGTCAAATAAAACACGATTAAACCCTATCCTGAGACCAGCAACAGAAATATTCACCCCGACGTCGCGTAATTTGCGTCAACGTGATTTTTTCTGAAGATCTGGGTGAAATTAAATATAATAAATTCTTGATGATTTTTCCTTCTATACTTCTCATCATATAAGATCGAACAACAAGTTATACAACTATGTATCTACCTTTTTCTTTTGTCACACAAAAGGCAAAAGAAAAAGGTGGATATTGTATTATATTGATTTTGCTTTTCGTCTCTCAGCTACTCTCATTCTCTTAAAAAAGCTCGAAATTGGATTTCAGTTCTTATTAGGGCGAGGCGCGTGGTACGCGTGTAACTGACAGGTGTCCAGACACCAGAGTTCATTCACTTGCGGATTTTTCTGCTGATACTTTGATCTTCTGTATTTGAGCATTACTTTCGGTATAGATAAAGAAACACTGTATATGTTTCTGTCTTGTCGATAATTACCTTTCAAAGGCAACGAAATTACATACAAATGAATCTACGTACCTTCCTACTTTATACTTCTTTTCTGAGTCATTGAGGTTTCCTGGTGTGTATGCTTCCTCAAGGGCAAATTGCTGAACAAGGGGTACCCGGTGTACAAATCAGAACTCCATCCTCTCCTTCTACTCTGTTACTAGTCTGTTGGTCCAGGATTGGAACAAGGATTGGTTAGTCAACATCAGAAACAAATATTTTTTGTCTTCTTGGACAAATCCTAAGACATCTTGTCCTTAATATTTTGTGATTTTAGCCTAGTTCTATGATCTCATGAACTCTTTGGCGTTGATGAAGCACTCCCCCACTATTGGTGGTCAACTTCCTGAGGCTGGATTCAACACTGAGATTACCCAGGGTGAACGTGTTGTGTTGACGCCCGCGCAACAATTTGAATGGTGTTGACGCGCTTACCCTGGGTAATCTCAATGATACCTGCAGCCCTGGAGTAGCTGGACTGTTGGCAGATGTGGTACACCTCAAGATCTTCTTCATTCGTTTCATTCATTCATTAGAGTAACAATCGTAACTAAGGTATTTGCAACCCCATTACAAAGATTGAACGGGGTTAACCGATATGCCCGCTTGTCCACCTTCCGAGCCTGGATGTATAATTGAGATTACCCAGGGTAAACATGTTGACGCTAAGGTCAGCGGTGGTTAGTTTGCGTGGTGTCGAAATGCTTGTCTTAGATAATCTCTATGTTGCATGCGGACCATGGCCGTTGCTTGTACCCAGCTGCTACCCATGGGTAATCTTGTACTCCGGTATGAGGCTACCCATCTTTCGAATTATGCACACGAGTACCGGTGTAGCGGAGGGATTTGGTATTAACTCTGCTCATCTAGGTCTGGATACATAGCAGGAACGATCGATAATCCCGCACCATTGGAATGAATACTCTCGGGTAACTAACGGTATAGATAACGGTTAATCATGCTGATGGCTAAACTTGTGTACATTATCACTTTTACCATGAGTAATGCATCAGTGTCTTCAACGCTTCCTTTAGCACACAGGTTATTCCATATTTCCCAATACTCTTGTACTGGCATAATCTGGGGCCGCTGGCTTCAATGAGATTACTCAGTGTGAACGAGTTAATAGCCCACATATTTGCGCATCTTTCACATGGGCACATACTTACCCTGGGTAATGTCAGTGATGCATGTAGGCCCCGCTCTCTCGTTCTCTAGGGTGTTTCTTCTTTTATTATTACTGCAAAAACATTATTCCCATTAAGGTTCAAAGCCTACCCCTTACCACCAATCCGTTTTCTCATTCGCCCAGTATTTTCCGTGCTGCTTGTTCAGTTCAGTTATCCAAAATAATAAATTGAAAACTGTTACGCGATCATTCTGGTACAGTGTCTGGATGCATCATTGAGTTCTCCTAGGGTAAACGTATTGACTCCCTTGTTAATGGTGGGTGAATTTGTGTGGTGTTAAGACATTTACCCTGGGTAATCTCAATGACTCATGCGGACTCACGAGTAGAAAAAACTGTAAGAACTACAGGGCCTGGATTCATCGTTGGCATTACCCAGGGTAAGCGTACTGACGCTAGTGTTAACTATGGGTAAAATTATGTGATATTAGCATGTTTACCTTGGGTAATCTCGATGGTGCATGCTGCCCCAGCATTCACTCCAAACAGCATGTAACCCATGAAATCTGAACTTTGTCCATGTAGTGCGACACAGGAACGGAACAGCATGTCAAAAACAGTTGTCTGTTTAAAATTTCGAACAGTTTAAAAAATGTAAACATGGGGAAGAAGAAGTCCACGAAGTCCCCTTTTATTTTTGCCACATCTGCGAGCTAAAATTCTTCGTTCAAGATATGAGCAAGCGCTGACTTTACATCCTACAAAAAAAGAGTACAAGTGCTTTTTGTTGGTGACAAATCGGATTCGTAGTTCGAATTGAAACGTGACGTACGTTGTGTTAAGTACACGACATCGCCAACTGCTAGGTACAATGCACTTTTAGCAAGCTATTCTTGTGTGTATGTTCCGTGAAATCTCCGCTCTACTCCAATTTTCTGGAGCATTGGGCGCTTTTTATCTCAATAACACTGCTCCGGAAGTTCTCACATGTTCCACTACGCTCTCAGACCTAAAAATGTCCGCTAGATCCCTTTTCCCCGAGCTTTGAATGGCTTGAAGGCCAGAAGCAGCGATTTCCAGGCTTTCTCTACGTCCTGTCCTGTGCTGGCCGCCCATTCAATGTCAATCAGATGTCAGGCAATCTAATTATGCTGTCTTCATTCATCTCACGTTCCCTTTCAACGCACTTTATTTTATTTCTGGATGGACTCTACACAATTTTCGCATTTTTCCGAGGTGTTCTTTCATCGGCGTGGATTGGAAACCGGCTTTTACTAACATGTTCTTTTTACTGCTTTACGACTTCGAAAGCCATATAGTTAGGACAAATCACTGGCTTGCATCCGATGAATTTTTATCCATCTGGAAAAACCTACGGTATGGCGTTTTCCTGTGATTTCGATATATGATACTTGGAAAACCATTGGATAATGTGACAGGGAGAATATTTTCCTAATGAGATACTTTCCTAATAAGTACAACCTGCGGCAATATCGAAGCCATTTCCCATTGTCTGGAATATTTTTCCACTTTTTTGCTTGATTCTGCCCGTATCCAGGGTCCGTATCCAATATACTTTATCCCACTGGACAAATGTGCTCTAGCGGATATGTTAATGTGGCTTAGAGGATCTGCGATCCAATAAAGGCATATCCTTGAATATGCCAATCCACTCACTCCACTGTTGGCTATCTTTTCCCGGTAAATTTCCACTTGGTAACAATCCATAAAGGATCCATAATCTGCTCCATCTTCAACTCCTGTTGTCTGTCACCAAGACACCGTACTTGGGCCAAGAAAAAAGGCAAGAAAGAAAAAGCTCATGGTTGGGTGAGCTATACTGGGGCAGTATGCGTCATTGAGATCACCCAGGGTAAACGTGGTAACACCATACGATCTCGCCCATTGTTAAGGCAGTCGTCAAGACGTTCACCCTGAGTAATCTCAATGATGATTCAGGCTCTGGATAGCAGAGTCCATTCGGTTTGCCTTGAGGAGGTCTTCCAAATAACCGATTGAATATTTGGGGGAAACTTTCAGTTTATTGGTTTCCTATAGGTAATCGATGTATCGATCGACGCCGCGTAATTGGTCGGATCAATAGTAGCGGAAACGCGCGTGCTGGATTAGGATTGGAGCTAAGACATGGTTAATTTCGTACGTGCCTGATCATAGCGGTCACAGTTGCAGGAAAACAAGCGTGGTTTAAGCCAAGAACGATGTCCTCATAGCAGGTGCGGAGCATTATACCTGAAAAGGACGCTGCCGCTGAGCTCAGCGAGTGGTCAGTCCACCTAATCAGCCAATCATAGAGCCCATCTGCGCCGCCCGCCACAGGTATAACGCCCTATACCTCCGGGCAGCTGAATATTTCAAAACAAGGGTATATTAGAGTGAAAATAGATGTTTGAAAATGTTGACAAATGTTGATGAACATCGGACCAGTATCTTTTTATTCACCGGCCTCGTGCTCCCTCCCCCTCACCTCTTGGACCGCCACTGGGACTCAGCTGTCCACCTGGAACTCATTAATCCTCACCAGCTGTAATCTATCAACGTTCTTTTTAATTAATTGGGAGTGTAAAGAGAAAAAGTTTTATGTTCAGCTTATAGCGACCACGTGTCATTTGTTTTCGCGGAGATGGACGAGCACTTGCGGGAACATGCTTTGCCTCAGGTTTTTCCGTAGGTGGCAGAACATCTGTGCTAATTTTCGCGTCGCTTTAAACATTTGCCCTACAGCCGGGCACGTCTAGGATTAGCCCCGCCGCCGCTTCGCCCCGTCGTTGTGGCTGCTTCGTCCAGAATACCATAAGCGTCTCGAATTTCACGAGATGTCGCTCAGCCAACGTATCCGTCGTCGTCCAAGCGTCGGTCATCAAAGATGATTTGCGTCTGAGCAGAAGAGCCCAATTAAAGCTATAGTAGTGCGTATTTGATTCGTTGCTATGCAGCGACGCCGCCGCGCCTCAGTCGCCTGCGGCCGCTGAGCTACCCCAGTGGCGGAGTCAGCGACGTCTCTTCGCGGATTACCTCGCTCGTCGCTTCATCCGTCCGATTCTCAGACGACACGTTGCTCTGTTGATGTCGCGTGTTTGCTTGTGACGCTGCGCTAATTAGCGTTATAACTGATGTTTAATCGTTGAATAGCCACGCACACGGAAATTAGTGTTTTTGAATAACTCTGAAGCCTATGATTATGCACTTCTCTTCCGTTTAGATATAGTTTCCGGGAGCGGACGTGGCTTAGAATGATTCTTGTTCCGGGATCAAAAATAACAGTATCATTAGTGGCTATACTTTCATGCAAACCATTGAAATTTTTCTGCTACTAACGCACTCCTATCCTTGTTTGGCTCACCTTAGAGTGTTTTCAGTGAATAAGTTAATTAAAAAGTAGATAAGCAGTTAAATAAAAATAAACAAAATGCACTTCTCCATCAATCCAGGACAAAGTTTGCTAGATTTGCTCGGAGCAATCACTAGGGTAAAAATTTACCATCCATTTGGCATCCTCGCTCATATGGAAACTTCCGGCCTATTGGGTAACCATTTTACCTATGTATACTTTGTATTACCTATAATTATTCAACATCTTCAGAATCATTGCCCAATTGATCTACTTGTATACTCGTTTTGTTCTCGTAAATTTTACTGCTTTGTTTAGAGTGGCTTACATTTATTTTCCTGGCGTCTGCCTTAAACAAAGTATTTATTTAAGGAGATAAATAATTGATGGCTTGTATTCCACCGCGGAACATCTACTATTTATTTATTTATTTATTTATTTATTTATTTATTTATTTATTTATTTATTTATTTATTTATTTATTTATTTATTTATTCGATACTCTTCAGTAAGACAGACGGATTAATCAGACGAGAAAAAAATTAGACACAATAATATTTGGACTAAACATAACCATATGTTTAGAGAACTAGTACCTAGGTATGAAATTAGCCATTCTTTACCTAAATTATTGCTTACTCTATATTGATCACCTTCTAATACCATACCTACCTTAGATAACTAACCTTCCGTGCGGAAAAATTCTGCTCATTTCTCTTCATTTTATTTGACATCAGGATCTCGAAGGTTTGGGCTTTTTTTTTTGGATTTTGGCATGAACTTTCTTTGTGATGTTGAAAGGATTATTAACAGCGAAGAACCAAACGTTCTCATTTCTCTTGAAGTGGAGTGAAGAATTTCAAAAAGTAGCTGACAGTACAAGTAAATACAAAATATAAAGCCACAAAAACGTCCCTACAATTTCAAAGTGTTTTATAGTCTATTTTTTGCTACAGTTCATCTGGTCCAAGCGTAGCCGCCTTGGACAAAACCTGTGGCTAGATCTATCTTGCTATCCTTTTAGAAAAGAAAAGTTTGGATGGTTTACAGCCTCTAAGTTGCTTTGATCTTTGATTTCTTTGACAAGCTGTACTTTTGGTAGAATTTGATGAAGTCAGTTACTTTAATACGTTTGATCTTACCCTAGTGATGCACCTGGGATCACTACAAAATCTGTTCCTGGATGCATCATTGAGATTACCCAAGGCAGATCTGTTGAGAGCTGTGTTAGTTATGGGTAAATTTGGAGTGGGTTAACATGATTACTCTGCGTAATCTCAATGATCTCCAGTCTGACGCGCGACTGACGTACGCACCTAGTATGAAGTGCTCTATTAAGCTTAGACTTGTAAATTGTAAATGTAAGATTTGTAAACAGTAAATTATCGATTCAAATGCCTCTTGTGTATTACTCCCTTATTCCTTTGTTTACCGTTGGCTAGATGAACCCAATGAACCCACCATTCATTCATTCACTCATTCATTCATTCATTCATTCATTCATTCATTCATTCATTCATTCATTCATTCATTCATCATTCCCATTCATTCATCCATCCATTCATTCATTCATTCATTCATTCATTCATTCATTCATTCATTCATTCATTCCATTCATTCATCAATCATTACATAGCAAGCGAGTTACTGTGGATTCGTTCCAGAGAACGTAGAAAAAATGGGAAATGAGATGCGAAGATGTAAGAAATATAATATTCAGGAAATGATAAGGAATATCATCTATTGTGTAAGCGGATTTCCTCCATCCTGCAACCCCAGTAAATTCATGGAAAACGGCGTATGGATGGTCAAGCGTTTGGTAGGAAATGACTGCTGGAGGACATAATCGCACGTGCCGTCCATTGTTTTACCAGACGTCGTTTTGCGTTTTTCTGGAACGAAAAAACCGCTTCTAGCTCTTCGTGCATATAAGACTATCCTCGAACAGTGTTCAGCCGTTTTCATGTGGCTTTTCTGGATGACAGGATGAATGATGTCCATTTTTCCACGTTTCACCCTCGATTCTCTACGGGATGGGTTTTTGAGCTGGTAAATCGACAGGATAAGGAGCGCCACAATCCAAACATTGAGCTTATGGAGCTTATGTCTACCAAGTCCACATATTTCTTCCCTGAGCATATTTCCTCACGAAGTCCCAGGCATTTCCCAGTCTGGTCACCAACTCGTCAAACATCCACGGAAAAAAGAATAAACATTGTTGGCGCTAGTTCCCTGCGCTCCAGACACTTGATATCCCCCCGCCCAGCTCCAATCTTGCATAAGTCGCTTGCAAAGCGCTGCACAATCAAAATTATTGACAGAAGCTCTGCCATCACCACATGCATAGAGAAAGACGGCAAAAAACCCCAGCCCAACCATGAAGGTTTTCAACTTCACTTGACGTAATTGCACTTCCAGAAACATGGCAGTCTATTTTCAATCCGGAAATGCATTGTTTGTAGGCTCGACGTCTGGCTTTCCTGTTTCCTTCCATATGACCAAGATTGCTGTGCTTTTCGTAGAAGAAATTCTTTCACTTAGACAAAATTCGTATATTCTCTTTGTTTCTTCAAAATTTTCTTTTACTGAAGTAGCTGAACGAACCCGAGTTCACCGAATCCCGCAAATCCAGCAAAAGTTTTCTGATCTTGTTAATGTCACTACAGCTTTGCCTTATGGATTCCCTAGGATCTACTGATGAAGGGCCCATAGCAAGCCAACTTACTGGAGTAGTCCTAAAATCCTATAAGTACATAAAATTTGGGACAAGAACTGCACACCTTTGACCTTTCATCTTTAGCCGTTCATCTCTAGAGCAATTTGTAATAGTCAGATGCACGCATCCATTTCCGGAAGATTTTTCATGAAATCCGGTCAACGCGGCATGTGCGTCCTCACTGAGAAGAACGCGCGACTGCTGCGACACCGTAAACGCGTGCGTCTGAGCTGCGTCAACGATGCGACTGGCCCTATCCTTGATCATATAGACGCACGCGCGTCGATCGCACGCATCTAGTGTAAATTGCCCTTTTGAGGGATGGTAATTTGTCGATATCGTAGCGCATAATATGAACCATTGACGGCTCACCGGTGATCCACGCGGCTTGCGGGTGATCCACGCCTTTTTCCGCATGGTTCTGTTAGTCGGACCACTGGAGCTTAACGGCAAGGTCCGGGCAAAATTTCGTCTCCCGGATTTCTACTGAATCCGTCACCCATGGCGACGCCTTGGACGAGAACAATCAAAGAATCCCTAAAAATTTCCCACAAGAAACGGTTCTTATCGACCAATTTTGGCATGGCAGTTGCATGGTTGCATAGTGCGTGCTTTCAAAAAACGCTATACGGCGGGCGCACATGTTGTCTATTGTGGCGTAGTGCGAAAAAAATCATTTCCGGGGTACTACACATGGTCATTTTGATGTATAAGATTCTAAATTGACACTTTTGCTAAATTGTAGTTAGATTCAAATTTTCATCAAAATTATGGAGCAAGAAAAAGGGGCCAAAACTTGAAAAAAATGTGAAAGTGCTCAAAAAGGGGAGCGGTCGTCTACTGGTTAACATATTTACGTAGTTGTCGATAAACTAGACAATTTTGAGAATAAAAATCATCCTATCACTCTCATTCAACAACGAGTTAAATGCTGATTCATCTTTTTCTTCCATTCCTGGATTTTTCCACTTCCTAGATGCTCAGAATATTATATTTCTTCTTGGATTGCTTTTTCTTGAAGCTTGCCTCCTACTAATTGCTTACCGTACCACTTCTTCCTGCTGTGCTTACGGCACTGCGTGGAATATTCTATGTTTGCATGGAAATTTCTAGAAACACAGTCACAATTTATCAGAAAGGCTTGTGACATTTTCCTTTCAAACTGGGTGGTTCAGAATACCCATGAGGTTGTGCTAGTCTCTGGATAGATCACGTAGTTAGTTAGTTTCTTCTCACTTGTAAGTCTTTCTGGGTTTAGAATGATGTATTGGATTGGTCCAAAAGTCGGGCGCCAACACTTATTTTTCGATGCAGAGTTCCTTGGTCTTGTATTGAAATTTTCTGGCGATGGAATGTGCTAGAATCTACTACTTATTCTCAACTATAAAAAAACTGCAGACCAGGTCCTATCCATAAAAAATAATAAACGAGAAGCAATAAATAATGAATTTTGATAAAATTTTAATTTTAATTGTGATATATTATGATAAAATTTTAATTTTAATAAATCATGGTCGTTCGAAAAAAGTTCAGATTTTGGTGCAAGACTTTTGGACCAACCAATGTAGTGCTGGTCTTTCTGGATGGATAATGTAGATCTGTATATTTTGTAGATGTTTTCTCGAAAATTCTTCTAATTTCTCCGTATTATTCCATTTTTTAGAGGCCGTATCCACTGGTTTCCCTCTAGATAGCGGAAACTGTTATAATTTATCCTGTCCCAACATTCTTTATCCACTCCGTTATCCAAAATATCCAAGACACCGTGTTTATCCGGCTAGATGAAGTATTTGGATTGGATAGGAACCCCAGAATTTCAGAACTACTACTTCTTTCCGGAGTAATTTTACTTTTCGTCTTTTCCCTCTTGAATAATTACAGTACCACATCCCCGTGTTGCACTTACGACACTATCGAAATATTTCTGCCATTAGGCCGTGGTTTTTATGGCGGTATCGCTGGCAAGACCTAACCTCTGGGAGTTGGAACACATAACGATTATTCAACCACGCATCTCGCCAAAGCTCCAGAAAGCTCCCCGGAAATTTACTGCCTTTATTCGATCTTAGAAAACGCATGTACGCTGCCAGTTCGACGCCGCCTTACTTTGTTTCGTATTGGTGGGCAACAAGGGGACAGCAGTGGTCTCTGTGTTCTTTGTATGCCACGACTTTTGGACATGCACCGGCTCCTATCTTATTTCTTACATATTCCTTCATCACGCACTGATAGTAGATAGTTTTCTGGGAAATTTTATCCGGCTTTTCTATATTCAGAAGTTCTCTTTTTCTTGATGCTTCTGGGATTTGCGTCCAGAATGCATCAAAGAGAGGCAGGAGTCAATTTTTGCAAACATTCTTGATTTATGGCGATAACCGCAAGCAATCTCTCCTCTGTTAGTTGGAAGAAAGTCATCAGAACGCTCGGCATTAGTTATAGGACCTAATAAGTGCTATGGGGGGCATTTTAATTCTCCCTAACAAATATTATGAGGCGTTTTAATTTTACAAATTAATAATTTCTTTTGTAGATCTTCAGAGTCTACAATTACCTAATTAACATGCTCCTCTCATCCTCAATAACACCTCACCCCCCCCCCCCCCCCCCC